>OY735216.1:10278154-10653154 GCA_963457665.1 Thysanoteuthis rhombus | reverse complement strand
TCCTTTTATGATATTTATATATACATATATATATATATATATATATATATATATATATATATATATATATATATATATATTTATGTGTGTGTGTGTGTGTGTGTTTATTTTTTTCCCATGTCCTATACACATATATAAGCGGCACAAAATAATTCTTTTGAAAATTTTTTGAAAAAGTTTCTTAATGTTTAGTGGCTTTCTAGATTGTATGTATAATTTACTTTGTAATTGTGTATATATATATATATATATATATATATATATATATATATATATAGATAGATAGATAGATAGATAGATAGATAGATATATGTATGATTTTACAAAAGTACATTCGTACAATATGCAACCTCGTGCATAATATACAACTACATAATGATACACAGCCAATCAATATGTAACATGTACATACACAGCCCTACCCAGATCAGACATATGTAATACACGCATACACACCCCAGCTGGAGACTGCAGAATACACTTGTGTTGTTTTTGTATGTATGTTATTTATTTTCGTATGGATTTCTCCTCAACCATTTGTATGTTATGCTCTACCATAAAAAAATGTTGTGCATTGTCAGTTTTTCTATTTCATTCCCTTATAAATTTTCAAAATGAAATAGAAAACAAATAATCATATTTTGAAAATGAAAGATAGATGATGAATAATAATTCAATAAAAATAGATATTTGTCTGACTTACAACCATTTTGATTTACGACCTGCTAGTTGGAATGGAACCCAGTCATAAGTCAGGGAGCAGGTGAATAGTATTAGTGGATTTGAGGATTACTATAAAAATTCTGTTCTAGGCAACACCAAGTTACCTTACTAGTTAACAGTCATTCGTGAATGAACAAACTTTTGAAAATTTATTAGTCAAATACTTGATTGACGAAGATAAAGAACAAAAATTTGTGTGTTGAAAGTGAGATCTTTAGATTTAAGTGCTTTGGTTTTAATACCCGTTGAAACTTGAAAGTATTTTATCAAAGCGTTGGTTGCTCATGTGAATATTAATTAATTGAGACAAATGTTTATTTGAAGAGCCCCTTTGAAATACAGCCTCTGAGTTTATGAGCCTTTCGTTTCATGACCAAGTAGTTTTAGGAGGTGCAGGTGGCCTAACAATTAAAAACACTCAGAATGAAATCTTCAAACCGAGATCAAACTCTGGCTGGGACAGTTTGTGTTCTCTTCTCACTAATGCCCTTGGGAAAGGTGTGAATCAACTTTTCCTGTCAGACATGGCTAAAGTAGCAGGGCATCTTGGATATTAAGCTAACATCCCAGACCTTGTAAAAACAGATAATTGCTACAAAAAAATGATTGGGTCTCCTTGATCATTTGAGAAATTGAGACAAAATCATTGCCACTGATGTCGTGGTATTTCCTCAAAGTTCTTTTAACTTTGTTTTGTTGGAAATACAAAGCTTATTCTTTCTCTCTCTCTCTCTGATATTTTTCTTTTTTCTTCTCTTTTTCCAATTCTCTCTCTCTCCATTTTTTCAGGAAATATACAAAGTGTCCGAAAATAATCTATGCAACACTTTATAGGACCTTATGTACACTTGAAATAACACATATCAGGTCATCTCATAAGTAATATGTGAAACCTGATGGCAATAAATTGAGTGATATTTTCATTATTCCAGAATGCCCAGATATGCACTTCTAGTCTAGTATGTTTCCTTACAGTTCTAAACAATTAGGTTGCATCCTCAGTGTAAGATTCAACTAACTCAGTAAGTAACTTGATCCTCTAAAAGACGTATGTTTCTGTGGAACACATGAGACGTGAGTTTGAGAAATGGCAATAGTGCTGCTGAAGCAACCTGAAATATTCATTGTGTTTATATGATTCTTTAAAAGTAAGAAATTTTAAAATATAGTTTTAAAGGTTTAGAAAAGTTGATTTTGGCTTAAGAGATGCATCATAAGCAGGTTGTGCTGTTGAATTCAACAAATACCTGCTTTTGTCTGTACTCAGTAGAGATAATGCTGTTGTGATCAAAGAATTAGCACAAAAACTCAATTCAAGCCATTCAACGGTTCACTATCATCTGCAACAACTATGAAAGGTGCCTGAACTTGAAAAATGATTCGAAAGAAGCTTACTATAAAGCAAGAGTGGATATCTTAACTTCTGTACCTTCTCATAAACACATCCTACTATTTTTGGGCCAATTAGTGACTGGTGATGAAATATAGATATTTTACAAGAATACAAAGTGTACTCAACTATGGCTTAATAGATGTGAACAGGCTAAAGCACAACCCTAAATAGACCTCCATCTAAGGAATGTTCAAGATTTGCTAAGTGTTTGGTGTGGTCCACTTTGAAATGCTACCAGTCAATGTTATGATTTTAGCATACATCTATTGTCAGCAATTAGAGTGTTTTAACACTGCTTTGAAGGAAAAGAGGACCAGATTGATCAAAAGGTATTATGTTCCATCATTATAATGCACAAACCCATGCAGCAAAGATCACATCTAAAAAGATTGAGGACTTTGGTTGGGAACAAATTCCAGACCCTTCTTATTCTCCAGATCTTGTTCCATCTGATTTCAACCTATTCATGAGTTTATCTAGCTATCTTAATGGACTAGTTCTTAAAGCACAAGAAGAGGTGGTTACTACCTTTTCTAAATTCTTTTCTTCCAAACCAAATAATTTTTACAAAACAGTATCATAACGCTTGTGAATCATTGGAAGGGAGTTTTTGATAATGATGTTAATAAGTTAAATTCTAATTAAACATGAATATTTTATATTTTTCATAAAATCAGTTATGGTTGTTATTCAAGTGAACAGTTTTTCTGTCAATCATTTGACATATCTAAAAATAAACATTTATATATAACTCATTAATTAATATTTACTAAGCTTGGTTTAGTATGGCACAAAACCAAATAAGGAGAAACAGAGAAGGTAAATTGTGTTGTGCAAATCTTCCAGGTGCAGATGCCTGCCAGTTGCCTGCCTTGAAAATCAGTGTACAAAATCTTGGTTTTTAACTGGGTTCTGCCATTAACCAACTAGTTTTTGTTTTTCAAACATCCACTTGTATTTGAATTGTTGTGGATTAATGGAGATGGTGATTGTGCTTTCCTATCAGCCCATTTTTATTTTCCTTTATTTTACTCGTGCAATTTATCATAATTCCCTTTGGCTTGCAAGGCCCATACAGGCTTAATCAGAGTCCTGTGGATCTAACATCTCTGCTGGAAGGATCAGAAAAAAAGAAAGAATTCGGCTACTTCATGTAGCTTTCTCTACTGTCATAAAATGTAAAATAGCCAGGGCATTGCAACAAAAAGCAACAATAATGAGATTAAAGATAAATTAGTCTAAGAAAAATATTATTGATGTTTACTCATTTTGAAAATCTAGGCATACTGAACAACCATAGCCATCAAAGATGGTGAAAGGTTTTATCCTTTTTTTATATGTGCATTTGTTTGTGTATTACAGTGCTCATGGACATACCATTTTGTTTACAGACTTGAAAATTGGCATCAGTACTCCACTAAACCCCCTCTAAAAGATTTTGTTTTTTATTTTTTGAAAAAAAATTTCTCTAGCCTTTTTGAGACCTTATTCTGATGATACCTACATTCTCCAGAATCTTAATATTTCTAAGTGTTTTTTTTACTCTATTTTAGATGTTTTCCAGTGGAAAATGTCACTGATGTCATGAAGAGAATTTGTTCTAACCATGTTTATTCTCCGATTAATTTTTTTTTACATGACTTTTAATTTTGATGCTATGGTCATTCAATTATTGACTTTGATGGAGAGTTTCAAATCATTTTTAATTTAGTTACATGTACCAAAGATTATCCTTTACATCTTTTTTTCCAGATAATTGCCCAACACCAAAGATGATTGAAAATTCCCATTATAGAATAGAAAAAAATGTGGTAACTTATCATTGTGATGGTGGTTTTAAATCTGAAAATATGAAAAGGGATTTCAATTGCAAGAAAAGTTCATGGGAAACAATTAAGTTTACTTGCAAAAGTAAGTATGGATTTTTCTTCTCAGTTTTTACAATGGGAAATTTGAAGGCCTATCAGTCCAAAAGAAGATTTTTTTCATTTCAAAAGATTGAATTATAGAAAATACACAGAAAGTACCTTTCTTTTGTTTTCATGGTAAAATTTCTTTTACTCAGAATTTCAGATGAATAGAAAGTCACTGAAATCTTTGTTATAAATGTGCATCAACAGTTTAAAAACTGGATGATTTAAATCAATTTCAATGTTGGCAGTGGTATTAGGTTATTACTCTTGGAATTTTAGGGGTTTTTTTACATAATCTTATCATAATTCAATAAAAATATGTTTGTCTGGCTGTCTGTCAGTATGAATGTGAGTATTATGTAATCACCAACCACAAAAACTACTTGACATAAGTCCATAAAATTTTCTTTGGCTATGAATTTGATCCCTGGGAAGTGTTTTTAACAAATTAGTTTTTGAAAAACATCCTCCCAACATTTTTATCCTTTTTCTCAAAGCAATACCTGGAAATGTGACATAGGTTGCATTCTTTCTGAATTTTTTTTAGCTGATTTCATATTACAATGTTTATTGGTTTTACATGGATGCTTTGAATAGAGGTGTTTTCATTTGTGCATGTTTTGATGTCATATGGTTAACTTATATTTTCCATTTTTTAGGGGTCAAAATCAATAAGGAACTTTCATTTTTTATTAATGGGAGTCAAAATCTAGGGAAAATTTCTTTTTTCTTTTTTTTTTAGGGGTTGAAATTGAGAAGGCAATTTCTTCCTCTTCCTCTTTTTTTTTCCAAAAGGGGGGGGGTCACTTTTAGGGGTCAAAATCGAGGGATAACTTTTTTTTAAACTTTTAGGGAAAGGAAAAAAAAATGGATTTTTTTACTTTCAGGGATCAAAATTATCGGGTATTTTTTTTTTACTTTTAGGGATAGAAATCCAAGGAAATTTCTTTTCTCTCACTTTTAGGGATCAAATCAATAATTTATTTCCAGGGTTCAAAATTGACAGAAGATATTTTTTCCAACTTTTAGGGGATGAAATCAAAGAGAATTTTTTTTTCTAATTTTAGGGATCAAAATTGGTGGGAAGATTTTTTCTTCTTTTATTGATCAAAATTAAGCGGTAATGCTTCCCCTCTTTTAGCAGTAACCCTCTCCCCTTTTTAAAATCAACTTCCGATACCCTATTTTTAGTATTTTCCTAATTTTTGGACAATAGTTCCCCCGTTTTGACATTACCCCTTTTCTATCAGTAATCCCCTTTTCCTTAACATTAAGCCTCCATTTTTAAAATTATACCTCTCCTTTTAAACTTTCTACCAATTTTTAACATCAGATCCCTTTTTTTTTACAACCATACCCCCTGCCCTTCTTCTTCAACTTGCTCCCCCAACCACTTTTTTGATATCAACCCCTTCTTTACATTAGTCTTCTCTTTTATATCAGCCTGACCCTTCTTTCACATTAGCCTGACCCTTTTTTCTAACAGTGTAAAAAAAGGGATTAAATCAATTTTAAAGGCAAATTAAATCAAATGCTATCTAATTTCCATTTGTTTATCTTTTATTTCTTTCTTTGACTGCAATTTAGGATGCCCGTTAGGGCGGATATTTCATCTCATGGGGAATAAAGGCAAAAATGAAAGATTCACTATAGTAATTACATTTTTTGCAGATTCACTGAAAATCGAGATATGATTCATGATTTCTTTTCTGAATTTAGTAAGAAAGGGTGTATCAATCATTCTGTATGATATGGTCAGACTATTTTCCACATTCAAACGTACATTTTCTAACAATGTTTTGGGCATACACTCTCCAACCTTTGTCAGGTGCAGTTGTTTCTGAACTATGGAATCACTACTCAGAGCACATTATATCCGTTTCTTTTTGTACATCCAGGTTAGTCATCAGGGTACTTCCGAGTTTCCTCCCTTGCAATGGGTAATCTGTTTTGCTTTTTTTAAAAATGTCTCTTATGATGACACTCGGAGCGGCATGTTGAGTGGCACGCAAACTGCCTTCAAACCAATAAGACGACCGAATATTGATATCAATATTATCTGGGAGTCACTCAAAGCACGGTTTCTATTGAGTGACTAACTAGTGACTAACTAAACCTGGTTTTTTTTTTTCCTTCTTACCAGAACAAGATTGGATCGAGATGTCCTTGTGGAGGAGATGAAAAAGAGGAACAGGAAAAAGCACTGTTTCAATCCCAGTCCGGTTCAACCCCATGATCTGGTTGATCCGTGGGGTACTTCGATGAATACTGCCCCTTCATAGCGTTTCTCAGGGCAATGGGAGTTACTTGGTGGAGCCCATCTCTTCTACAAGAAAGTTATGACTGGTTGTACTGGGTTACATCATACCAGCAGTTAGGAGTGATCACTGACTCGACCTATTGAAAAAAGTGAAAGCTGACTGCTAAGGGCCCAAAGCACCAAAAAATCCAAGTATTGAAAGTGTCATTTTTTAAGGGGTGTCAAATGAATCTACATTATATTGGGGGGGCATCGAACCCTAGAATGTCTGGTTAAGATTGCATATATCGGTATAAAATTGATGCTTGGATGGGTCGAGTTCAGGAGCCAAAAACCCTTTTTGCCCAGGGGCCCAGATCACTGTCAGTCTATCAAGGGACCATCAGATACATATATTGTATACCTTGTTCCCGAAATCCATTTCCACCACTTGTTGTAGCATGGCTAGGCAATGAAATAATCATATATGAGGAAATATCAGTGTGCCTGGAACAATTTTATGACATTGCTTGGTGAAGAAAAATGATTATTTATCAATGAGAATTTTGATTATTCAAATCAATCACTGAGCCTATCCATCACCTTTGGGGAGCAGATATCGACAACTTCTAAGTTTTATAAAACTTAGCATAAATCAGAAAAACAATTGCAATATATGCAATGCAATGTATTGCCATTTAGAGATGAAACCGTATGAAAATTTTATACCACAATTATTGTGACCAAAATTATCACATTTAACAGTATCATCCTGGTATTAGTAAATTGTGTTGAAATGTTTAAATAGTGCTGATACACACGTTAACAGGTACAAGGGTGTTCGTGTCATGGACAACTATGTCCCAATCTTTTTTACTTTCATTTCGTTATAAAAATAAACAAAAGGTATTTATAATCAAGACTTCATTTAATTAAAACCGTTTTACAAAAAATAGATAACTTCATAGATAACGAAATGAAATTTTTTATTGTTTTGACTAAATAAACTTTTGATTTGATTTTTTGTAAAACCCAATTTTCTTGACAAAACTCGAAATGAGCAAAACATTAAATGAAAGAATCCTATATATATATATATATATATTGTGTGAGAGCACCATTTTTCTACAACCCAGTTTCCTGTATCTCATACTATCCCAACCTCTGATGAATCAGTCCAGCATTCTAGTATCACCATTTTGGGGGGTCTGAGAATGCTTAAAAATGATTCCCATACAGATTAATTGTAATCGCTTCTCCTTTTTTTGTTCTTTACTCTTGCTCAACCTAAGCAAGACACTTTCTCATACCAAAGGGTTAGTAAAAAGGCAGTAATTTATGCCATAAGATAAAGACTATTGAAAACATGTAAAAAAACAACAAACTTATTGATGATTAAATTGTATAGTTGAAATGTTTCAAATGATGACTGAAAAAGGAATAAGAGAGTTAAAATAATTTCTGAGCAATAAAAGAAGTTATTGAAATGTTTAAATGCCTTATTGCTGTTGCAATTATGAGAGTGAGAAACCCTAGAATTGAAGGAGTTACTAATAGAGCAATAAGAGAATTAAAAATGATTAACAGATTTAAAGATTATGGAGATTTTATTCCACATAGCAGGTGTTATTCAAAAGAAGCTATTTGCTTGGAACTTGTGAAAAATCCTCAATATATCCAAGAGGTGTGGATGAGCTTCCCTAACAGATCGAGATTTGACTGAGAATTCTCCAACAGGAGAGACCAGAGAATGTAGCTCATCTGATCTTTTTATTCTTTCACCTTTTGTTGGGGTTATTTTAAATAATACCAGTTGATACCCATGTATCAAAAAAACATTTTAGCCTGAAGCAATTGAATGAAACAAAAAATGCAAAGACCTCAGTTTTTCCCATGAATCCTCATCTTTTATTTAACTGAAAGGAGTAAAAAATGGAAAATATGAAAGAGGAATAGATTCTTTTGCAAAATAAATACTTTTGCGGATAAAAAACAAGTTCTGTTTCCAGTAAACAGTCTTTTTAAAAGAGTTGAATGTCCGTAGAGAAGTAAAAGAGTTTCTGAAATTGAAATTAACTCACTGGAAAGGCATCCTTGTTTTATTCAACATTCAAATCAGCCTCACCAAGCAGTCATTTCGCAAAATGTTGAGATTATTTTTAAAAATACCCATTAATAACCATGTATCAAAAATTTTCTAAAAAAAGTCACAACACTTTTTATGTTTTTCATTTTGAGATCCATTTCTCAATAATTTTTATGAATCTAGATATGTTGAAAAATATCTTTCATTTTTCAGAAACCTGTGGTACTCCCCCAGATATTCCGAATGCAGAGATTATTCATTCAGAAGAAGAATCAGTAATTTATAAATGCCTGACAAATTTCAGCTCAAGTTCGGAGCCAAGTACCAATTTGGATATCAAGCTCAAATGTGATGGAAATCTATGGGAGAAGCCAAAAATACAATGCCCAGGTAAGTTTACCAAAATCCATGACAGAATTTTAATCTTGATACTTCTCTGAACTCCAAACAAGAGCCTCACAGATAGAAGTATCTATAAATATAAAAGCCAATCTCCATCGCTTTGTAATGCACAAAATATGTCATGCTATGCTTTTGTTAGAATCTGAGACTGTAGACCAAATAAATCTTTTATATTTTGAATGCATAACCCCAAAATATGTCTGCATTGAACAGTATAATTCATATACTGCTCATCTATACTAGGTAGGTAACAAATAGTAACAATGATCATAGACATTTTATGAGAATTTCAGAATGTATTGCAATAGTTTGAATATTTTTGACATTTCAATATTGATTTTAAATGTAAGAAAATAGCATCAAGTTAGTCTTAAAAGAATAAGAATTGTTTTTGTGTTCTTAAAACAGGTTTTAGACTCTTTCTAATGTCAATTTCTGTAATCCCTAATCACTTTTATTAAACCATGATTGATTTTTGGAGATACTTAAACTTAAACCTCCAAAATTAACTAGCCATTATGAAAAATATCAATTCAATTTGATGATTATTTAACTGGATTTTGGAAAAAATGGATTTTGAAAAAAACGGATTTTGAAAAAATATTACTTACTTTTTACTTAAGATAAAGTGAAAAATGAATTTGTTTACAGCGGTTGTTTGTTACCTGTCAACTTGGTTCAAAGATGATGTGGGTATTGAGACAGCTTTCCTTACCCATATGTGATGAAAGCCTGCTTAAATTTCTGAGTGTCTCATGGGACAACTGAAGTATGGATGACCAGAAGTGACAAAACCTGATATTACCTACAGTGGCAACAATAAATTCCCAACATAAAACTCAGTTATATGACAGGTAACACTCAAGTAGTTTGATATTCATTACCACATCCAAGATTATCATCCTAAGAGACAGACCAACCATGACCAGTGTTGCTAACTCAAAAAAAACTTTCACACTAAATCAACTTTGAAAAAAAGAGTCAAAAATGCCAAAATGTGCTGAAAAACAATTATTCATTTTATCACTGAAAATGGTTAGATTTGCCATTAACGGCTAGAAAGCTCAAAATTGAGAGCAATTGATCCAGTTGACTCAAAGCCGGCCTTGACTATATGAACCAGCTTTCCATCTCATCAGTAGTCTCAAGAAAATGGTTAGCTCAATAGAGAGTATAACTGTAAAAAAAACAAGTAGCATTGAAAGGATTAAGTAAGTCATTTGATGAATTTCTCTTGTAATTCGCAGTTTTCTGGACAAGTTACCAATAATATAAATAAGAATGTTGGTGTCTATGAGCCACCGGCCTTATATCATGAACCATGCTAAAGCAAACCACGCTTTATCAGGAAAGGCCTGTGTATAAAAATCTAGTTTTAATTGGGTTCAAACACCAGCAATTGGCACTGGTGGAAAATATGTACTTATCTAACATTTCAAACAGCCCCATATAATTCATATATTGAATTTTCTAGATACAGTTTGTAAAATTTGATTTTTTTTTGTAATGTTACAGAGGAATCCATGCCAGTTGCTAATATTTCTACATCAATTAATGAAAATGGTACCTTGGATGAAATGGATGCAACCATTGTTCAGGAGAGTTAGTATAATTTTTTCTTTTATCTGTATGTCTATCTATCTATCTAGCTCAATCTGTTAATACCAAATTATGTTTGATTATGAATTATTTTTGATTCATCTATATATTTAATTCATTTGCAGAATTCCTAAAGATAATAATAATGTGTGAATTTTTTTGAGGAAAATAGAACAAGCCAGAACAACGTTATAAAATATTTTTCTCTCTTTTTTTACTGATTGAATCATCATTGCCCCATAAATGGCCCAACCAACCGGCCACTTTTCCGGGGCTACAACTTAGAAAATTTGCATGGGTATAACACTTGGCATTATCAAAAAAAAAGTTATTTTTTGTTTTTTTTTTCAAAAAATGTTTTTTGGCATCTTCATGGTCATTTTGAACCAACAAAGGCCAGATCTTGTGCAGATATTTTTTAGATAATTTTAGATGAAAGATTAGTTTTTTTAAAGATAATTTTATCTTTCTCTTCTTCATCCCTGAGCATTCTATTTATCCTTCATTCTTCAACATTTGTATTTCTGATGAAAGATGATGCTACAACAATTAATTAACTTTCTTTTACTTATCTTTCTGCTGTTACCTTCATCTTTCATTCCAGTAATATTCACAATCTTTATTTTTCCTCTATTAAAACAAAAACGAGACAAAATAAAACAAAAAAAACAATTTCATTTTGAAAAGAAAAATATCTTTTCAATACATGACAGCTGTTCAAAAACTTCTGCATTTTTCTGCTTTTGTACATCATAGGTCATTAAAATTGATCTTTTAATATTGGCAAAAAAATGCTGTCAAAAATTTTGATAATCTCTATTCAGAGTAATAGGATTGAGTTTTGTGATTTCAAATATAGCAACTGACAGCTAGAATAATTTAAAATACAATTTAAATCTTGAATTCATATAAAAGAATTTGAATGTCAATATCAAGGCTATTAACTTCTGATCTTAATAACTTTCCTTTGACCTTCAAGTATTTGCTTTTGTACTCTATTCACGGAAGAGTTCCAATATTTTTCATTCTATACACAGAAAACTTCCTTTTTCAATTAGATGTGGTATTAAACAGTTTATGACCTTAAGAGCTGAATAAGTGTGTTTCTCAGAGCTCCAACACATTAAGAGGGAACTTAGAACTGAAAAGTATTGCCTTCTTCAGGCTACTGTAATAATAATCAAAATATTTAGAGGAGAATGCAACAAGATTGTAACCAAAAGCTCTAAGACACACCACAATTTAAATAAGGGATGTCAGATGTCGAGCCCAAAGCTGAATAGTGCGGCTTTTGAGCACTTTGTCCGTCATTCTACACCAACTCAAGCTGAACATTATATATTCCTCCTTTTTAGGGCTTAGCTGAAAAACTCATATAAACCAATCATGTTCCATTACATATCATGTGGCGAATTATTTATAAAAAATACTGACTTATAAACTCAAGTGCACTTACTACATTTCTTTGTGATATCTTCATATTGTGAAATTTTGTGACGACCACACAATAACTTCATCACTGCTTTTAAACTTCACTAAGTTAATGAGTTAAGTATTAATTAGTCAAATCAGTTATTAATAGCATTGTATGATTAGTAATTACTAGTGGTGAATGATTAGAAATGAATCAATTAAGCCATGGTTTGACTCAGTTTTAAGCAACAGAACACCTTTTGCTTTTCGTGCCTAAAGTCCAAATTGCCCCTTAATATATCCAAATTGCCCCTTTGCAGGTAGTGCGCCTCACATATAGAAACACTTGTCTGAATATTAAGGTTATATTAAGAAAACTTATAGAAGTTTTTTTATTTGTATTTTAGAAAAAGCTCTTGTATCACTAAAAATATAATTCAGTATTTTTCAAAACTTTTAACTGCCCATATAAAATCATTGTTATTCCTGCCATAGCTTCAAAGTTAAGGATTTTAAAAGAAAAATTTGTGGTTGGGTTTGAGTCCTATTTATAGATAAAGCGTGATCAACCAATAAAATCGTAGGTTCTGTGATGTTTTTTTGAGAACAGTACTAAAAATTATTGCGTGGAAGATGAAGCAGAGAACATTGATGGAACTCTCTAGTACTAATTCCCGAATCCGATCGGTCCCTTAGCTTTCATGCCAATCATCTTCAGTGAATGTCTTTTTACAGGATGGTTTCAAATTCAGAGTTGTCCTTCCCTTAGACTGGTTGCCAACCAAGGCTAGAGAGTTCAGTCTTGCCTGTTATTTCATCTATAGCTGGGGGTGGGGTGGAGAAGAGATAGATTTACGTCTTTCCCAAGCATCATTAGTGAGATGCGAATGCAAACAACCATGGCCAGAATTTGACCACGCTGACAACTGTTACACTACTCCAACCCTTGGTGCTAATTATTTAAGTTCATTATCAAAGACAGTAAAACACTGAGCCAATGCTTTTTAAGAAATCTATTTCAATTCTCCAGGTGCTGTGTTTTGTAATGACTCTAACGATGGGATAACAAGTTGTAAACTTCGCAAAGAACCAAATGATAGCAGCCTTTGTATTGGTGGCTTCATCAGTGGAACCAATGTTTCTTGTACATACCATAGTAAGTGGAATTTTTTATGATATAATGCTTTCTTTTTAATTTTTCATAAATTTACCGAATTTCAACATCCATCCCATGTATACACATTGCTAGATTAGGGTTTTGTTGGCCCCTTGGCTACTGGTACCATGAGCAACAGACCCCCCCCCCCCCGCAATTTCTGACTGAATTTTTTAGATTCGGGATTATAATCACGTATAAATGTTTTCAAACTGCTGTCTTCATTTTGGTTCATCTTCTGAACATAACATTTCAGCTGTTGTCATCTGCAGCCTTCTTTGGGGGACATCCTCAGGTTTTGGCGGCAGTTAACTCTCATCTTAGTTTCCTGAAACATGACCATCCATGACACCCACCAAATGAAAGCCGCAGGGTACAGCGAAATATTGTGTTCAAAAGATGAACCAAAATGAAGATAACAGCTGGAAGAAGCTATTACATAAGAAAAAACGTTTAAGAAAAACTGAATTTATTTTCATATAGCTGACAACAATCAAAATTCAAACATTCCTTAGTGTGATTTCTTGGAAACAAATTACTTAAAAACATTAGTAAATAGTAAGTTCTTGAACCTTGTTTTAAATGCAATTAGTGCAAGTCTGTTTTAGTCATTCTAAGAAACTGTCATGCGATATATACATGTCTACAGCACAGTGTTAGCTTTCACTGCAGTATTTTTACTGCAAATACATATACAATACATTAATTGAACCACTTTTAAATAGATAATTTAGAGTACTTATACTTTGATTCAGCATTCAGAAATGAAATAACTTTTTACATAATCTCTGGGGGCCCTCAGGCGGGTGGAGCCCCACAAAGCACATGCCTTAATACAGTACTGCATACACACAGTTTAACAAAATACAGGAAAGCAAATCACTCTTTCTTACTCTTATCATTTTAAGATAAAGTATGGACAACGATAATGTTGTAAAAATCACAATTCCAAAGTGCTATCTAGATTTATGAAACTAGGAAATTCACTTCGAAATCATGATCATTCACATTAAATGAATTATAAAAATGATGAAATGAAGCCAGCGTGATTTAATCTAACAATGCTCAATCATTCTATGTCATCTGAGGAACACCTAGCTTTGTCCAACGGATAACGTCTTTGACTATTTTTTGTTTTGGGATTTTTTTAATTCAAAGTTTGATGACTATTTTTTTTTTCAGGATTATTATAGTTATCTACCTATCTATCTATCAATCTATCTATCTATCTATCTATATATATACATATATATATATATATATATACACACATATATATATATATATATATATGTATATATATATATATATATATATATATATATATATTATATATATATATATATATATATATATATATATATATATATATATATATATGTTATTGTGTCATCCAAAGACAGCTGTTTTGTTGTATTACAACTCTTCAGCGTGGCTATAGGCTAGCCATCATCCCATGCAGTACCGCAAGGTAGGATCAAAACCTTAGCTTCAGACCCAGAGGATGGTATCCTCCCTCTACTCCATGGAACTGGACGGTCAGTAAGGTTGAATTTAAGCGATATATCTATTTATGTATATATATATATTCCCCGTCCGCTAGAGAGCTCCATTCCATGTTGGAAGATATATATATATATATATATTCTGATTTTTATCTATTCATCTATCTATCTATTCTTATTCAACTCAGGGGGGGGGGACATGCATGCATGCATGTCTGTGTGTGTGTGTGTGTGTGTGTGTGTGTGTGTGTGTGTGTGTATGAGTATTCTAGTTTGCCCCTTCCCCTGCAAAAAAAATACTTAATATAGAGGGTCTGATCTCTTATGCAATATTTTACTTTTTAATATTCTATTCCATTAGAAAAACTCAACTACAGATTGAACTCACACTCATGGAATTCGAACATTTTGCTAAAAATATACTTTCTAAAATAGAAGCATTCAAAAACACTGTATATTTTGGCAGATTAGGCAACCTTCAGATGAAACAAGACTTCAATTTCAGTCTGGATTTCATGATTTAAGCTGATTGTTTTGTCACTGTTTTTGTATCTGGCCTTGAGGACAACCACATTTTTGGGGATGTTTTTTCAATACTTGAATTGTTGTATTATCTGCCGGGATATGAGATAATTTACTAGAAGAATATTTTTGCTAGCCCTGAACATGAAACTTGTCAAATTTTCAATCAATGCAACCCAGAATCATGTATTGTTACTATAACTGTTTCATGACTTACAATCATTTTTTCAATAGATACTGAGAGTTGTCCAGAACCCATTAACATTACCAACAGTATGATTCAGTGGGACAGTGAAGATTATATCATCTATGCTTGCCAGCCAGGTTACGTTCAAGTTGGAATAAATTCTACATCATTTTGTGAAAATGGCACTTGGACAGAGCCTAATATTATTTGTTTTCCTGAGAGTAAGTTTACAATTCTTTTATTACCCAGAGAACCATTGTTGAACTCCTACTATTTGAGTTCCAACTTTTTTTCCGTATGTCACAACGAAGTCAATGACCTCACCAGAAACAGTGACGTCATGTATGCAAAAACTGATGACAAATTCACTCTTTCAGCTGGGGTTGACTTGTTTTGCTAAAGTTTGCGAATCTCACTTACAGGAACTACTGATAAGGGAGTTGAAATAGGACATATAGTTTTGGAATGATATTGTATGGAGAAATGAATTCTGTTTGGTTTACCTTTTAGATTTTGATGAACCAAGGGAGTTTGACCTAAACATAGCCAAGCTTGTTTAAATTAATATCTCTTTGGATACTGGTAGGTTATGCTCTGTAAATTGCCAAATCAACTGATCTTTATCAGTGTTTCTCTGAATTTTTGAGATGAGATATCATTATCATTTCGAGATTCAAAAATTGAAAGAGTCAGCCCATATGCTAGGCAAGGAAAACTGCCTCAGTAATCCTAGCATTGAAATGGATATCATATGGGAATCTCTGATAATAAAAGACAGAAAGCAGTAACATCAAATACCAAAAAAACCTGCCACCTGAGGTTTAAGGCTCCTAAAAATTAGCGCCGGTTGTCCACATGGACACATATCATAGTGGTTACAGAATCAGACAGAATTACTGCAAGTAATCTAATGGTTCTAGGTTCAATCTCAGTGTGAGACAATAATAATTCGAAAATACTACTACTACTAGGAGGGGAGTGCGGTCTGTATACCCCCGTCGGTTAAATAAAGGGTTCGGTTTGTTACTTCCCCACACCTACCAGATGATACCTGATGAAGGCCGTAGAGTACAACGGCCGAAACATTGTATGAAAAACAACCAAGACAAGGATAGTCCGAATAATAATAGAAATAAATGATCTTTATCTGTTTATTCTTTGGTGCAACAAAAATGACAATTATTCATGTAAGTAATAAATAAATCTTATTGAGTAAGGTATGTTTATCTAAATCTTACATTGAGCAGAATACCACAGATAAACTTGACAGTGAGCCCTGAAGCAGTTTTTCCTTCTTCTATTAGATTGAACCATTTTGTTTACTAATATAAAGCAACACATGATGGTGGAAATAGTTGGTCACCTCCTGAGGATTTTGAACTCAATCCACAGGGATTGATTGCATTCATTTTCTTGTCCATATTAGCTGTGGCATAGCTAAAGGTTGGGGAAGCAGAAGTACAGTTGCCCCTCCCCAGAGGACATTCCTCAAGAATTGTACCTTCTCAACAATTTTTTAACTCTTCAGTTCCCTTGTGCAATGAAAGTCAAATCTTATTATTTTTCATTGGTATTTTTTATTTTATCTTATTGCCGTGGGAGAACTTTCAGGAATCATTACTTTATCCAACCAACCTCCCAATATTTTGAACTATGTGCATTATATCAAAAGGTTACCAACTAGGACACACACCTGAAAAAGGCCAGATAACAACTAGTCCAAGTAAATCAGTGTATAATCTTATTATAATTCACCAGAAGTCTGTCTGAACCCGCCTACCACAAAAACTACTTTGTATAAATCTATTAAATTGTCTGTGAGTACAGATAGTGTTTTCAACAAATTAGTTTTTGAAAACCACTCCACCAAATTTTTTTTCCCACTTTCAGGGGTCAAAATCCAGATGATTTTTTTTACACTTAGGAGTAAAAATCAAGGGAGAAGTATTTTTTTTACCTTTAGGGCTCAAAATTGAGGTGTTAATTGATGTTTTACCTTTAGAGGTTGGAATGTAAGGGACTTTTTTACTTTAAGGCATAAAAACCAAGTAGGATATTTTTTTCACTCTTTGACAGCAGAATCCTTTGGAATTTTTTTCTATGTTAGGACTCAAAATCGAAGAAGATAATTTTTTACCCTTAGAGGTCAAAATTGAACTAGATATTTGTTTTTTGGGGTTTTTTATTTTCTTGCTTCAAAATTGAGGATGGAGATTTTTATCTTTTTAAGAGAAAAAAAAGTTCCCCCTCAGATGTCAATGATTTTTTGAAATCTTTTTTGGCTTCAAAATCAAAGATGGAGTCACTCCAGAGGGAATGTTTGTTTTCATTTTTAGAAGACAAAATCAGGTAGAAATTTTCAATATCGCCGAATTAAATTTTTCTTATTTACAGGGTTCAAAACGTTCACTATGATTTTATGGGCTCAAAGTTAAGAGGAAACTCTTCCCCCTATTGAACATCAACCCCTCCCCTTTCCAGCATCTACTCCTAACACTCTTTTTTATTATTTGCCCAAATTTTTAATATTAGCCCCCCTTTTTAACATTACCCCACTTTTTATAACCTTTTCTCCAACATTAATCCCCTATTTTTAACATTATACCTCTGGTCTTGAACTTTTTATCACCCTTCTTTTTTCTAGCATTAACCCCTGTTTTCAACTTTGCCCTCATCATACTTCTTTTTAAACCACTTTTTTGCATTAATTCCTTCTTTTTGAATTAGCCAAATATGCTTTTTCACATTAGGATCCCAATTCTTCAACATTAGCCTCCCCCTTTTTCTAACAGTGTAAAAACTGGTTTTAATTTATTTAAAAACAAATTGAATTAAACACTATCTGATTTCTCTTTATCTATCTTTCTATTTCTTTTTATTTGGACGGCAATTTACACCCCCTGTTAAGGGGGATATTTAGTCTAGTAATCATGATTCCTCATCTCCAAAATCCTGACAAAAATTGCTTTCATTTTTGTTGCTAAATTTTAAATTGTGGTAGAACCAAGAATCTTTTTTTTTTCTATTATCCTTTCTGATCTATAATTTACAAACATTTTTTTAAAATAGATTTCGGAAATTGCTCAGAACCCGTGGACATTCCCAACAGTCTGATACATTGGAACAATGGAGGATATCTGGTCTATACTTGCCAGCCAGGTTATAATCAAGTGGGAAACATTTCTGCATCATTTTGTGAAAATGGTACTTGGACAGAAATAAACATGACTTGTCTTCCAGAAAGTAAGTTTCTATTCATGGGCATACCTGATGATCTTTATCCTGGTTGGGGTGGGGTGCAGGTCTGTAATATGCCGACATATGATGTGAAGGCTTCTAATTTGCCGACAAAGTGGACGTGCAGGCCAAATAAAGGAAGAAATCAGTGTTATGATGTATTGTTTGTTATTTGTAGCCAGAACTGTCTCTACAAAATGGCTAAAATCATTTATATTTCATACATTTTAGATGTTGTATATATATATATATATATATATATATATATATATATATATATATATATATATATATATATATATATATATACATTGTATACCTGGCATTGCATGGGAAAGAAAGCTTAAAAAATAACAACCCTTGGAAGCAAATGATATTCTGCAGAAATTTCAGGGGTCGAAATCCGGAGGATTTTTTTTTTTTACATGCAGAAGTAAAAATTGAGGGTGGGGTCACTTTTAGGGCTCAAAATTGAGGGTTTAATTGTTTTTTTACTTTCAGAGGTAAAAATTGAAGGGTCTTTTTTTTACTTTAAGGCATAAATATCAAGCAGAATATTTTTTTCACCTTTTGGCAGCAGAATCCTTGGGTAACTTTTTCTATATTAGGATTCAAAATCGAGGAAGATAATTTTTACCCTTAGGGGTCAAAATTGAGATAGACATTTGTTCTTGTTTTTTTTTTATCTTGCTTCAAAGTTGATGATGGAGATTTTTTTTTTTCTTCAACATTAGCCCCCCCCGCCTCTGTTTTTTCTAACAGTGTATAAACTGGTTTTAATTTATTTAAAAACAAATTGAATTAAACACTATCTGATTTCTCTTTATCTATCTTTCTATTTCTTTTTATTTGGACGGCAATTTACACCCCCTGTTAAGGGGGATATTTAGTCTAGTAATCATGATTCCTCATCTCCAAAATCCTGACAAAAATTGCTTTCATTTTTGTTGCTAAATTTTAAATTGTGGTAGAACCAAGAATCTTTTTTTTTTTCTATTATCCTTTCTGATCTATAATTTACAATCATTTTTCTTAAATAGATTTCGGAAATTGCTCAGAACCCGTGGACATTCCCAACAGTCTGATACATTGGAACAATGGAGGATATCTGGTCTATACTTGCCAGCCAGGTTATAATCAAGTGGGAAACATTTCTGCATCATTTTGTGAAAATGGTACTTGGACAGAAATAAACATGACTTGTCTTCCAGAAAGTAAGTTTCTATTCATGGGCATACCTGATGATCTTTATCCTGGTTGGGGTGGGGTGCAGGTCTGTAATATGCCGACATATGATGTGAAGGCTTCTAATTTGCCGACAAAGTGGACGTGCAGGCCAAATAAAGGAAGAAATCAGTGTTATGATGTATTGTTTGTTATTTGTAGCCAGAACTGTCTCTACAAAATGGCTAAAATCATTTATATTTCATACATTTTAGATGTTGTATATGTATATATATATATATATATATATATATATATATATATATTGTGTACCTAGCATTGCATGGAAAAGAAAGCTTAAAAAATAACAACCCTTGGAAGCATATGATATTCTACGAAGTTTTCAGGGGTCGAAATCCAGAGGATTTTTTTTTTTACATTTAAGGGTAAAAATCGAGGGGGAGTTTTTTTTTTCACTTTTAGGGCTCAAAATTGAGGGGTTAATTGTTGTTTTACTTTTAGAGGTCAAAATGCAAGGGACTTTTTTACTATAAGGCGTAAAAATCGAGCAGAATATTTTTTTTACTTTTTGGCAGCAGAATCCCAGGGAATCTCTTTCTACATTAGGGCTCCATAAGACCTTCAATTGCAAAGTGAAAGTGTCATTTTTTGAAAAACAAAAAGTAGGTTTTATGGAAGTAAGTTCTATTAATGATATAACAATAAAGCTGACCCTCCCTTTCTATCATCATACACAAGTCCAGCTTTGAAGTATCTCATTTACTTCCGTTACAAGGTAAAATCTTATGAGGGGGGGATGGGAAGAGATTTTTTATTTGTAATTAAGTTCGGATGGAGTTTTGAAAAATGACTGTGAATAGTCATACTATGGACAGAAAGTAATTGTCTGGTACAGCATTATAACTACATCATTAATAGATGCTTTTCCCAACTTGGAGAATTATTTTTTTCCAAAGAGACATTCGTTGAAGATAAAAGAGGCTTGATTGAAAAAAAATGATTGATGATTTTTTTTTGTTTTCACCGTTGAATTTTGACATATGAAAACAATTTATCAAAATGAGCTTATGTGCAGATTGTTCAGGATGCAGGGTCCAGGGTGCAGACCCTACGTAAAAATTTCACTTTAATGAAAAAATCAGGACACCCAGTTAAAGCTCAACACCTATTGATGTGTTAGTACTTTGTAAAATGCAATGTGTACATTAATTTACAGTTAACACCCATAAAAAAAAACTCAACAGTATCAGTGTTGTGCTGTACATAGAAAAATAAACAGTAAACTTGTACAGAGAGTAAAGTAAAGTACTGTATACATAATGCTCTATGCTTTTATGGTTCACAAAACAGTGGTTTTTCACAGCAGCCTACAGAATAAAAGTAAAGAACATTCAACAATTGATGACAAAATCATGAATAATCAAATCAACTCAAATGGAAAATAGTTAAATTAGAAGTTTCACAGTACGTATGCCAGTGTTTCTATTTCTTTTATTACTCAGAAACTTATCCAAATAAATATTTCTTTGGACTTTGGCAAGTTATGTTTGGTAAGCAGCCAAACAAAGCGACCTCTGTATGTTTATTATTTGGTAGAACAAAAAATTAATTCAATCTGATGTATAAAGAAGTCTTTCAATTCTTTGTTATATAGATTTCCCCTGTGCTCCAAAACTAGGGAATTCCTATGAAACCTTATATCAGCTCAAATTTTGTAAAGTGATGAAGCAATTACCCAGTACTGCAGAGATTGCAGAATGACTTCATTTTGAAAGGGTATGTAGGCTTGGAGGATGTTCTAAAAATCCAAAAATGATAGAAAAATATATGAGGCTGAGCAGTCAAGCATGTTGTCATATTTCAAGCCTTCTAAATCAACCACTGTAGAAAACAAAACCTTGATTTCGACATCAAAGCTGTCAAACATAGGAGATTCCGGATCTTGGAATGCACAAATATTTTCCTGATATAAATTAGTGGTAATTGCTCCTTCGTCTGTACCTGTACTCATGTAGGGTTTTTCATAAAAGCAAAGTGACTTATAGCTAACTTTTAAAACGTAGGGATACCTGTGATATAAAACCTGAACTCAACTGCTATAACTTGATCAAAACCCTGCAACGAGCAAATAATATCACCATCTTTTTATGTGGATACATCAAGTTAGGGTTGCATAAAACGATTTAGCTGCACCATTATCCCTTGTTAACTATAAGGTTCCAATTTTCAAACCCCATCACTTTAGGTGAGAATGCCTGATTGGCGGGCAGTGAGGGGGCTGCCTGTTTGTCTCGCCTCCCAGTGGACGCCCATGCCCTGGTTATACATAAAGAAAAACTCTCACACTTTATGCTTGAGGTCGGCTACATTATAACATAGAAACTTGTATATCTTTTGTGACTAGCAACAATGGTGCAGTCATGGTTATTGGGCTATGAAAAAAACATAATAATTCTTTTCATCAAATGATACATATAATGCTATTCGGTCTCACCACTCAATTGTTATAATCTATATTCAATCACAAAGACATTTTGGTTTAGTGTGAGTGCTTGAGTGAGTATACATGTTCATGCTTGCATGTGTGTGACATGGCGCGGTCTCAGTTTTTCCCTTTGTACCATGCAATTGGAAAAACCCAATTATAAATTAGACTTGAAAGATGTACATAATTATACTTGATTTTGCTACACACTTTGAGATTATCATTGACACACCGTTTGATCTTTTGGATAGCATTTTCAACCCTTTTCTGATAATGATGAAACATACTGTCTTGAAATCATTCTGGAGTTTGATGCCTGTTACAAACTGTTGACCGCCATCCAAAACGGTCTACATAAGTTTCAACAGGTTTCAAGAAGTTCTGGCTGACTGGCTGGCTATCCAACTATGTATGTGTCATATGTACAGGTCACTCAAATGGAGCTAGAGTGCTGAAAATTAAAGCATTTACTTCTTATTATGTCAAGCAAAAATTTTTTAGAATTATTTTATGATTCATACTTCTTAGTGATCACCGCTGAATAATTGATTATCCCCAAAACCATCCTGAGATCCAAGCAATCTAAGCAGCTGCTCAGGGTCCATGGCTGCCAGAAAGCCACCAAAAGGGAGGGGAGGGAGTTTGGGTCCCCTTAATCAAATTTTGCTCAGAGTCCTATAAAAGCTAAGAATGGCCCTGATCACCCTGAACACAGTTCGCTGCCTGAAGATGTCGGACACATGACGGTTCTCATTGGGTAACTATAATTATTTCATTTGTACAGTTATTGAAGTTTGCGGACAACCCCCCTCTGTGACGGGCAGCATAGTGTCTTACGATGGGAATACAGCCTATTTCACCTGTGAAGCAGGGTTCATCCTAGAAGGAGATGTTACATTATCCATTTGTGAGAATGGAACATGGAGTGAAATCAATACAACCTGTATTTCAAAAGGTAAGTTTGGATTAGTCATTTCTAGCAAGGTTATCCAGCAATACCTGGACTAATACTGATTTCTGGATCATAATTAATGCTTGAGTTCCAACTTTTATTATTATTAATTTTGACTAATTTTTTACTGTCATATTAACTTTCCATTGCTTTTAATCCTGACTTTGGATTGGACCTTAATCCTATGACAAAGATTAAACAATGCAATCAGAAAATAAAGAGCAAGACCACAGTGAGAATCAAACTCACACCCACTAGCCTTCCAGTATACACCTGGCTGCTTTTAAATTGGCATTTTTAAAACTCTTCAGAGATTTTCTTAGGTCATATACATCCCAAGGTTTCTATGACTGCTGGGTTATATATATATTTCCTTTATATCTATTTCAAAAGTCTTTTTAAAACACTTTGACTCATACCTGTCTGTTTTTTTTCTTCAGGTTACAAAGTAAGGACATAATGGATGGATTTAAGTTTTCTCATTTTCTAAGAAACCCTGAGAAGTCATATATCATCTTGAAGCTTATAGATTTATAGTTTTCATTAATGTCGAAATCATACAAATATAATGGTCATGTGACCTTGTTATATATTCAAAATGGCCACCATATTTGAAATGGCTGTAACATTGAAAGTGCACGATACGTGTACTCCTGGCCTAAATGGGTTAATAGGTTAGTCTTGAAAGGATAAAGCAGAAACCAAAAATTTATTCATTTGAGTTTGTTGTTTTAATATAACTGCATAGAATTCTTCTACAAGCTTTTATTCTTGACTGCATAGGATCAAAGTGATGTGCTTGCTTTTTTATGATCTCATTGAAGACAAATTCTATATAATTCAACATTGAACTTTTATTTAAGCATTTAGTAGTAGTTACTGGCTGGATAAGTAATATATCAATTATATCACTTATCTGGCCAGTAACTACCCCTTGATGAAGCATTGAGACAAGCTGATGTTTGGCTCCAGTTCAGATTAATCATTTGTGAGTTAGTCTTTAGATTACACTAGGCTTCTTTCTTCTTTTTTTTTAAGCTAAAGATAAAGGGCCATATTTTAATAAGTTTTCCTAATTGATAAAGAACATTCAAGTTATTTGTAAATAGAATATTCTTATAAGTCTACTATTCATTCAATCAGTTTACAGTTTATGAGAAAATTTCTTCCAAACTTTAGTGTGATTGAAAAGCATTCAGAGACAAACTCTTTTTCCAGTTGTTGGGTAGCCATGCTGAGTACCTCCCATTTATGGTATTTCTCGGGGAAATGGGAGTGATTAGGCGGTCCTATCTCATCTCTAAATAACATGCAATATGTTGCACTGGGTTACTTGCTACCATAGCTGGTACCTAGTTATTATCTGATCTAGTTGACCTATTTTTGACCTAGTTACCATTTTTTTCACCTCTGACTGACCCCTGAACAAGATTTCAAAACAAAAATACAAGATATAAACTAGATCAAAACTGGGTTATGTTTGAGAATCAAGAAAAAAATTGAGAATCTCGTGCTTGTTTTTGTTCTTGTTAATTTCTTGTCGCTTTCCTTGTTTTTTTTCTACAAAATCTTGTTTCTTGATCTATACTTCCAGATAATTTGTGAGACTTCAATTTTAGCTTTCAGTAAAGATTTTTTGCTTTACTATGAAGCTTATTAGTTGGATCTAGATTTTGGCTGACTTCTGACCTAGTTTCCTTTTCATTCCAAAATTTGACCTAGTTTCTTTCAACTAGGTACCAGCTATACATCATACCAGCTATGCATCATACCAGCTATGCATCATACCAGCTATGCATCGTACCAGTAGCAAGGAGTTAATCCCAGATCTGAGCTATTGGGAGGAGTAAAAATAGTCTGCCCCTGGGGCTTCCACTCCTGGTTTGGAATCAGAGTTGTCCATTTCCCTAGACTGATTACCAACCAATACCAGAGAGCCAAGTCTATCTTATTATTTACCCATAGTTTGGGTGAGAACAAGGCCAGAAAGCCCGATCTGCCCATTCATTTACCAGGAAATGTTTTACTGTGATCACACATCACAATGTTTTACTGTGATCACACATCACAATCGCATTGTTGAAAATAAAATCCTTCCTTTCCATTAAATAGGTGAAGTATCTCTTCCATTTTCTATGCCAGTAACCATTACACCACTCTGCACCTCTAACATTCCTTAAAATACAAGGAAAGTCCGGAATACGGTTTGTCCTTTTGAATGTGAATCCTCATACAAGCTTCACCAAACAGTAATTTCATTCAAGATCAGTTTATTATTCCTCTCCCACTATGAACTTACATATTCATAGAAGTCTATCCTTCTCTTATTTTCAGAGGAATACAGACAGCGCCAGGAGAGTAAGGAGTTCCAGTATAAGTTAGAAAGATCTTCCAGACTGATATGCAGTTTCATGGACAATGAACAATTTTGCAGTAAGTGGTTCTTTATTGACTGTACATGTGTAGTATCCTAACTTGAACAATGTTTCTATTATTATTCGGACTATCCTCATCTTGGTTGTTTTTCATACAACATTTCAGTCGTTGTACTCTACGGCCTTCATCAGGTATCATCTGGTAGGTGTGGGGAAGTAATGAACTGAACCCTTTATTTAACTGACGAGGGTATATATATATGTGGACACATAGCGTAGTGGTTACAGAATCAGACAGAATTACTGCAAGTAATCTAATGGTTCTAGGTTCAATCCCAGTGTGAGACAATAATAATACTATTAATGCTAAGAGGGGAGTGCGGTCAACATACCTCCATCGGTTAAATAAAGGGTTCAGTTCGTTACTTCCCCACACCTACCAGATGATACCTGATGGAGGCTGTAGAGTACAACAGCAAAAACGTTGTATGAAAAACAACCAAGATGAGGATAGTCCGAATAATAATAGAAATAATGATAATACCTCATCTCAAAAATTCAGTTGAACAATGTTGTATTCTGGTATTTCTTGTGATGTCATATTGATGGTGTGTTGAAATTTGGGAGGTTCTTAAAAAACTCGAGATACTCCAGAGTTACTGGTCAGGAAATTTCAGGAGATATTCTCTATTTGAGTAACTCCTGAGGTTATAGATGCAGCCAAGAAAAATGATTGCGGATGAAAAAGATGCAAACCATGGTTGTAATGTCTTCAACCTAATGGAAGGAAAATATAAACATAACATATAAACAACTATTGCAACTTTTGTTTTATTGTCCGTAGCAAAGGTGAACCCATTGTAGTGCCCACCTTTTTCCAGCATAAGAAAATCATACATATACGGAGTTATCTGCCCTTGGCAGGGATCTGCTTGCTATCCCCTACATCTCTGAAGAAATGGTAAATTCCTTGTCGCTTCCTCTTCGATGTCACACAGAACTGTATTTAGACTGTGGCGGTAAACCCTCTCTCTCCCTTTTTCTGTGTTCCAACGACCTCGAGGTAAGCTCGTCTCTTCTCTCTCTCTCTTTAGTTTGGATTGTAAGTATAGTTTCTCATACTCATTTTCTTTTTACACCCGCATCATCACATATTCATCTCAAAAACACATCCAATCTAAGTTAAGCACTCTCATCATAGTTAGGTCAGACTTCTCAAGATAAATTCATAGTGGCTACAACTACGATGACCAAACTGATGGACATTCTTTGGACTCTATCTCACATTTACTTAGTGACATTCCTTACTTTTCATTTTTCTTATCTCTACATCCTTATCCTGGTAGATCCCTCCACATATCCGTGTCGGCAGAAACTCCGGTCCTCCTTTATTTTGATTCACTCCTGAATTAAAACTCATCACTGTTGCTAACCTATTTGTTTGTTTTTATTTCCGCGTTTTGTTAACAATCCAACTAACTGTGTACTAACCTTGTTTTTGTGCTTAAGCAGTGACCCCGCTACTTACCAGGATTCATCTCCTTAGATCAATTCTGGCAATTTAATATTTTAGAGAGATGATATAATTAGCAGCCCTAAACCATTATTTGAAAACATGAATGATTGCTGGGGTGAGAAAGCATCATTGTAAGATTATCCACTGTTCATCCGCTGTTGGTCCACTGCTTATCCACTGTTCACCTGCTGTTTATCTGCTATTCATCCACTGTTTGTCCACTGTTTATCGAACTGAAAATTTTTTCTGACTATTTCTCTTACAGGATGTAGAACCAAATTTGTCAAAATGTCTATTACATCGAATCAAAAGATTGCCAAGCATAATTTCGTAAGTCTTTCAGCTGAATCGTTAGCAGAATGTGAGATCTTTTGTCTCCGTAATGAAAGCTGCTTATCTTTAGAATTCAAGGAGTCAAGTAAAATATGTCAGCTAAGCAAAACTGCAAAGTACTTAGTGGAGAATATCATTGTCATGGAAGCTAAAGGTGTGACCTACGGAGAGAAGGTATGTACAGGTAAGTCTTGAAACTATTTCATCAATACAATCAATTCAGCTAGAATTTTTCTTTTTCAAAACATGCAAGTTTCTTCAATAATTCCGTTGGAGAGACATTAAAATTCTAGGAGTTGTTTGAACTGAGACCAGAAAATTTGTCGAAGATAGATTTGTAGTAGAAAATTTGTCCATACACATGATACTTACATACATACATGGCCAGTCAGCCAGACAAGCTTGAAAACTGAAGAAACCTGGATTAACAGTCTTGGCAACAGTTTTAGTTGATAGTTTTTAACCAGGTTCTTTTCATTTGGAAAATATTTTACAGATAAAATTCTAAGAAGAGATTGATAATGATTTAAAATATTGATATTTGAATGTCTAGAAAATCAGTAATACAGGAATATTTGCAACAATAAGATTGTTAAGCAAATACTTGCACTGCTGGAACTACATAATTTGCCAAAAATATGTTACAGTAGTCCCCCTTTACATAGTATATGTTGGGGTCCAAGAAAGAGAGCTGCCTTATAACTGAACAACAGTTAATCAAAAGTCAATCATATTTCAATTTTATTTTCACTTTTTTTAATATTAAAAGATGAATCATTAGTGCAACAACAATTGAGATGAAGGTAAATAGTAGCAAAAATGAATAATGATGATGTTGTTTTCATCACAAAATCAAAAAAAATTGTAAGTAAAACACCTTTAACGAATTAATATCTCTGGTCATTTAAAGTAATAACACATTCAACAGCACAGATCTTTATTCCTTGTCAGTTTATTAAAACAAACATGAACTGCTGTCAGGTAAGAAAATGTTTCATTAGGAGATAACACATTTTACACGCACTCACAAGTTGGTTATTTGTAAACCCTTTATCTAAGACAGATACATTTAGACATTCATTATAAGGATAGCTTCCTCCGAGAAATTAAGACGGGGGGGGAAAAAAGTAACTTTCTCTTCAGAGATAATTAATGTTGAAATTTCGATGTAGACCATTCTCGAAGACATGAATTTTGCATCTCACTCCCCTGAATCTACCCTCCTCATCTAGTTCTAATTCTGCGCTGAGCAGAACGTAGGCTGTTGCAAACACTTTGCGCAACAACGATTTCACTAATGTATGTGCTCATTCAAACACACACTAACACACAAACCAACACTTTAGCTTCTTTACTTCCTGCATACAAATATGACCATAGTTAACTAAATATGAATATCATACACTTATTAAACTACATTGAACTATTAACAGCATTATTCTAACAAGTAGTAAAACAACTTTAAAAGCACATTCTCTTCTTACCTCTTTGAATACAATACAATCATTATATTTCATACACATTTCAATAAATGTATTATTTGTTATTTTAGATTTTGTTCTTTATCTAATTTTGTGGCTTGCACGTTTTAAATGCACCCTCCACAATGCATTACAACTTGCATTCGCTATTTTGAATCAACTTTACTAACCAGTCAGCCACCTCCCTATTTTTTGCCTACAGCTATTAGCAAAAGAAGAGGTCTGATCTTTCTTCTTTCTCTCACCTATAAAGTTAACCGTTCCTCCATTTTCCTGAATGGACTGCTAGCATCAGCAGTAGCTGGCCTTAAAGAATAAACTATTTCAATGTTGATACAACTACTGATTTTACACTTCATACCAAATAGTAAGATTACAGTTCAATAGTAGTTGGTTAAATAGTTAGGTATTCAATTGGAGTCAGATACTAATAATTTGATTTACTTTACTAGTCAACACTACACACCGTGCAATTATATATTAATTGATTGCAAGTTGGAGAAATATGATATTTTAGTCATATTGAGTAAGTTTTTTGATAACATTCTGTTTCATTCATGGTTTTCTTGATGTGTTGGTGAAGATGAAGGCTATAATGTTGAAGTCCAACATCTAGTCTCATAAAGAGAAAAATTATATTCTTGCTTTAATAAATTTAATAACCATAGCCACCAAAGATGGCAAAAGGTTCAAATCCCTTTTTATATGAGTGTGTGTTTGTGTCTTCCAGCACTCCTGGCCATACCATTTTGTCTACAGACTTGAAAATTGGCACCAATACTTCACTAAATCCCTTCTAAAAACATTATTTTAATTTTCTCCAATTCGTATTCCAGTGGAAAATGCCAGTGATGTCATAGATTGAATTTACTCTGACCATATTTATTCTTCAATAGAATTTTTTTAAATGGCTTCAGATTTTTGCAATACTGACATTCAGTTATTGACTGTGATGACAAGTTTCTTATTTAACGTTATTTGTCTCTTTTTTTATAAATTGTCAGACGATGTAATGGATGTC
Organism: Thysanoteuthis rhombus; assembly: GCA_963457665.1. Lineage (NCBI taxonomy): Eukaryota > Metazoa > Mollusca > Cephalopoda > Oegopsida > Thysanoteuthidae > Thysanoteuthis > Thysanoteuthis major. The sequence continues at coordinate 10,623,431 of OY735216.1, read as the reverse complement.
GGAACATCCGAGGTGAATGAAAGTTTTGATTTGACGGCACTTTCCCCCAGCGCACTTTTATGCAGCATTAGTCCAGAGGAGATATTTTGCGGTAAGTTATGAGTAGCACTTTTGAATAGCACCTTATATACATATATATATATATATATATATATATATACACACGTATGTCTTATGCCAAATCAGTGAAATTGCATACTTGGCTGAGTTTCAACTTTTTTTACAAACAATTAAAACGAAATCAAACTTTTTTCAAAAAACAAATAAATACATAGTTTTAATTCGATCAAAAGTGTATTTGACTATTTTTTTTTGGACCAGAAGTTTATAAAATCAAGCGCAAAAATGAGTAAATTTTACCAATTAAGCAATAGGGCAGATTGAGGTAACACACACACACACACATATATATGTAATATATATATATATATATATATATATATATATATGTATGTATATATGTTTGTTGTGTGGATGTGAGGTGCTCTGACAGAATGCTGGTAAAATGACAATAGAAAGATGAAGAGAAATTTATGCACTGAATGCTTAAAACTTGAGATAAGACACTGACCATTCATATCTTAGACCAACCTGATACCCATAGACCCTTATTTAAAACTAGACTTGACTCTCACCTACACAGATGCAAATGCCTCAACTCTCATACTTACTAAATAACCTAAAACACAGAAACTTCCATGCTTCACTCCTCAAATCTCGAACATGAATAGCATAGTTATCTCTGCAACCACTGCAAGTCTCCCTGAAAAAGGTGGGTGGCAACCATCGAAATGCATCAGAAAATGCCCATGTGATAATGAAATTTTCTTGAGATGCAACACTTGTTTCTTCTCTTAAATTTCTCTTTGCCTTCCGATCATCATTTTACTAACACATCTTAAGTCAACGATGGCAGACTTTTTTAGTATGGTGTAATGAAATCTCATTTTTTTAATAATCTTGTGATAGGATTCCCTAACTTACGATTTGATACTGTCTTGACTGGCAGATTGAATCTCAAAATGGTTGTAAGTTGGACGATTTTTTCTACTGAAGTGTTTGTATTCGACACTTTACCTTAGAAAAACCTAGTGCATTACTCTTTGATTCAGCATTGCCAATTTAGATGTGATTTTTCCAATTTTTCAGATTATGGAACACTTGACTCACAAATTGGAAGAAAAAACATTACAAAAAATATCTGAATATTGGCTTCAGTAAACTACTGCTTTCAATTCCCTACAATCTTTAAAAAAATAAAATAGAGAACAAATATGTAACAATTATATTTAAAAAATGAAAGTTGAAAAAAAAAAATGATAAAAAATAAAAAAAAACTTTTTCTGAAAAAAAATCAAGAAAGGACAATACTTTGGGAAAATATGTATATAGTACGAAAATGTTGGTTGAGGTTCGAACAGCCCTCTCCTTGCTATGATATTTGTATTGAAAAGTGAGCATTGGGTGTAGCAAAAGGGAAAACATGTTTCTATAATGATTTCGTAAATTACAATTTAATATATCTGGATCAAATTTTTATTTTTAAAGTAAAATTTCTACCTGGTTTCTTCTCCATGGTTAAGAAAGCGGAGAAATGGATTTCGAGAATGCCCTTAATGTCATTTGCTTCTTTTTATCTTCGTAGATTTTGAAATTTCAAAATATACTTATGAAATTACGATGATAAAATAAAATTTAAAAAGTTACTTTGACTCTAATGACTTTTTTGTTGCCGAGTTCCTGAAGTCAGTATTCTGTTTCTCTTGCTCAATATTATATCATATAGTGTTAAGAACAATATTTAGCATGAATACATTGATAAGAAAATGATTGGAAGTGCTTTGGCAAGAATTTTAAGAGAACCTAGATTTTGAGGAATACAATTCCACTCTCTCAGAAGTTTAGAGTTCCCTATTCCTTGTGAAAATTAAGATTCAATTTCTCCTCGATCAGCTCTATGTGAAATGATTGTTTGCTTCTACATAGGATCAGATTCAAAGTCGACTTTCAAGACCTTTAAATACAAATACATCATCATTAGCCTTTTAGCATATGTCGATGGATGCAGACCTTCCCCGAGATTCACTAGACCTCTCAATCATGGGCATCATGGAGCCAGCACTTGCTGAATTTGTCTAGCTCATCAAGTCATCTAACTTTCTATTGGTCACAATTTTACATATGATCTCTGAGGATCCATATGGTGAGTTGTGATGTCCAGTGGTTGTCTGACATTTTTAAAACATAGCCAGCCCATTGCCTTTTGAATTTTCTAATGGTTCCTATGATATCTCTGATTTTCTGTCCTCTCTAAAATAATCTGCTGTCTTATGATCTCTGCTGTGCCCGTTGCATGGCTTTCAGTTTGAGAGTCAATCTTTTTGTTAGATTCTATGTTTCAGCCCCATAGATGACTATCAGGAGGATGCATTAGTTGTAAACTCTTCTTTTTAGGATTAGAGGGATTTTCTCGTTCTTGAAAGTCAAGCTTGCCCTACAAAAAGCTTGCTAACCCAGTGTGGTTCTTCACTTTATGTTTTCTTCTTCTTCTTTTGAAGATTTCATGGAGATTCGTTGTTCTAGTTAGATATAGTGGTCTACTTTCTTCAGCTCTATCTTTTTGATTTCAATCAATGTTTCCTTGTCAGATCCATGAAATCCGCTTCATTGGGATATTTTGTGCATTGTATTGTTTTCTCAATCTGAATTGCACAAATCTAGAAGGAAACTGCTATCACAGCCTTTAGAACTTCTATAAACTGTCTTCTTTTCTATTCGTTTCATAAATGTTTTTGCAGAATAGGCTGTTCATTCATAAGCATTTACCTGAAACTAAAATACTTATAATCATATGAGAGAAAATTTGATAAAAGGATTATTAAAAAAAATTGAAATTTCAACATGCCAGGCTAAAAAGATTCGCCGTCACTGGTCTAGAAAAAGGACAACTCAGAATTCAAAACCAGCTCTCCAGAGAATAGTGGTAATGGGTGAGCTCATTTAACCATTACTTTCTCAGAACAAACATTACTATACAAATGTCATAGGAGAAGCTGGGAAAGGCCTTTGTACAGCAGTGGGCCTGAAATAGCTGCTGCTGCTCCTGATATATCATCATTATCATTATCACCATCAGTCATCATAAGTCCACTGCTGGATAAAGGCCTTTCCCACTTTTTTGATGTCAACCATGACTGTGCAAAAATACGTCATGTCTTATCAGCAAACCTTTCTATCCCATCTCGCAATCTCATATCCGGTCACTCCTGCTGTGTTTTTGCTTTCCCTTGGGTACTAATCAACTGACCTTTTATTATTCTTCCTTCTTTTTATGTTTCCAGCCAATTTCGATTTTTGTCACAATTATTTCTATGATAAGTTTTATCTTAATCTGCTCTCGGATCCAGGTAAATCTGTGCCCATCTCTTTGAGTTATTCCTAACATTTTTGCATGATTCTGAGTTGATTTTGTGTGTATGTGTGTTTATATGTGTGCTTGTGAGTGTTAGTGTTAGTGTGTGTGTGTATGTGTGTGTGTGTGTGTGTGTGTGTGTGTGTGTGTGTGTGTTCCTTGGGGTGTGTCATGTTCATTTCATTTTTTCTTCTCTTTTTTAGGTTGTGCCAATGGAAGGGTTTCATCTAAAATATATCCGAATAAGAAGATTGCGAAGCATAATATGCTCTCCTTCTCTACAGATGACCCAAAAAAATGTTCAGAAAGGTGTCAAGCTACACAAAACTGTTTGTCAGCTGAATATAAGGATTTCAGGAAACTCTGCCATCTTAGCCAAACTGCCCATTACCTTGCAGATGAACGTATCTTTTTTTATTCACCAAAAACACTATATTTTGAGAAAAAATGTGTCCGTAAGTTATGTCACTTGTTTCGGTTATTTTATCTGCCAAAAATTTATTGCAAGTTTTCTGTGATTTCTTGTCCTGGTCGACATGTACGATAAAACAAATACAACTTTTCCTATTGATTTGATTTGTTTACAATTTGTTCGGAATCATATTTCAATTTTTAATAACTGGTAACCTCCCCCAACCTGATGTAGGTAATGAGAGCACAATATAAATACTACCAAATGAATCCTTTAATTAGTAGGGGGGAACTCTTCAGAATTGTCAGCTCATACTTGAAAACATGGACTGAACTCCTTAATTTTCATTCAATTATCAATGTACATTTCGGAATAGCATTCACTTCACACAGATAACCTTTGGAAAGGTATGGATCCATCTCTTCTCCCTACCCCCCAGCTATTGGTAAATAGGAAGGTGTACTGGGCTCTTTACCTATAGTTGGCTACCAGTCTAAGAGATGGACAACACTCAATTCAAAACACTGGAGTGTGACCTCTTCAATGACCAGCAATGCATTATGGAGTACGAAGAGTGCAGCATGATGAACAGAGTCACTTTGTCTTCTATTGGATATTGTTCTGTCTCCAGCCGTCTGGACTATGTCTTGCCTGTGGACCCAGACAGACAAGGATGAGGGAGTGAGGCTGACAAGGTACCCAACTGTCCCTCAATTCAATCAAAGTTGAACACAAGTCATGGTTCCGCACAACTCAGACCTGAAGCTATGGTCATCTTCACCAAAAACGGATGAACATTTTGAAGAGATTTATGCTCTACTGATTTTAATCAATAGTAGTCGTTTCATCACCAGTAAGACCCATAGAAATTCCAGGGGTGTTGACAACTAAGGTTACACTGTACAACTTTTTAAAGATATTTTTTGTTCCTGGGTAATAAGCATTATTTTTCAATTGCTCATGTCTAAAATGTACGGAAAATGTCAATTATTCCATTCCAACTTTGTTTTTGCAACCTGGGCAGTGATAATTAGGAATCTGTTTATTTTCAATTTGTTTGCGGGGAGACTTGCAATTTTTTATCACATAAAGTGAAATAAACTGCTACGTACGAATGTCACTATCTTAGTCACAAAAGCGATGCTTGAAGAGAATAGTAGGCATTATCTAGACTTTTTATGCAGAGGCAATCAGAAACTAACACTCACTACCCAGGAACATGGTGTTATCCATTATCTCATGATTCTGCTCCCTTGACTCACCCTATGCTTGTATCTTCACATTCTCCCCCTTATCCCTTTCAATCTTCATTGCTTGTCCATGATTTTATCTAAATGTTACACAAACATAGATTAGTTCCATAAGTGAATAATTTCCTACACTATCATAAACTACCTAACTTTCTTTCCTCTTTTCTTACTACCATATTTTTAAACTACCTAACCTCCTTTTCTCTTCCTCTCTTCCCAACACTTCAGTTAATTACTTACCTTCTTTATCTCCCTTCTTTCTTCCTAAATAAAATGAATAAAATTTCAAATAAATGAGTAATATTCTAAAAAGAATAAGTAAAATTTTAGTTTTTATAAAATGTAGAAATAAAATAATATTCTAAATGAAATAAGAAGTAACAGAAACTTTCAACCAAATCTGTCACCATAACTGTCAAATTAAGTTTCTTCAGTTCCTAAGTCAGTCCGGCTGGCTATGTATATGAAGTGTATACCAAGACCTAAGAATTCTATCAATTTTGATATCCTCTGGTAATTACTGTTAATAAGAAATTTGTATAAATCATTCTCTTATTTTTACTGAGGCTGTATATGAGTTTACGCAGACTGTTACAATATGCTGCTTTGTACATTAGAAACTGCCAGCATTGGTTTTTTCAGTTTTTAAATGATTCTTGCTGATGTTGGCTATCTTTCTATCTATCTATGCGCCACATGTATAGGCAGTACCACTGGAGCTAGTGGGCTGAAAATTCCGACACTCACTCCTCATTATTTCTACAAAAAACTGTTTAGGTTTTTTCATCCCCCTACATATTCAATGTGTGTGTGGGAGGATCAATATACAATCAAAGTTTATGCTAAATCTGTCCCTAAGTTTGTATTCCGCTGCATTCACACCTAATGATCAATGCCCAACAAAAAGAGAAAGTAGTAACTTATTCATTGATCACACATTTTTTCCTATTCTTTGATTGGTTGCCCCTAATTCAACACGCCACCAAAAAACTTTGCTCATGTCACAGTTCCTATTGAGTGACTAACCAGACCTGTTTACATATATGCTCATCTATTGCACAAATTTTCTAAATTGTGTGATATAAAATTTCATTTTGTTTAAAATCTGTACTGCGTAAAAAAATTAATTAAAATAGTAAATTTGGTCTTGTTTTTTTTCTTGCAGCATTCGACAATCTCTACGGAGAATCAGACTGATATCCTCCGAGGAAGATGACATCCTTAAGTTTCAAAATATCTAACACTATTTCAAGAAGATATTTGAAGAGTTTTTGAAGAAAAAAATATACACTTTTGTATTAAAATATTCATGTAGAAACAAAAGGGGGAAGGGGATATTGAATTTAACATGATATTCTACTTTTGCCTGTATAATCTACAAAAAGTCAAAACTAAAGTTTTAAAAAAAGAGAAAAAGATGCCCAGAGTTAAGAAAAGTTTTTTAGGTAAATGTAATTATTTGATGTTTTTCTGATTTTTCCTGATGTATGTCCGTGTATCAGTATGCAAACCATTGCTAAATAAATAATTTAACCACCATTAAGGCTTGAACCTGAATCTCATAATCTAGTGTTTTTCATTTTGTGTTAAAGATCCTTCCTGCTTAGACAGGAAAAAATAGGTCATGTGATTGTTTTGAATTTTAATTGTTATTACTTCATAAACAAAATTAACAATAAAGAATCAAAAACAATTCCTGTGTATTGTTATACTTTTATGATTATTTAAATGTTTTTTTTTATTTTGCTCTTTTCATTTTTTTTAAAAAGTTCTTTTCAGTTTATTGTATACATTCCTGATTTTCTTTGACATGGAAGTACAGTAAGAATAATGTAGATTTTTTAAAGTATGTTTAAGGAACTGCTATACAAATTAGAGTAACTAATTATAAACTGGAAAAAAATCAAATTATAATATCTTGAACAGTGTGCTTTTGAACAGTACAGAAAATTAACTGCACTATTCAAGACATACCTGTGCAATTTTATCCCACTATCTGAAAATAGAGCATTCTCATAGCAACCTTTCGGAGGTGAAAATGATGTAAAGAGAAGAAGCAATTCCCAGAAACTCTTCAGAGCATCACCAGACCCTACAAATGGTGTGAATGGTATGTTAGGCTGAGTTTAGAGAGATTAGAGTAACGGGAGGTACAGAAGACTTAGGTTTGTATATGTGAAGAAGAGGTATAAAGCAATCATTCAAAAAGAGGGGAAAAGTAAATACTAGTTAGGAAAATGTAATCCAAAACTGTCAAAATAGATTTCTTCAGTTTTCAAGTTTGTCTGGCTTGCTATGTATGTACGTACCGTGCATACTGGATGCACCAACAGAGCTGGAGGACTAAAAATTTAAATATATACTCCTTATTATGACTTGAAAAAAAAACATTCATGTTGCTTTTTTAGAATCCCCCCCCCCCAATAGGTTTTTAGTGAGGGGAGGTCAATTTGCAATGTAAGTTAATGCTAAAATAGTTCCTAGTTTGTATCTACTTGTTTTTTTTGAAAATTCAGACTTTTTAGTGATTGTTGCCCAACAAAAAGTGAGAGAAGTAACTTATTCATTGATCACCCTTTCTTCCAATATTTCAATCGATCACCCCCAACACAGCATGCTGCCAAAAGATGTTGGTTACGTGATGGTTTCTATTGAGTGACTAATCTACTTTCTGCTGGGAAAAGTCACATATTGACTTAAGAAGCATATCTAGACGGAAGTGCTGGATTAACTAAGAGTAGCAATTTCAAGTTAACTGCTTGCAAGCTACCAATTCCTTTTTCAAATATTTCGCACTTTCTCTATTACTACAGCATTTCAACTTTTATGAACAACTTTATCATCTTTAATTCGAGTTGTTTTTTGATACAGTAAACAATGGGAATGTGTTATCTGTGCTATATTTTGTCTGACGCATGAATATGAAGGTATTTAAAACTGAAGTCATAGCCACTGTACTCAGATTGAAACAGAAACAAAGTAACACTATTAATAAAATCCCAGACATGTTTGTCTTATCATGAGGCTGAATAGCTGATAAAAAGATAATTATTTTGAGAGTAAAAAATGTACATGTTTTGGTATTCATGTTTTTTTTCTTAATTTGGGGTCATTTGGTATTATACACTTAATGCTTTATTGTCGGGGGATGGGGGATGAGCAAGGAAGGGATCTATCACAATTTGATTAGCCAAGGGCTAGGAAACGATGATCACTGACCAAATTTAGTAGAATCTGAACAAAATAAAGTCATTCGAGAAAGATTTATTGTGAGGATGGGGTGGGCACATTGAAAGTAAAAACTTACAGTATTGACAGGAGCAAGAGAATTCTTTTGTTTTTTTTTCAAGAAAAATGGAACTGAAAAGTCTTCTAGTGGTACAAAATTTTAAAATCACTGAAATTAGTTCATAAGCACAATTTGTTTAAGCAAGTTCTCCCCCTGGTGTTATTTAGTTGTCTGGTGGAAAAATTTTGACAAATCTGTAATTGCCCCCCACCCCTAACTATTAGGGAAGAAAGAGTGGAGATGGACATGCGGAAATTAATTAGGAGATGGGTTTTTTTCCAAGATTAATAAGTGATGTGAGTGGATAATTAGGCACCTAAGAGTATGCTACTGACTTTGCACTAGCTAAATCCGGCCCTGCTAGAAGGTAGAAAGGGTACATTTTCCTCTCACAGAAGAATTTGTATCAGCCCATATTTGGTGTGTTTTAGGTCTTGGTGGGTACAAGGAGATGAAAATCATTTGCAGGGTTATAACTGAATGAAAATCACCACAGTAACATTAATACTTAAAACTGGAATTTGATAAGTTAACCTGCAAATCTTGCAATTTTTTGCCAGAAATTTGTTTGAGCAAGTCCCAACAATCAATCTGTGCATTGAGCATTGAAAATGAGGAAAAAACAAGCCTGACTACTTTAGGGTCAAACCCCACTCCTATCTCTATTTCAACTGAAGATTATTACTGCAACTTCTGTATAAATAAAGAAGACTTGTCAGTTTAGTTCAGTTGGTAAGAAATCCAATTATCAATCACTTAGTTGTGATTTCAAATCATGGTTGGAAAGAGCTAATTTTATATATAGGGATGGTTCAACATATATATAATCTGAAGCTAGTTGTTGACTCTTCAAAATGGAGTTCTTAACACTATTTGCCAAGTGAGTGCCATTGAGCATATTTTGTCTGAAAAAAACATATCAAGAGCAGGGTGAAGACATTTTTACTTGAATCCCGTAAAGCTGCTGTAAAATTTTCTCCCAATCATCTAAGAACAAGACACAGATTGCAGAAATTCCCAGAGTAATGATGAAAGATCTACACGAACGCAACAATTTCCCGATTGCTCTATTCAACCATTGCCGTAGAATTCCGATTCAAAGTTGTGATGAAATGCAACTAAAAGCTGGAACAAAGGTCAAATTTGAGCATGATAGCTTTGTTTAAGTTCCTATAAGGTAAGATGGTGGACCTTGCTTACATTAACTATCAGAATAGTGAATTTTTTTCTTGTACCCAATCATGTTCTAACATTCATTACTTCTTTTGCCCAAAATCCTTGCAGGGAGGATTTACAGATGGTTATCTATATAGAATGAGCTTTTCAACGATGTCAAAAATGCTTAGTCTCCAGTTAATTCTCACTTCAACCCTATTTTGCCCACTCTAATCCTGACTGTCTATACAATATCTCCTGAAAGTTATCAATAAATTTCAACAACGTTTTGTGAAAGGATGGACAATAAGCTATGGGAAACTAATTAAATTTTAGAATGGGTCCGTTTACAATTATCTCACTTACGTCGTATTTATATGTCTAAATTGAATAACATTGCCGAATTTCATGTTTTTTCCACACACTATATCCATAAGTTCTAACTGAATTCAAAAAATATTTTATGGGAGGTTGGAAAATAGGCTGATAAGAACTGACTAAGTTTGGGGGGGGAGCAGATCCATGTGCAAATACTCATCCAGACAGTGGTATTGAGAGAGGTATGTACTTTCTGAGTGCTTTCTAATTCTATTATCTTTGATGGAGATGAAGTATTGAAAACTTTTACTAATTTTTGACTACTATATAGGTTCATCTTAATTTTGATCGATTTCATAAATCAATACTTCAGCAAAGCCATCTGATCACTATTTCAGTAAAGCCATCTGATCAATACTCTAGTGATGCCACCTGATCAATATTTCAGCGAGGCCATCTGATCACTACTTCAGTAAAGCCATCTGATCAATACTCTAGTGATGCCACCTGATCAATACTTCAGCGAAGCCATCTGATCACTACTTCAGTAAAGCCATCTGATCAATACTCTAGTGATGCCACCTGATCAATACTTCAGCGAGGCCATCTGATCAATACTTCAGTAAAGCCATCTGATCAATACTCTTGATGCCACCTGATCAATACTTCAGCGAGGCCATCTGATCATTACTTCAGTAAAGCCATCTGATCAATACTCTAGTGATGCCACCTGATCAATACTTCAGCGAGGCCAGCTGATCACTACTTCAGTAAAGCCATCTGATCAATACTCCAGTGATGCCATCTGATCAATACTTCAGCGAGGCCATCTGATCACTACTTCAGTAAGGCCATCTGATCACAATTTCAGCAAGGCCATCTAGTCACTGCATCAGTAAGGCCATCTAGTCAAAACTTCAGTAAGGCCATCTGATCACTACTTCAATGAGGCCATTTGACCACTACTTCAGCGAGGCTATCTGATCATTAGTTCACTAAGGCCACCTGATAAATACTCCAGCAAGGCCATCTGATCACTACTTCAGCAAGGTCATCTGCTCTCTATTTCAGTGAGGCTATAATTGTACAACAGAGAGTAAACAGTGCATATTGGAAGTAAAGATTTACCTCCCTGTGTTAATAAGTTTTTACATTTGTTGTGTTGGGTTTGGGTAGGATGGAATCAATAACATATTTTTCACTGTGTTTTCTATTTTGTGGTTCTGTTTTCTTCAGGCAATGCCAGGTATCCCTGCCAGTAGGTATATGATAAGTCTGTATTCCTAATGATGGGAATACGGACTTATCATATACCTACTAGCATGGATACCTGGCATTGCCTGGAGAAAACAGTCTGTAAATGTTTCTAATGTGAGGATCTAGCAGCAGTTTTGCCAATTTCATTTTCAAGTTTACATCCAAAGTTGACTCAAAAAAGCGTCTTAAAATATCTAGATTCTCCAGATATATATCTAAAATCTATTATTGATTTTATATATATTATTAATAAATTAAATGTGACTTTATTCTTCAACATTTATTTTATGAAAATGTCACATAATTTTAAAAAATTCTACTTATTTTATCACTATAAATGAAATAAAAATATTATGTATTTTTTAAAATCATCTAAATAATTATTCCTGATGCCTAGACACAACCAAAAACATCTAAATAGGTAACACTAAGCAAGGGACATAACTCATACTTCATTCAGATCTAAAAATCATTGATGTTTATTCAGACTGTGTATCCTGGTTTTTTTAATATTTTCAATACAACATTTTGACTGGTTAGTTCTCCATCCTCACCAAGTGAAAAGTCAGAACATACAACACAAATAATTACAGGAACTAGCATAGTATGTTTTAAAAATGACAAGATTATTTGAAAATGGATCGGCATCATGCCTAGGATTAAAGAATGTGGCTCTCTAGCACTACTTCCTAAGATCAGAGTCGAGCATTTGCGTACTCATTGAAAAATGTTAAACTCAGTATATATATATATATATATATATATATATATATATATATATATATATATATATATTACACACACTAGCAGGGGTAACTGGCATTGCCTACAAAAAATGAAATAAAATACAGCAACACTGGAAAGTAAATGATATTTCACAGACATCTTGTAAAAATTGAATAAGGAGGTGGGTCAGATCCACACATTCCTCCTCTTGGCAGAAGGAAGCTAACTCAATACCTTACTTTTGGTTAAAATTGGAGTTGTCTCCCTTTGATTTGTCTTATCAAAAACAATTATTCTGATCATGAATTGACCTGACCCTAAATTGATCTCTGGGGATTTCAGAGGTCATCATCCGCCATTCTATGTTAATCCTGGGCCAGGTTGGCCTTGTAGACAAATTTGCAGCCTCTCGAGTACAATCATTTGGCCAGCAAGCAAGTAAACATTAATCTCCTTTTATATATATATATATATATATATATATATATATATATATATATAAAAATTCACATCACATTTTATATGACCATCCCTGAACCTAGATCTGTAGAGTCAACAACATCACTTATGTTACATTTCATTTATTTATTGTGATAATATACTCAACAAGATTTACTTGCCTTTAGCTTTATTGTTAAATTTTTGTATAATTTTGAAGAGTATGATGCAGATATTGAAATATATCTCTCTACCCTAAGCATAGGCATACAAAACAGAGGGACCGGGGAAGCAAGTGCCTACTGTCAATTCAGGTAAAATTTTTAAAATTTTGTGCAAATATGTGTATTTCAGATAAATCAGGCTTTTTATGCTCTCCAATTTGTCCATGATTACAAGTAAAAAAAATATTTAATTTTCTAATTACTTTTTCAGATAAAATGTACTGCTTTGAAAAGGATGGTTAATAAGCCCCCCAAAAAAATGTGTTAGGATATTTTGAATAAGAATATATTATTAAGCATCAGAATAGTGCAATGGTCTGGTAATATTGGAGAGCAGTATAAACATGTTTTGTACTCTCGATATTTTTTAATCGATATTTGGAAGATCAAAGGACTGCTTGACCATTTGTTGCTGAGAACTTGATGTTGCAGGAAAACAACGTGCGTGTGCGTGTACGAATATGTGTGTGTGTATGTGTGTGTGCGTGCGTCCGCACAAACACATCTACGAGGAATTGATCTGTTGTCAGATGTGATCATGTGCGGGAGATAAGCCATTTCTCCACAATTAAAAGCTGCCATGATCTTGTGTAATTAGAATATTTTGGGCTAATTACAAGCAGAATAATAACAGTAATTAAGTGGAGCTCCACCTTTGCATCACAGATTTTTTTCTTTGGAGGAGGGATTCTCCTAAAAATGCCAAGGGCATCCCGGTACATACATCAAGGAATTCCGAGTTACTTTTTCTTTTTTTATCTTTTTTTAAAAATAAATACGGCAGTGGGGAGGTACAATCTGAAAAGGAGTTGATTGAAGAAACAAAATGAATTGGAGCAATAGAGAGGGATGGGGTGGAACGTTATTGATACTTCATTCAGAGAGTAGGAGGAGAAAAGTAAAAAAAAAGACTCAAAAAGTAAAGATAAAGAGAGATAGATAAAAGAGAGAGAAAGAGAAAGAGAAAAGAAGGGCAATTATAGATATAGTAAAAGAATAAGACGGAGTATCAACTTGAAGAGAGAAAAATGCTGGAGTATATAGCAGGCTATGAATATAATGATAGAGAAGAAAGGATAAAATAATGAAAATATAGAGAAATTGATGGTAACGAAACAAAAAACGCAGAAAAAAAACGAGAAAAAAGGGAGAGCAGAGAAAAATATTACGAAAGCAAATAGATATTTTTACCAAAACTTTTACCTCTCTTCAGCCAAAAAATAGAAATAAATGTGTAACTTTACATTTTAAACAAAATAGAATAAAATAAGAAGGAAGAAGCAGCAGACAAAACAATGAAGAAACTATTAAATATTACGGGTCATGAAAAAATATAAAAAATAAAAATGATTTGACAGGAAAAGAAGCAAGACGATTTTGATGGTTTGATTTGTTTTTCACAGACTCTGGTTAAGAGGGGCAACTAAGAAAGAGGATGTGGATATACTAATAAAACTAATGATGATGTTGGAGGTGATAAGAATCTGAGCAGGGGACGGAGAGAGAAGCTAATTAGGCATAACTAGAGAAAAAACTCGCAAGTAAACAGAACAGGAAAAGAAACTAGCAATAACAACTACAGAGGTAAAAAAAGAGAGTCGAAAAAGGCTCAACTAATAGTGGCAGTGCGCGTTATCAGTGGGCAGAGCCACTAACAAAATTTGCTCGCTTTTCATTGGCTGAGCCGAGCAGCAACAGCAGCAGTAGCTGCAACAGCGAAAACCACTTATCAAGATGGCGGACCCAACATCAAGAATGGATAACAGACCAGGTAGGAATGCTTCATAAAACTGTCTCTTTGTTAGTTATCCTTTTCTTACCGACTTATTTACCCAGATAAATACTGCTTTTCCTTTACTGTAGACTTTGTTTTTCATAGTTATGACTATAAAATCGGAAACGTGTCTTCTTCGTTCACGTTTATTCATCATCATCTACAATCTAGTTTTGTTGTGTTATCCGTCTGCCATTCCCACCCACATTTAAGAGACCCTGAACTGAAACTTCGTTTTATCCCTCTCCTTTCCTTCATTTTTAACATTATTATCCTTTTTTAGTTGTTTTACGAGACAAAAACTACTTTATTTATTGAAATTTATTCACTATTCATGTCCTTGAAGGAGGTCAACATTCTTTCATATTTCCTACGTTACTGACACATCTTCAATAATTTCTGCTTGGCTAAACCTCATCATACAGTGTCACAAAGTTGGGGTTCATTTTGCAATTGTTTATCAGAGTAAAATGAGCACCCATTTCGTGACCACTTTTCACGTTTCAGTATAACAGAAGAGAAACGAGATGGACAATCCTGTAAGATCCGTCTCTGATGATCGTACTGGAGAATAAAATGATACTTTCTTCATATTATTTTGTTCATTTTGACATCGACCAAGTTCTAGTTACTACAAAAATATTTATTTAAAGCTGAAAATAGCACGAGCTATCATGTCCATATTCAGAGATGACCATATACTGGGGGTTGAACTGATATTCCCAATAATTAACGACCACTTGGTGCATGCACACCGTTGCACACGTAATATAGGATTAAATAGTGTGTGTGTAATATATATATATATTGAGAGCCGATTTCTTTCAAGATTTTGCTTCATTTGTTTAATGACCTCACTAATTTTATATTATTTTATATATGTGATTTCTTATTGATAATGGGATCTAAATATTTTCTTGCTTTCTTTTTTTCTTCTGTTTTTAATATCGTCACTTTTTTTATATTCTATTATTGTATCATTTTTATTTTTTAACATCTTTTCCGATCCGAATGCCTTTTTCTTTTCATTTCCAACATTTACATTATTTTTTACCAAAAAAAAAAATATGCATGTCTATTTTTTTTTTTTTTTCTAAGTATTCATTTCTATTTAAATATTAATTTTGGTATATATCCAGTTTACAATTGTACATTTTGATATACAAAAAAAAAAAACCAACAAAACAAACATTGTTTATTCTAAGATTGATTTTACCTGAAATTCACTAAAAAAAATCTTATCTTTTTTTAAATTTTTCACTTACTTTCAGACGAATATATTCTTTATTTTGATTTTTTTTTCGTTTCTATATTTTTAACCTATTATTAAAACTCATAAATTTCATTTCTTCAAACGTAATGAACTCTTATAATTTGTTTATCCCCGACTTATTGTCCACCTTTTTAAATCGATTATTCTGTGAAGGTTTGTTTTATGGTCCGTCTTTCCTTCCATATTTTCCTTTTCACTTTTTTTTTATATCTTATTTTCCTTCTACTTCGCTTTATTCAACAAATCTTAATTTATTTCTTTATTTCTTCATTTTATGGAAAGAAAAATTTTTACCTTTTTTTTTTTCCTGTAATTAAATTCCTTAGATGATGATTTATTTGTTTTTTTTTTATTTGGAATTTCCAATATGAAATAAATGAAAAGATTTATCTATCCTTTTTTTTCCTGTTTTTTTTTTTGTTTTTGTTTTTTAATTCTTCAATTTTCATTTTGATTTTATTTTATTTCATTTTTTTCAAGTTCAACTCATAGTATCCTCAAGGAAATTAGAATGAATTTTCATCTTCACTACCAGTATTTCTGGATGAAAGATGACTACCATAGAATTAGTAGCGGAGATCTTTATTTTTTTTACTTTTTAAAATGAACTGTAAAAATGACTAATTTCTTTCTCCCCCCCCCCCGAACAATAAGAGCAATCGTTTGTTTTTTTGTTCGTTGATTCTTTTTCCTTTCCAAACCGTGTTATAGTGAATCTTGTAATTAGTGACCTTCTTCCATATTCTATATCGATTTTATTGTTAAACTCAACAAAACTGTGTCAGTCACCTCACAGCGTGTATATAGACCGATATTTTTTTTTCCTATCATGTCGTTGTTTATTCTCAACATTTTTTGGATGGTATGTTGTGAAAATGTTTGTTTTATTTCAAGCAGGAACGAAATAAGTGTCAAATTTTGTTTGAAGAGAGGAAGACCATCTTTTAATTTCAGCATTTTTTTCTTTCTTTTTTAGATCTTAAGAAAAAAAAACAAACAGCCGTTCATTTTTATTAGTAATAATTCCTTGAATGTCTATTGTACCAAAAATATCCCCCCCTTTTTTTTCTATTTGATCAAAAGAAGTCGTAAAAAATCAGGATCATGTCACAATCAATATTCATGCGTTAAAAGTTCAGGTGAACTAATAAGTAGTTCGTACTCTCACTGCTTTGTTACGCTTGCTAGAAATTTAAAAAGTTTTAGGAGATATTCTCAAGACATAATTGTAAATTTGTGGCTGGTATCATCAGGAATCGTGTTCCGACAATTCTGTTTTCGTTTCAAATTGCTATGGAATTTTCTCTCTGAATAAATCAGTTTTTGTGACTCACTCAACCTTTCAGCAATAAAGAAATGTATATAAAAACGATATAAAAGAATTGGAATATATCCAGAGAAGAGCAATAAAACTTGTTCCAGAACTTAAAAAAAAAAAACAAAAAAACCCTCCCCTATGAAGAAAAGACTCTAGAAGAAAAAAAAAATCTAACAAAAGAACGAGGGGACATAATAGAAGTAATCAAAGACATCAATAACATCCAAGCTAAAAAAATTTCTTTCCAAGGAAAATATATATATATATATATATATAAAAACAAACTGGGCATTTGACACCCTCCTCCTTGGATCAAGCCTTGTAACAAAGGGTAAGGGGGCTTGAAAGTTGGATAATGGTGCTGTACAATCGTTTTATCTCTCCCCCGAACTTGATGTTCTCCTATGAAATGACTTATTATTCGCTGGTTGCCTCCTAGATAGTTTTCCCCAAATTCATCCCCCCCCCCTCACCACTGCAAATATGTCCTGTGGTTCATAATTTCCTTTGGTATGCAAATTTCTGTTGCCTAATCCCAAATAATTTTATTCTGTGATGGCTTCTGTCATAATGATTGTATAATTATTTCATGACTTCATTAAATTACTTTGAAACATTTACAAGATGAACAATGAAAAAATTTTTCATCAATTATTTATAATAAAATCCATCTGGAGCAAAATTCTCTGATATAGAGTTGCTTGTATAATTTCTGGTTTCATTGTGAAATCAGGTTTGCTTCCTATCTTGGCTCAATTTAGATCAAATTGGGTTATGGAGCATGACTTCTCATTCATTTCCCGGCAATTATCTCTTGGAAATCATTATTTTGCTTCTTGTGTCAAAAATGTGAGAAAAGGGAGTCAAGTGAGTTCTTTGATTGCCTGAATTGACATTGAAAGAAGAGGAAATAAATCTGTTGGCTCACATGATTCACTCCTTAAGCTGTGTACGGTAAAAAAGGAGGGGGTGAGTAAGTCAAGAGAGTGCTTTCTTTGATTAAAAAGATTTTTTTTTTTTCTCCCCAACTCTTGTCCAAGTCTTGAGTTGACTTTGTTTTGCTACTGTAACAACAACAACAACAATCCTCATCTAATTTAGAAGAGTAAACTCTTCACTGTATGTCCATGTCATCGCATTAAAACAAACCAATACATAATTTTAACATTTCTCTGCAGTGATTTGAAATCACGACCAGGTGATCAGCAGATGGCTCTTCTACCAAGTGAGCCAAACTGACTGGTCTTAAAATATCTACAAAAATTTGTTAGAAATATGCCAGGGCTTATTTCATTCATTATAATATATAGATACATTTGTACTGAGAAGTATATATATTTTTTATGATTCTTCCATTTATCACATATACAATACAAAAGTTGTAGTAATCATCTTCAGTGGGAGTAGAGTTTGGCCCTGCATCAGCCAGGCTTACTTTTTCTTTCTTTTTTTACTTTTTCTTTTTATCTGCATGTCTCCGCTGGTCTTGCAGCCTTTTTTTCACTCTTTACTTACACAAGACCAGCTTGGATATGGTCTTTCCACCTAAGAAAAAGTAATTTTATTGCATATTTTTTTCTATTCATCTATATGTATATATTATTTTTCACTTTATTTTGTTTTTTTGGCTTTTTTTAGAAAACATTGAAGTTTTAGATTTTTATTTTCATTGAAAAATGAAAAATAAATGGTGTGAAAATTTTTTTTTTCTTTTTCCTGGTATTTTGTTGAATTTTTTAAAAATATACCTTTTTCAAAAGTGAAAGCTATAATTCTGTTTGAAAGGTGAAGATGAACTTATTCCACAGACATGGTGGATCTGGTATTAATACTTCGTTCTTATTGTAAGTTTTATGTTGAACTGAATGATGGAATGATATTTCAGATTCTAATAACTAGTGAAATACCCCTTGCTTGGTTAATGTCAAGCCCAGGGGTGGAAGAAGTGTCTGGAAAATTCCATCTATCCCTCTCCCTCTCCTCCCTGTCAAAACCCTCAGACACCAGTTCTCATTTTTGAAGCGAATTGGGTAAACAAAAACAAAATTAACACAGTAGTAGTTATATAACCACCTGTCAGCGAACACACATGCACACAGAGCCAGAATTGTTTTGCACCAGCCAATTTTATGTTCATGTTTGCATTGCCCCCTTCCTCTCTTTCTGTTTATGTGACTGACATGTCACAAATTATGAGAATTGAATTTGGATTTTAACTAAAAGTTCCCAATTTATATTAGCACCATGATCTATTTATTTTCCTGAAGACGAAAACAAATTGCAAAATTTTCCTTTCTTTGATCCTGTCCATCTTTATTGTTATGTACTTGTATATCAGCATTTCAATGAAATTGTTTACTTAGCCAAGTAAAGGAAAAGGTTGGTTGTTTTTATTTCCTCAATCTCCATATCAGAGGAGTCACAGACAATGGTCACTTTATTTCGTCCCTCCATTTTTATTTTACTTGAGCAGTTCATTATAATCCCTTTATAGCTTGCTAGGCCCATTGAAGGTTCACCATAGCCCCATTATCCATACATTTTGGAATCAGTTGTCAAACTCCTAAACCAGTTGCCAACATGCATTTTACCTTTTAGTTGGGAGAGAAGACATAGATTCATGCCTTCCCCATGGGCATTATTTCAAAGTGAACACAAGTTATCACAGCCGAAGTTTGAACTCTGTTCACTGATTCTATTTACTATGAACATTTAGACCACCCATACCAAAAGGTCGAAGTCAGTTGCCCAATATTTTATGCCATGCAATTTAATGTTTGAAACTTGGTCTCTACCTGGGTTTCTATACAAGTAGTATTGGGACAAAACGTTGCTTATGTTTCCATGAGAACAAACCTTTGTCTTTTGAACAGACTATTGCGATCATGTTTTAATATGTCCTTAGGTTGAATGAGTAAGAGATGAAATGGACTGTTGCTAGTCTAAGCTTTAACTTCATCAACTGAAAAATATAAGTTCAGATCTAGACAAAACATCAGAAGAAAGATTCTTACAATTAATACTTAATTTCTATCCTTTCATTCAAAATAATGATTGAAGTACAGTTGTTTCTCTATCATAGCGTTTGTTGGGATCCAAGACATAACACCAACTGCATTATAACTGAGCCATAATAACTACAGATTAAGGATGGGTGATATTCAACAGCTAGCAATAGACGAAAAACGGCAAACATTGTCTATACATTTCTTTATGTAACTGTATGACCTGATTTCCCGCCTCATGGTGGTCTCTAGCTGGGTGGACAGCACAATAGAGTGTAAAGTATAAAAAAAAAGGGAAAAGGTGTAACATTAAAAGAGTTAATAAAAAAGTTTTGTTCATTGACTATTGAAATGTTTTTGTCTTAATTCATTTCATTTACTGTTTGCTGGCCTAAGCCAAATATATTTCTGGGCAGGGTGGGAGTCGTATAACCTGTCATCAAAAGGGCTTACAAAATAACGCTTGGCCTGAAATATCGAGCTTACTGGTTTGAAGGAAAAGCTTACTTTTTATTTATGACTCTCTGGACAAGTTAGGTATGTGGCCTAAAATTCCAAAGTGAACTATTTTAGTGATACTTGGTATCCCCTGAAAGAGCTTTCCAAAAGTACCAAAATTTCTGATGTACTGTAAATAGTGAGAAAGTTATTGCAATTATTTATTTTTATCTCATTTTTTTCCAAAACATACCCTGATTAATGATATGTAGTATGTATCTAACTATAGAGGAGCAACTGATAGTTTGTGACACCAAATGGTGGTTGTAACTTGACTTGAAAAGCACACGGCATTGGTTTTTATCTGTGATACTTGGAAAATCAATTCTTAGATGGGTATCTGTGATATTTCCTTGAAAATCACCATATTGGTAGCAGATGTATCATAGATAGTGATGTTTCAAAAAAGATTGGATTTATACTTCCCTTGAAAACTGCTATTTTCTCTGCATATGCAGCTGGGGACTTATAGCACACAGAGAATACAGCTATCGGCAATGTTATTTTGTCAAACTATCTAACTCTTTACGTAAAATAAAATCTTCTAACAATAACGGCATCGAGAAATCAGTCCACAATTTTTTTATTTTTTTTTTTCAGAAATTCAGAGATCGGGTTCGGTCAACCTAACTCTTGATGAAATATCAAAACAAGGTTGGGCTTTGAACAGGCTGCAGCCTATAGCAGACGTTGACTGTTTATGGCTCCAGTAGATGATAATATAGTTTGAAATGTTAATATCCACCAACCACCCAACCACTTCTATTGCAAACTGTGCTATATAGCTGGATGTAGATGTAGATGTAGAAAAAGTTATCAAATACCAACTACATTTCCTTTTACTCTTCATGAAATATTTTTTCCAATGGCAAAAGAGAGACAAAACATTCCCCAATAAAACAGTCAAGTGCTTTTTTTATGTTTAGAGTACTGTAAATTCTTTATTGAATCACCATAGCACCCTCCCCCCCCCCAATGGTCCACCCGACCAACCAGCTAAGTGGACTACTGATTCTTCTCTCTTAGCACGTATGTATGTCTTAATGTCACTGGGTACTCCTGGTCATATTTTTGGGGTTACAACCTTGATAATTTGTGTGAATAAATTACTATGCACCATCTAAAAACAATTTCTTGGGGGGGGGCACTTTAGATCAAATCTTGTACTGGTATTTTTTTAGATGGAAGATCTATTGGTTGAATCATTATTTTCAGTTCTAGTACATGCATGTGCTATGATGATTCATTTGTGTAAGATATGGATACTATTTACTAACAGTAATGCTGAAATTAGCTTATTTCTAAGTGAGTCTATGTTAATGAACCTCTCCGACCTCATACCTAAAGTCCATCCTCGTATCTTCCAGTTCGCCACTAAGCTATATCTGGAAATTCTATATCATGAATGATAATTAGGTTTTAAAAAATCATTATAATTTGCAGAATATGTAAGTACATAAGTTCCAAATATTAAATGTCCCTATGTTCCTTGTAATTTTTTGTTGACAGTTGGCGCAAAAATCTGTTGTTGTACACTTTTGAATTCGATTTAGTGAATCAATATTTTTTCAATAAAACTCTGAGCTATCTACAGAATTCGAAGTATCCTGTGCACTTATTGATTTCCTTTGTGCGCAGGTTGCAAAATGTGTGTGCACATATGCACACAGATAAAATCATAGCTCTTTCTAAGCTAAGGGGCTATCTACTGTAGCTCAATATGGATAGTTGTCAGGTTTGGATGTGTTGCTGTGGGTGTTAGTCCTCCAAGTATCCTTGTTAATCTTTTATTTTATAGTACAGCATATACAGTATTATAAGACTCCAATGTTAAGAAAAAAACTTGCATCACACAATCAAAGACTGTTTTCAGTATGTTGTGTTCGGGATTGAACAGTTATAAAAAAAAAATAGGGATTGCTTCTCTCACCTTTTGTTTGGTGGTGAGCATTGAAAAATTTGAATCTTTGAAAAAAAAGCAAGCTGATACAAACCAATTCAGCATAAACTTACATTGCAAACTAACCCTCCCTCTAAAAAGATTTTTCTAGACTTAATGAGTGAATGTTTAAATTTTTAGCCCCTTGCTCTATTGTTGCAGTCTGTATTCGTGCTACATTCACACATAGCCAGCCAGACCAACTTGAAGACTGAAAGAAACCTGTGTTGACCGTTTTGGATAATGGTTTACAACTGTTAGCTTGCTGATATTAGCAAAGTCTTCCTGTTGCATCATCTCTCATATTGACCATATTTCACCTTGTATAATCTGCATTCTAATTCCCAAAGATTTTGAGCTAAAAAATCCAGGTATTATCTATGGAAACATTATCATTCATATTTGTATGAATAATTGTATACATGGATAATGCATTTTTCATTCAAAAATGAAGCTCAATCGGAGACTGCAGGTTATCTATGATACCAGAATATACATGGTGAAATGACATACTTGAATTTTCTGGTTTAGATTTTAGGAAAGAATTAATGTAAATATCTTCTTTATCTAAACAACACTATAATTAGTCCTTTAGGAAAATATCTTCTAGTTTTTTTATTTTGCATATAAATTAGGAAAATCTGTTCATTCTTGAAAGTCCGACATAAGTGATACATTTATCTATGAAAATATTTACTATATTTCCCAGCTGATAAGACACTGGAGGTGGTAAGCTGCACCCTATAATTTACTAACAATTTGAGGACTAGATAGCTTACCTTACTAGCAAGTCCAACTTGCTGACTCTACCATGTCATTTTTCTTTCTGTCATAGCTTATGAAAAATTTTCTGGAAAAAAAGAGTCTTATCAACTAGGAAATATGGTATTTCTAAAGATTTCTCAATCATTTTGGCTTTTAATTTTTGAAGATTTTAAACATTTAAATTTGGATAAAAGATTTCTCATTATTTGGTAATAAAACCTGAAGTTGAAATAGTACTGAACCACCTCTGCATAGTGACACAAGGTCGAATTTATGTGGGAACATCCAGTCTTAGAACAAAAACCAGCCCTAGTCCTTTTCCGCTGCTGTTTTTATAGGATTGAATTTCTGGTTACTTCTTAGAACTCTTAAAAAGGTCTGGTTAGTCACTTAGTGAAAACCGTCATGCAACTAACATCCTTTGGCAGCATGCCATCTTAAAACCGTCATGCAACTAATATCCTTTGGCAGCATGCCATCTTAGGCAGGTGATCAATGAATAAGTTACTTCTCTTTTCTTTTGGCTGGGCTGCATTCTCTAGGAAGTCAGAATTTGGAAAAAACAAACAAGCATGCTTGAACTAGGGGTCAACTTAGCATAAACTTATTCGTTTCGGAGGTGGGTGAATTTTTAAAAATCAAAAAAAAAATTTTGTAGACATAATAAGGAGTGAATGTTTAAATTATCAGCCTTTTAGCTTCATTGGTACCACCTGTACATGTGTTACATGTGCATGCATAGCCAGCAAGGCCGACTTGAAAACTGAAGAAACCTATTTTGACAGTTTTGGCTAATGGTTTCTTATATGATGCAAATAAGTGGGAATCTCATAGAAATGACTTCAGTTTTGTCAATTTTCAAGGATACAGATGGACTGTGCATAAGAGCAAGATTCGTCAACTCTGCATTTTGCAAAATACTTGAGATGAAAAAATAAATTGAGAATATAAAGCAACCAGTTAGATCCACTTGGTCAGTCAAGCTAACCAATTGAGTCCGTAACTGTACAATTATTCAATTGATATAAAAACATTCCTCATCAAATCACTATAGTTCAACAAATGGCCCGCCAGATCAACCAGCCAAGTGAGCTACAGATTCTTCTCTCTTTGCTCATGTGTCTATCTCTGTGTGTCTCAGAGTGCTCCTGGTCACATTTTCAGGGCTACAACCTTGAAAATTTGCGTACACAACTAGGCACCATTTAAAAATCTTATTCTTTTTTTTTTTTTTTTCTTTTTAGTTAATTAGATCTGGCACACACGCTGACTACAGTGATTTATTTACACATTGGTTGATGAAATGTAGTTTCCTATTCATAGTAGGAAGTTATTACACATTGGATCTTTTTAAATGGAAAGTGTCATTGCTGAAAGAATTCAGATTATTTCTATAATGAACAAAAATCAATGAAGAGTTGGTTAACTCTCAGGCAGTGCTTGTTCGGAAGGGGCTGGGCTTTATGAAATGTTGAGCAGCCTGCCATGATTGTTACGTGAAATAATTTTCCATCCTTTTTTCAAAACTATGGGTTCAATGTATTTCAATTACTTCTCTTCAGTGTTGCAAATTCAGATATTCTATATCTAAATTCAGATATTTCTAAAAAGAGGAAGATAATTTATAGTGGTTGGTAACTTATAGAAACTATGAAGATTTATAATCTGTAATTTTTAATTTATTTTTATTAGATTTCTTGAGCTGCTTATCCAAAAAAAATGCACCCTTTCAGCAAATGTCATTGAAATTCGAGAACTTTTGGAGATATTGTATGAAAAACTGGTAAAAATGAGTGATTGCATGTACCACTTCCAACTAATCCGATAAAAGCTTAGCAGTTTGTATTTTTCAAAATGTCCAGTGATAGCAACAAATCTTCTCTCTCTTTTTTTTTTTTTTTTTCCATGCGGATTATTGGGGTTTCATTCTCTAATGATTGTACATTCAAAGCATGTTAGCAATTTAAAACTTAGCACAATTTTCCATGTATTTATTAATAGTTTTCTATACCACAGGCAATATCCAGCCCACAGCCTCATTTCATCCGTCCTGCCGTCTTTGTTGAATATGTGATGTTGCATGCAGAAATTCCTTATCTATATTTGGCTAGCTAATAATAAAATTGAGTATCAAAAAATAGAGCAAAAAGTCTCATTTTCCTAAGATGAATCAATGTTTTATAGCTAAAAATGTTTTCACACCACGTATTCCTACTGTTCTATTAATATACACAAATTTTGAACCGCAGTTTCACAATATTTTGTCCCCCCCCAAAAGAATCTCATAGTTCTTATCGATTGGAAGTTCATGTAGGTATATACTCTTATAACCAAAAAAAACATTCAAGTAATGAAAAAATATGAACAAGTTGTTTCCATAGCCGTGTATGATAATTGTTTCATCTTCATTCACCTTGGCCCAACTCGAAAAAAAGTCTGCTGACCTCATGTTCACAGCAACAAACAAATTTCTTTTTTTATAGGTTCCTCTAGCCAATCCAAGTCATTTTTATCATTTCCTACTCTTGACATCTCAGATGTCAGATCCTGCTTAAGGATGACTCAAACTTATAAGGCAGAAGTGATTAGTTCCTTCAGACATTTCCCATATGCCAACACATGGTAATTTTTGCCATCTCTCTCAAACTTGCAGACTAGATGAAGGGACTTATAAAAAAAAATCTTTTTTTAATTTTTAGTTTTTGGTTCAATGCTTTGCTCTTTCACTGGATAGATTAGAGCCAAATAAAAAATCTTTGTCAACTTCGAATGTGTGAATAGTCAGAAAATTATTAAAGAATAAAGCATGCTTCTTGTCATAGTCCATTGAGACTATGATGATGTTCAGTTTCTGCTGTAAACTCATTGAGGGTTGTTGTTGATGGCTCTATTAGTGGCTTCTGAATCCAAATTCTGAGGCACAGCATCTTTCACACTAGGTTAGAGAGAGCTGTGTGCTTGTATCTTTTGTGGTGGCATTCTTCACTGGTAAAGGTGCATTTGACTTCAAAGATTGCTATGCCTTGTCAAAGTATAAAGCTAATTGATGTTAAGGACTCCTTTCTGGTGAACTCTTATTTGTTGGGTACAACAAAATCTGGCTCTGACCAACAGAGTAGCTATTCAAAAATAATTACTAGATTTTTGTCCTCAAGTTCATATAAAAAAACCAAGTTATGAAATGAACTATGAGCAAAACAAATGTCATACTTATTCTTGCTTAAGGTTGAATACGTACATTTAGTTATTCTTTGATAAGATGAATTTTCATTCCTCGGTATCAACAATTGTAATCTGTTTAAAGGTTGGCTCTTTGACATCCTGCCAGCTAGTTGAGAGGCTCAAGATATACATATGTGTGTTTGTGTGTGTGTATATGTATATATATATATATATATATATATATATATATATATATATATATATATGATACAAATCAGGAATGCAGTATAATACAATATCTGATGTATGATGGGTTTATCTTATAAAGCGCTAGATACATTCAACATTTAGTTGATATAGAGTAGAGCTTAAAATATAATGAAGTAAGGATTCGCTCTTCTCAAAGTTACAAATCCCAACTCCATTTTATTTATATATATATATATATATATATATATATATATATATATATATTAGTTGTGTCATAACAGTCATCAGACCTTCTCTCTTCTTACATTTTTATCAAACTAAACTTTCTCTCCTCTCCCTTCCTATTTTCTTATTAAACTACCTTTCTTCTCTCCAATCCCTTTCCCACTTTGTCACACTAAGTATTAGAAGCAGCTATCAGCCGAACATGTTGTTGCACAAATGATGACCATCAGCTAAGCATTGGGTCAAGGACGTATAGTTTATGTGAGGCTATAAACTAATGGTTATTATGTTGGTAGAACTTCTCTTACTTTAGTTTACAATTGAGTGGTGCCTTTACTCTGGTTATGGTTCCAGCCTTCCCTGTTTGGTCTCCATATATCACATTACTACTTACTCAACCTGTTTGCCATGTGTGTAATAGAATTATAGGTGACAAATATCTGAAGTAGTGTCACTCGCTAAACTCTAGGGCCATTTTACCCATAGCTAGGAGTAGAGAATAATTCATGCCTTTTCCAAGGGCATCAGTATGAAGTGAACACAAACTGTTTCAGCCAGAGTTTGAAACTTTTTCTAGCTGAGTCCATTCTACATGCTTGCCTCTCGGCCATCCCACACCTCGCTACTTTAGCTCTATAACTACGAATTTCATATTTATAATCTTACTTATTTGTCTTCGAGATGAAACTAGACAGCCTAGTGTTCAGAACAGTGTTCTCCAATAGTGAAGTGAAATATTGTGATAGATTTTTTTTTTTTTTCCGAACAATTGTTGCTTATACAATATGAGTTCAGTTGTACCTCTTCTAACAAGGACAATCTGTTCCACAGAATGTTTCACTGAATGGAAATTTATCAAGTGAATAAACAAACCAATGGGATTTCAATAATTCATT
This sequence comes from Thysanoteuthis rhombus, assembly GCA_963457665.1. Lineage (NCBI taxonomy): Eukaryota > Metazoa > Mollusca > Cephalopoda > Oegopsida > Thysanoteuthidae > Thysanoteuthis > Thysanoteuthis major. Next base: position 10,595,885 of record OY735216.1, on the reverse strand, counting down.
CTAAATAGAAAAAAAAAACCCCTAAAACCTTTATAATGACCTTGCAAATAATGTAATAAATGAATATATGATAGTATTATAATTTATGAAATGTCCATCTGTCAGAAAATAAGCTCCTAGATACAAGATGTAAATATAGATAATAGATAAGATCTAAGTGTTTCTTGTTGATTTTATGAAATTTTGTTGTTTTGTTAGTTTTTTTTTTGGGGGGGGGGTTCTTATGCAAACTCACCAGGTGAAATTTTGTTATAAGTCTTTCGCTACCTCTATGTTAAAAAGCTTATGAAATGGATGACAAGAATGAAAGGTCTTTCTATTATTTTTGTTTCCAGTTTTCTTTTTGTAAATTGTGTGGTAACTTTTCCCATCAACTTTGTGTCTTGCTGAAAATAGAAAAATGTTAAACTTGTGCCTGCGTGTACCTTCTTTTTTTAGTGTATTTTCATGACTTGGAATAATACATGCTTATATAAATAGCAGCATGAATGATCTGGAAACTGTGTTTGCAATGTTATTAAAGCAGGGTTCTTCAAAGTACAGGTCCCAACCCACTATCGGGTCGAAAGGTCCTGCCGATGGGTTGCTAGTTCACTATGAATATATGAATAAATAAAGAACCCGTGAGAGAGATATTGGTGCAATAAAATAATTAGGACTTGATATATGAATATATCTAATTTTACTACCTCTGCTGACATGTGTATTCAATCATGTCCCTCTTTTTGTGTCCACACAATGTCTTTAAATGTACTCACAAAATTTCAATGTAATTATAGCCATGGCATGGTTGAAAAACAACTACGGAGGTTTAATGTGAGAGAGAGAAGATAGAGGGGGCGGTGTGAAAGGCACAATGCATACATTATGAAGAGTATGTTCCACACTCTTAAGTCTCGGAAGCAAAATAGTGTTTAATTGCACTAGAACTTAGACTGTGAAGTTTGTTTGGTTTTTTTTTTTTTTGTTTTTTAGGGGGGGGGTTATATTGTTTATGCTGTATCTGTAAGACAAAAAGGATCATTTATGTGTCGGTGGGTCAGAAGGTTATTGAATGAAACTGGGGCACGATCAAGAAAAATTTGAAGAACCCTGAATTGAAGGATTATGCTACAATATTGAAACTGGATCCACAAGGACAATCTGTTCCACGTCTGATAAAATGAAAATTCATCAAGTGAATGATTAACCCTTTAGGATTTCAGTAATCTGTTCCAAATGAAAATATTGGATCCCTAAAACCTTAATAATCTTGTAAATAATTTATAGTATAATGATTACTTTCTACTTAATGTATAAATACAAATAAACATGTAATATAATGTGATGAATTATTCTTGAAATTCACCAGATATCCATTCATCTGTCTATCAGAAAATAAACACCCAGATCAGATATGAATGTGGATAATTTTAAATGAAATCTAGATGATTCTGGATAATTTCATGAAACTTATGTTTTTCGTTGTTTTTTTTTAACTTCCTTTTTCTCTTGCTTACTGAAAATATTTGACTAAGATTACCTTTTTTTGGCAATCATGATGTCTTGTTGAATGAAATTTCGTATCAAGAGTCTTTCACTTTAGGTGGTACCACTATGTTTAGAATTCCACGTTCGAAGATTTAAAAATTGATTTTTATTTATTTTTTTCTATTGCATTTTAATTCACTTTAATCAGCCTGTTATTGACTAATGATGTATCTTGAGAAAATATTACGGAAATCAGAGTTTAACCAGCATACAAAAACTCCAGATGTCATACAAAGTCTTCAAAAAGTACAATTCTTTATTTAAAGCTCAACGACATATTCATCAGAAATTGACAAATTATGTTATCTGCCATCTTTGATATTACATTAGTAAGGAATTAACATCAGTTTTGCATGTTAGATGCTCACTGTTTCCATTGTACATTAACAAGTTCATGGTGCACAATTTGATGAAGAACAAAAAGTATTTAATTTCATTATTGCATCGATTTCTGATGAATGAATTGTTCAATTATACTTAATAAAAAAAAATCATTCTCTTTGAAGCTTTTGTATGCTGGTTGAACATTGCCATAGGTTCGTGTATGCCAAACCAAAGATTACCAATACTACTAATGTGTGGACTAAAGTATTCACATAACTGTAACAGCACAATTGACTGTTGGTCTCCTCGTAACAAAGCTGTAAATATTTAAGTGTTCAGAATTTTAGTATTTATCCACTTAACCTTATCACCCTGTTGGGGAATACCAGTTGACTCACTTCCAATTAAAGATTTTTCTCACAGTACTGCCAGGAATATAAAAAGGATTAGAATATCCGTACCCTGTATATATGAATCAACATATCCTGTACTTGTACCAGAACTAATTATCAAAAATTATCTTCTGGTGGGGGGGAAGGGTCCCAAGTAAAATTATCTAAAGGGAAAAATACCAGTACATGATTTGGTCATTATTTGACCCAAAATGATCATAGACCAAAAAAAGCACTTTTTTGAGAGATTTAAAAAAAAAAAACACTTTTAGATTGTGCTTAGTGGTGTAATCATGCAAATTTTCAAGATTGTAGACCCTAAAATATGACTAGGGATCCCTAGAGATACACATAGGTAGACAGATAAGAACCTGTTGCCCACTTACTTAGTTGGTCTGGCTGGCCATTTGTGGGGGGCGACAGTGATATAGATATATATATAAGCAGCAATTATGAGTCTACTGCTTAACGAAAACCTCTTCCATTTTTGATGACAACTATGACTGCACCTTTCTCGTCTATCTATCTTATGTCTGGTCTTTTCCAACTGGGCTGTCTCATGGGTACCAATCAGTCAACCTCTTGCCCCATCTGTTGTCATTTCTTTTTGTTAAATGGCCAGCCCATCTCCATTGTTTAATTACTTGTATAATATCCTTTACTACCTCTTATCCATGATCTTTTTCTATCTATCAGAGTAATCCAAGCATAGCTCTTTCCATTGCTCTTTCTGCAATTCTAAGTTTGTTTTGGTAATTTCCATGTTTTGCACCCATAAGTCATAGCTGGTATTGTGCATTCATTGTATATTTTATGCTTTACCATCTATTTTGGCAGATAAGATGACACTTGGGCATCCAAAAATCACCCCAAATAATGGAGTCATCCTATAGGACTGGAATTCAAACTGAAATAGGGGCCTAGTCTTATCTGAAGGTCACTCTGTCTGCCAAAATATACAGTACATATGTATTAAAATGATTTATGATATTCACTACAGAATTCTCTGGCTTTCTGATATCATGGTGGAAAACTGATCACAATGTAAATTAATAATTAAAAAATATTGTCAATGATCTTGAGTCTTTAAAATTCAACGAGTTCTCCAGACAATTGAACCTAAAAAAAGCAGTAGCAAACAGAATTGTTTTTTCTGTTACCATTAACAAAGAGAAGAAAATTTAGTTTTTTTTTTTTTTTTTTTTACTTGATACTACTGGAAAAAGAGTTCCTCTCTTTACATATGGATAGTATACTTAAAGAAGAGAACTAGTTAATTCAACTGTCTGAAAAACTCTGAATAGCCAAAATACTTTGATGGATATTTCTAAATATTTCAAAGTTACGTGACGTTTTTTTTTTTTTTTTCTTTTTCTTTTTCATCATAACTGGATGCTGTATGCAGGAATTTTGCTGAGTTCTAAACATTTTAAAATTTGTTTGGACATTCATTGAAATTTTGGTTTGTTGTACTGTCTTCTACTATTTTGAAGTGACTTTTTTTTCCAGCACTAACACTCAAGTAATTAGATTTATTTCTCCACGTTTAAAAATGTTGAATTATTTGCTGAACCATTATCTGGCCGCTTGGGACTAGAAGTGACCCAGATTTCTGGATTTTCCAGAGCTTAATATATACTTCAAGATATAAAATAAACACTGAAAAGTGAAGAATAGAATTGTATCGGAAAGATACAAATTAATACTCTTTAAAGCTGGGTCTGTTTGATTTTTATTAATCAACTTGAAATTCTTGAAATATGTGATAAAAAGTAAACAAAGACAAGTGAGGAGTAAAACTATTCATAACAAATACAAATTAATCCACTTCAGAAACAGGGTTTGTTTAATCAATATTAATCCACTAATCTCCATCTGAAGACAATTCAATCACGCCACAAAATAGAAAACGAAGAGCAGCCAATTGGTGAACTACTACAAAACCTGTGCCAGATTCAAAACTGGCCAGTTTTCTGGTAATTCCAGTTTTGGGGATACAAGATGAATGGTCCACTTTTGTATAATTGTATGGAATTAATTCTATGCAACATCTTTTTTTCTTTTTTTTTTCTTTTTTTTTTTTTTTAAGTATCAAACCATGTTAATGAAAATATTGTTTGTGTGAAATAAGAAAAATATTTTGAATAATGCATGCATCCTAAACTTTTTTGTCTCTTTATTTAGATTCCACAGTCAGCAGCCTGTCAAGCAGTTGGGGTAACTATACACATTGGATATATTTTAGCCTTTTTATATATATATTTTTTTTTTCCTTATTTCTATTTTTATTCTAAGGATCATACTTGTTGGACGTGTTTACTTCTCTCTGGCCATGATAACGATGTTCAGACTTTGCCATATTGTAAAAAAATGTACTTTTCAGAGAATTTTATCATGTTCCTGGAGTTTCCATTGTGGTGTAGTACAAGCATCAAGTAAACTTATAAATCAAAATTCCAATAAATTGTGAGAGCAAATTGTTTTTTGAGCTGTATGCAGAATAGCCATTTTCAAATTATACAGTCTTTTGTTATGATGAATTTTAGATTTAGAATATTTTCATCTTAATTTAAGTTGCTTTCATCACAACTATGTCTTTCAATCTTCAGCAGTTTGTGCCGATTGGAAGTAATATTATTGATGGTAGACAATACTTCATCTAATAGAAATAAATCAAGATGATATTGCTGCTACTGATACTACTAGTGTAAAAACAATAACAAATATGTCAGCAAGAGATCTGGGAAAATGAAGTGTAGGTTTTAAAGTTTTGAATTGATATTCAGCCAATTGTAGGATTCTCATACCCTAATTTGTAAGAGCAGCTCTTACAGAAAACCGAACTTCCCTGTATCTGAAGGGATGCGAGTTTGAGTCTCAACAAGAGCTCCTCCTTTATTTCTGCTTCAAGCTGTTTTCTCACTACCATGGACTGATGGCCTGAATAGTTGCTATGAAAAGCAACTAAAATTAAGATGAAAGAAAATATCGGTCAAAAATAAATGATTATGGTTGACAATGCTTCATCTGAAAGAACGAAATCAAGATTTTGTTTTATAGTCCTTTGTCTAACTTTTTTCTCTAATTTGTTGTCAATATGCATGTACACATTCTTGTAAAATATTTCAATATATTTTTGGCCATTACTTTAATCTTGATCTTTGGTTATTTGCTGTGTATTCTCTAAAATCTAAGACCAAAGAATATTTTTAAAAAAACATTTTTGCAATATGGTAAGCATTGATCTTGATACAACCACAAAAAGTTTCAACCTACAGAATTAGTGTTATAGTTGTATGAAGTGTGTGTGTGTGTACACATAATCTCAAAACAACTGAAAATGTCTGAACAACCTGTTTATATTGAAATAAAAGTTGCTCTGAATCTATGTTGCTGAATGTAGAAAATGTGCTTCCGAATAGTTTATACTTGTGTGTCCAATACATCCAAATGTGTGAAACTGTGAGTTATGTCAATTGTTCTGTTCATTGAAAATGTGATATGAATTGTGCTTGAGTGGGCTAAGCATAACAAACAATCGGAAATAATGTTGTTTCAATTACTATATTTCACTGAATACAATTATTGATAATATGATTATTACTTGAAATACAGTGGCCGCAAAAGAAATCTATACATGAAAAAAAGCAGCTAAAAATGGAGAAAAAAACTCGCAGATCAAGTGTTCAACTTCATGTCTTCTCTGATGTATTGTTCTTAATGCATGGATACCAACCCTGCCGTGGCATTTAGTCTAGTTGTGTGAGGATCTCGTAGATGTACGATGACCTATTTCTGCCTTTTATTTGGCAGGAAATCAAGTCCGAAGCAAACTCAATTTCATTTGTGTTTTTAATGTTCTTTTGTGGCCATTGTATTTAAAACTTTTTCATCCTAAATATAAATCGTGATAGTTCAAGGGAATTGCTTTGATATATTCCCTTTTTAAAAACACTGGTAAACTGAACATTTATTTATACACTGACGATTTGATATGTGTATATGATTGTGTCTTGTCTTTTTTTATTTTTTTATTTTTTTTTTCTCCATTCAGTTGTGTACATTTCAGCAAAATGTTGTGATATTTTGAAAATGTTGAATTTTTACAGTAAAAAATCTCTAATTGGTTTATTTGAAAAACTACATATTTGTATCTTGAGCAGCATTCAACTCACCCCATCTGCTTGTAATTCTTCTCGTTACTTGTTCATATTTAGATATCAAAGATCCTAAATCAGCAGTTCTTCCTATGTGTTTGTGTCTGTTAACCTGATCATGAAGAGAGGAAGTGTTTTGTTTGTTTGGGTTTTTTTTTTTTTTTTTTTTTTTCCATGTCTGCTGCTTAATCTAATTTTTTTTTTTAAGTGGCCACATCAAGACGGCCACCCCTTCTTTTCTTTTTTTTTTTTTTTTTAATAGATACAAACTTTTTCTGCTAGTCAAGTATTTTGACATTCATGAGTTGATGTTTCCTATTTTACTACGATAAAATATCTTGAAAAAATTGTTTGAAACTCAATGGTATAAACTCCTTAGATGATTTTGAATGCAAAAGGTTGGCTTTCAATATCGTAAGGAAATACCAGGTATCTGTCATCTGATGAATTATTTTGATTTAGCCAACATGGTGAAGTGAAAGTAGAACAAATGAAACCAAAAGCCTCCCTTCATAAAAACAAAGATACTGGATTAAATGCTATAGATTTTTGTGCAACTTGTAATAACCTATCAGTTGTGATGAATTCATCATGAGGTAAACCATTGCCTATGCTTAGTACAGAATCAAGACTATTGATCTTCTGTTGTTTAGTTCTGTTGATCAAACATGTGAATGTAGAAATTTAAAAAAGGAATAATTCATCATAACTCTTAGTCATTATCATTCTTGTTGTTTCCTCAATATTTTGGCCGATCCATTCTTCAATGGGAAGAAAGGGTCAATTTCCAGTAGTGCCAAATGATAAGGGGAAAAAAAAATTGTTTGCTACTATTTTTTTTACTTAAGGTCTCTTCCTTCAGTAGTACTCTCTCAACACACAGATATTACATTTCAAGATGGCCATAGAACAGAATGAGGTTCAATCGACCTATAAACTCTTTGAATGTTGATGACTCTTCCCAAAATTATGGACAATATTTATGTGATGACTTGAAATCCACTGATAATCTACCAGATAAAAAAAATTAGTACTACGCTGTTCTGTAATTGTTGTTAAATTTAGTGTATGAAATGTGTACACAAATGCTTGAACTATTGTGGGACATGGTTAGGATTACTTACTTTTCATGTATTTAAATCTACTCTTGAACAGTTTGGCTCTCATTTTGGAAAAATGGTAGAATGTAACAGCATTCAGTCAACATTTGTCAGGCTGAATAATTCTATATAATCTATTGAAATTTCTCGGGAATTGATAATTTTCTTTCAAAGCTGCAATCACAATTCAAATGGGGCTTCAGTTTTGACTCTTTTGAGGTTTTCTAAGCTCTTCAAAATTACTCTTTTTTTTTTTTTTTTTTAACTATACTGCTGCTGCATTCACAATTTTATTCTGGTGAAAGGCATGAATCTGATCTTTCTCGCGCCATCTTTTGTCACTTTTGCACCGTCAGGGCAGTTATATTATATGTTATATCAACCTGTTTTTTACAGCTTAGTGTGTTAATTGCCTGATTCATTAGAACGCATAAATTGTGCTGATAAGATGCTACAAGTTGTAAGACACACCCAATAATTAGCTACATGTCCTAAGAAAAAAAATATTTGAGGATTAAATGCTTACCATACTGGGTTTTGTGAAGGTTGGCAAACTCTTTTCTACAACTTGACCTTCAAGTGCCAAGATGCAGAGTGATTTTTGAATCAATTTTTCAAGGAGAAAAAAATTCATCTCATCAGGTAGGGAATTGGAATCTGAGAATCATAACTTTTGAGTAAGAATATACTTTGAATTATTCACAGTATCATAAGATTGCATGGAGAGTGCAATGGTTAGCATGTCTGCCCCATATGCAGAATATCTCTGGTTTTATTCCCAGTATGAGCAAAGTGAATGGAAAATTCTTCATTTGGACTAATTTCCATGTGCACTCAACAGCTGATTGAGTACACTCTAAGCTATGTGATTAGGTTGGAGGTATCCCTTTGATGGACTTGCATCCTGCCAAGGAGGTGGTCATAAAAACTTGTATGTATGAAGTTCAGGTCTCGACCCGACTTGAGACTTGCAAGGATCACTAAGCTGATGTAAGCGGGTGAAACTGGGAATTTATCAGGGGCAATCATACTTCATCAAGAGACTGATGCTTTATCTCACCTCACAGTGTCATAACTTTATTTTTGTATTTGTTATCCTGACCCCAAACTTTTGAAGACGACCAAAGAATAAATTGGCCAAAATGTCAGAACAACAAAAAACAAAAATTCAATTGTCCAATAAACTGGACAATGTAGATTATGTAATAAATTAAAAAAACTTTATAGTGTACCAGGTGAATATTGTAAGGCATAAGTAGAACAAGGGAAACCTTATGATAATTCACTGGTCATATCTCTATTTTTGTATTTGTTATCCTAACCTCAAACTCTAAGCACTGAATTCTTTTAATTCTAGATTACAATCTTGATCTTTTGACCTCTCCTTATTGTTAGTATTCAATACTCAACATATACTGCTAAACTATCTCAATATATCTCCAGTGTGTTTATTCATCACACGCAAGAAACTTTCATATTTTTAAGGATTGTTCCGTTTGTGGTCAGGTGTTATCAGTATCCTGTCTTCTTCCAGAGAGCTGCACCTCCCGATTGCACTTGAAAGGATAGCATCAGGTTCAATGCCTGTAGCATTCCAGTGGGGAGTGCCAGGGGAAATAGACAATTTTTGTTCCTATCCACATGGGTACATGTGGGTTCCCACTTTAAACTCATTCTGCTTTCGTGGAGGGGGATAAATACAATCACGTAGACATTCAAAATATCTAAATCAACTTTGATAAAATTTGTGTTGATCATCCTTGAGAATTCCAGTTGGTAAAAAAATGTTAAAATTTAGACTTGTTGGATCTGCATTTGTACTGAACAAATGATATTCAGGTTATTCTTCAATGTAGAATAATGTAAATAATAAAATGGGCAAATCTGTATTACCAAGTATAAATTAAAATCATCCTTTGATTTATTAACCAAACCATCTATATGAAATCGTTGTTCCACTTCAAGATCTGAATCTATTTGTTCCATGATCTCACCCTATTTGATTTACATAGAAATTATTTATCTTAATATTAGGTCACGGCTTTGTGTCTGAAGAAAGGAGAAATCTTTTTGTGCCTTTTATATATGATAATAGATTTCTTACACTGTCCTTTTTACTGTCAAATTGTTTTTTATCTACAGTCAATTTATTGGCACTAGAGAGTTTTCTTGACTACTGAACAACAACCTTTTTTTTTTCACCTCTTTACAAAGAAATTTTGTGTATTTATTGAACTTTATTCTTCTATTTTATTCTTTTTTTTTACTTTTTATTTTTTTACTTGGTGACCTTTTCAAACAACAGTGAATTTCTGATGTGGCTTGTATTTACTACTAAAAGAATCAAAATGTAACCTTTTTGCTTTTCTTTTTTTTTTTTTTACAAAATGGTGGCAAAATTGAAATCCATGGGTTCAAAATAAAATTTTAAAATTTTGGTTTCAAGTGTTTTAAAAATCTGTTGAGATTTCAACATTACCAACTATTTAATTGACTTTTTATCTTAGAAGTTCAGTGTATCACACATTTTTCATTTGTACTACAAATTCTTTCAGACTTTAACATTTTTCTTCATAACATTATCAAACTTTGTAAGAATTCTCATCTATTTTCACCATAATTCTCTTTATCATACACTGATTTACCTGGGCTATTGTCCTCATCTTGGTTGTTAATATCATAACGTTTTGATCATTGCACCCTCAACCTTCCTCGGATGTCTGTTGTAGTTACCTTCTAGGAATTTCAAACTATGGTTGGTAGATTGTTCTCATTCTGCTGTCCATGGATTAAATGAAGGGTTCAGTCTGAAACTCTCAGAAGGTTAACACTATGATAGACACCTGAAGAAGGCCGGAGAGTGCACACATTGTGACCATAACCAGTAAGATGAGAACACTGGTCCAATTAAATCGCTGTATAATAATGATTATTCCGAACCTCAGAAATTTAGACAAAAATTACCATAATTCTCATTCAATACCTCTTTCAGGAATCCTCTCTTTTCCCACCTCCATAGATTTATTGTCCACCTGTAGAATTTTGGATCAAATGTAGAATCAGGACCCCAAAATTGATTCGAGGCAAAAGCACATTTTTTTTTACACAAAATGAATAATTACATGGTCTATACGAGTTAGTTGAAAACTTATATTGCTGTGTCAGTTGGAGGTGACTCAACGGTTCCTCTTTTGTTTCTTTTGAATAGAGGTGGGTATGATTCCATTCCCAATCTTTTTCTATCCTAATCAGCTTAGGGTGTACTCAGTTAGCTGCTGAGAAATTTATCATAATGGAGAGTTTTCTGCTCTCTTTACTCATACCAGGAATCAAACCCTGATCTTTCTGCACTCGAGGCAGACATGCCAACCATTTCACCATCTGAGCTGTAGTATAGTCTTAATTTAATCAAAATTAAGATGAAATGTAGAATTCACCTCTTTTTAACTGCATTAGATTTTTGTGAAGAAATAGTATCTGGAAATTTGAAAAACTTATTGAGCACGTTTCTTTCATGTCTCGTGAATTTATGTATGAATTCAATCGAGATCTACATCCAAGCATTGATTTAATAAAACTGTTTTGACGATTCCAGTATCTTTCAATTAATTGTTCGTGCATACATGTGTACTTGAGTATTTCTGTCAACAAACAAAAGTGAATAATACTTAACATCAGTGTCATTTTCAACGTCTTTTTTTTTTTTTTTTTTTTCAACTTTTCTCGGACTAGATTCCCTTTGGCCATGAGTAAATAATTATTTACTCACAGCCAAAAGTCTGAGAAAAGCTCTGGTAAAAAGCAACAAAAATATCAAGATGTAGGTGAATAATCGCATAAAAATAGAAAAAAAAAATGTTGATATTGATTGGCTATGCTTTACCTGCTTAGAAAAGAAAAAAATGAATAAAAAAAAAGATAAATTTTCATGTACCGTGTCATCTAAAACTAGCACTTTTGACTTGAATCAATTTTAGGATCCGTGTTTTGCATTCGATCTGTTTTTTACCTGCTATCTAACCCATTTTCCATTTTGTTTGTTGCATAACCTTTTCTGCTTTGATTTATCCCGTTTTCATCTGCTGCTTGTGATTAGATGTTTGTCCCACTAACTGATCCAGTGTCTCCTTCTCTTCTCTTTTTTCAAGTTGGCCTTTTCTCTAGCTGCCCTCGAGAGTCACCAAAACAAAAATTCCAAGGTTAGTTACAATGGTCCTAAATGATTGACTAAACATTAAAACTTTCTTTTATGCAGAAAAATTTTTCCTGTGATGTATTTCAAATATTTACTATTTGAATTATTTTGCTATTTTATTTTTTAATTTGATCTAATTAGAAATTTCCAACTCCTGAAGTCCTTTACTACTTTATAAAAATTTTAAAGATTTCAAACAAAAAATAGAAAAAATTAAGTTACTTTTAAGAGTTCTTAAAATTGAAGCATCAAAATGAAATCATTTAAGATTCTGGATAATTCCTTTTTACCTCCCTGCCACGCCCTGAAAAACTAGTTTTGTCAAAGTTATTGTGCATTCTTTAAACTTCCATTTAGATTTCACTATCATTGAACTAGTATTCATCTTTTGGCATTTCATGTTCCTCTTCTTAAAAGATTCATCGACTTTTCATTTCCTTGAGTATGGGAACTTTTTACAATCCTATAATGTATCGTTTACACTTATTGAGACAATATGGAAATGTTAATTGGACACGGCCAATATTTGAATGTTTTTTTGTTTGTTTTTTCATCAGCCTTTTTAAGGTCCGCTGTTGGACATAGGCCTTCCCCAAGTAAGTGTAAGACATTTGAATGTTACCATTTCAAAAACACCAGTTTTAATTATTTTTGTTTTACGTTGTAAAATATATTATTTCAAATACCTGAACTGGTCAAAATTTTGAAAGCAAAATCAAGTTAGCAAGTTTATGGCAGATTTATTTTTTTCTTTCTTCTTTTTTTAAGCAAATCTTTTTCTCCAAACTGATGAAATTGTTTGGTTATACTAAGATTAAATTTTACCAATCACTGTGACCCAGTGGTAGAGTGCTCGCTTGGGGTTCAGTAGGCTATGGTCCAATCCATTGCCAAGTGATATCAAAAACTTCATAAAGGTATTCAATACCTCTTCCTCAAGCACTCAGCACAAGGACTAGGATTACAGAACCTCTCCATAGGCCTAATGACCAAATCACATTGGATACACCGGTTCTTGTAAGATCACCGGTTGAGCAACGTCGTGCCTGGTCAGTACCTAGGTTTGGGACTATTGGGGAATACCAGGTGCTGTAATTAGAACAAAGCTTCAACAGGCCTAGCACACCAGAAGTAGGTCTCATTAACAGTTTCCTGTGTGTACCTAACCTCGCAACACCCTCTATGAGGGTATCAGCGGAGAAACAATAATACTTAAAGAATTAATTTTTATCTGTATATTCAAATTCTGGCCTTTTTCTTTTTTTTTTTTTTCTTTTTCTTTTTTTAAAAATCACTATTCTGATTTAATTTTCAATTAAAATATCAGTATTTTCTTTCTCACTTTGATAAAAATAGACATTCATTTGGATAGGAGAGTTATAAAGAAGATCAAATCGCTTTTTATTGTTGTTGTATTTGTGTGTATATGTTTTTATAATGCACATGTGCTTGATGCATGTCCACCATTTATATTGAGAACTATATAATCGAATAATGATCTACACCATTTATGAGGTACTCGTTCATGTTTAGAGCTTCTATCAATAGTTAATAAGCTTGCTTTTGATTAGGATTCTATAATTCCAAATCTCAATAAGGAACAATTTTTCCCTTTATGTCTTCATACAACAGAGAATTAATGATCATTTTCAGATTTTATGAAGTATTTTGCAGGGTCTGTTTATTTTTGGCTTTGTTTTTGTACAGGTTCTTTTTTTTTTTCTTTTTTTTTTCTCCCACTTCTTGATAAGTTTCCAGAAGAAGTACTTTCAGGTCCCTGAAACTTTTAATAGTCTATCTATCCATACACTAAACATGTAAACAAAAGCCCCATGCATTTATTATTTGTTGGGTTTGAACTAACAAAAATTATACAAAATTTATAAACATAATTTAATTGAATACTTAGACACATTTGCTGTGTAGTTGAGAATAATTTTTGCTTGCTATAATTAAGATGCATAGATGCCTATTGTGTTAAGTTTGTTATAGTTTTTTTTTTCCAACCAATATACTAAGAACTTGATGATGTAAATTACTTTTTTCACTTAATTAACGATGGCATAACATTAAAATTTAAGTCTGAATTGTTTCCAGTATACTTCCTAAGACAGGAAACCAGAGAAAAAGTGAGCTATAATCCTTACTGTTAAGTTAGAAAACATAATTATTGGTTGATGACTGATAATCTGTGATCATCTGTGTTTTCTGTTGGACTGGACCTAAAAATGAATTTGGGTTATCAGCATCTCTCTTTGTTGGTGTTTAAATAGTTATTGTAAATATTTTTAAAAAATATGGAACCAAGCACCAATATTATTATAAAACAGTGATTTAATTAGATTAGTGTCCTCATCTTACTTGTTACAGTCACAATGTTTCAGTTGATGTACCCTCTAGCCTTCTTCAGGTGTCGGTTGCAGCAGGGAATTTCTGACCAAATCTTGATTCAATCAACTCCTGTAGATTTTTTTCATTCGACTGTCTGTGCTGTCTTATCATGATAAACAAAAACTGATACGTAAGCATTTCCCTTCTGTGAATTGAAATCATAACCAAGTGATTGCTAGGAGGCTCTCTTACCAACTGAACCAAACTGGCATGTCTCGCATATCTACGAATTTATATATATACTTATATAATTAAGTCATCCACTGACAGCTGTTTAGTTGTATTACAACTCTTCAGTGTGGCTATAGACTATCCAATATCCCATCCAGTACCGCAAGGTAGGATCAAAACTTTCACTTCAGACACAGAGGCTGACATTTCACTCCTGCCCTATGCAAAACTGGACGGTCAGTGTGTATGTATGTATGTATGTATGTATATATATATATATATATATATATATATATATATATATATAATTACAAAAGTTGCAGTAACCATCTTCGGTTGTAATAGATGTAGGAGTTTGACTCTGCAGCAACCAGGCTTGTTTCCATTTTCTTTCATCCTTTCCCTTACCTCCTTTTGTTTCAGTTTTTTCACTTGTTTTCATCAAAACACTTGGACAAGCTCCAGAGAATTCTTATTTTATCGTCACATCTTATGGACTCTTTAATCAACTGTATTTCAAAGCATTTTTACTATTCGCTACAACTGATTGAGGTTGATAAATGATCACATATTTGATAAGAAATATACGTAGTGTATTCTTTATTACATTTTCAGAAATATCCATTTTAAGAAACTAATTACATGAATTTCCTTTGATAATATTTTAGTTGTCATTTCTAGGGAAGTAATAGTTTTTGTATAAATAACCACCAAAGAAGTGTGTATTCTTCTTAGGATCATCAGTTGTTTACCATGTAACCGTTTTGGGGATTAAAAAACAAAACAGTTATATTGACATGGCTCCCTAGCTGTGTTGATCAAACACCACCTCCCCTTAAGCAATGATTCTAATATATAGATTTTATTAGGGTCATGTCATAAAACATGTAGATTGTTATATGAACACGTACACAATTGCTTGTTATGATCACTTTGGGCCAGGCTCTTTTAGATAGAAATAAACCGGCAGCCAAAAGGATATTTGGAGGAAGCTGCTTATTGTGATCAATAAGTGTTGATATGTATATCATTATCCATGATTACAATAAGCAGCCTCCTGTATATATGTGTATGTGCGTGTTTAATTTTTTTTTTCCACACATTTTTCTACAACTGTTTAGAGCCTCAAAATCTAATATGCCTGCATAAGACATTTTTTAATTTGTTTCTTTTTATTATTCACAAATAGAATATTTATTTTCAAATTTCTTTCTGAAAGCCTACGAGAAGAATTCTGAAGAAAATTTCTCGTTGCATGACTTGATGATTTCAGGGTTTACACAATTCTTCTCAAGATGGAGGAACAGTTTGAAGAAAACCGTACCTTTTTTTCCCCTTCTCTGTTTTAATGTGATTGTTGTTTTTTTTTGTTTTTTGTTTTGTTTTGTTTTTTTTTGCATTTTAGCATACATAACCATAGAGAGATAAATGTTGATTCTATGTAATCACATGAGCATGCTTGTTAAATAAGATGCACTAGCTTTTGGTATAATAGTTTATGTTTTTCTTTTTATGTCCGTTTTTGTGTATGAATTAATAAAACTCAGCATTTTTTATTTTTCATTTTTTTTTTTTTTCATGTTGTTTTCATCATATTCTGTTGTTTCCACTGCATGTTCAAATTGTAGGTATTGAATTACTGGTATCTTGTACGTAACAAAAAATAAAGGTATCATAAAAGGCATTACATCCTGAAATGTATGCATTATTTCATTTCATTTTTTTTTCTCTTCTTTTTTTTTTTTTTTTTTTTTTTTTTTTTTAACCTTAATATTCCTGTAATTGTTTTTCTTCAGCTCATAGCTGAAATTTTTTGTTTCTTTCTTCTTTTGGTATGGGGGGGGGTTTGGTTTTCATCTCATTGCATTGGGAAATGAGCAGTATTCCCTAAATGGTGATATTAAATTTTGTCTGCCTCAACCAAAGGACTATTACGCATAAAAGTTGTTCATCTCGACCTCTATCAATTTTCTCTGCAAAGATCAGGATATTGGTCATATCTAGTCTCTCAAATTTCTTTCTTTTTTTTTCTTTAAATCATTGTTTTTACCCTAATTCTTTAAATTATTGTCCTTATTTATAGTCGTATCTCACTATTATTTGATAACTTTCCTCTCGCTACCCTCAATCCTTTCTGCATTTCTGTCAATACCAATGTCTCCAATGAATTTTCTATCTTTTTACTTGGACTGCCATACCTTCTCTTACAATATAGTCTTCCTATCTTATTGAAGAATTTTAATTCTATTACTATTTTTGATAGTTCTCCTTCTAGTTAATATTTTATAACTATGATATTCAAATTTTGTTCATTTTACCTATTAGAAAAATCTTGTATCAATTTGTCTTCTACAATATCATTGATATGCATATAATATTAAAAAACACTATCATTTGAGCATATAGTCAATATTTGTAAGTAACTATAGTTATTTTATAATGTTGCCATTCTCAACCTGTTTTGTTTATTTGCTGCAGCCCCCTTGAGAGCTCTTTTCAGGCTCTAGGGCCTCCTGTCAAACGGATACAAAATGAACATAGCAATTCATTTACTATTATTCAATTCTATTATTAAATTCATTTATTATTTCTTCAAATATACCAGGGCTACCGAGGGGACCAAATGACTGTACTTTAGGATGTCCATAATTACAACTTGTTTTCTTACCTACTGCACTCAGGAAATTATGTTACTATAAAAATCATGAAATAAAAATAGAATAGCCTTGAAATTCAACTGATATATAATCTGAAACAGGGACCAAGAGAAGTCAATCAGTAGGATTATATTGATAATAATAAAACTATCATAATCATAGCGCATCTCTTATTATAGGTATCTTTTGAAACTAGGTTTGGAGACAATTATTCTTTCCCTAAACTCGAGTGATTCTGTTGTGGTAAAGAATATAGATTGAAATCTTTGGCAAGGCAAACGGCAGATTAGTCTGAGTAGAATCATCAAAATACAAACTAGTTATTAAGAACTTTCTGTTCATCCCTTCCAGGTTTCCAGCACCGGGTCAACATTGATGATCTTAGCCGGAATTCATCAGAACCAGGTGAGTATTTTCAAAAGGAAAAAATTAAAAAAATAATCAAAACTAAACAAAATTAGAGGTGAATCATTGGAAGCCGGGTATATCTCTTACAAGGAGATTCAAGTGCACATATTTCAGAAAACATTCATTTTTATTTTTGTTATTCTGTAGAAAATCGCTGTCTGTCTAGTAATAGAATTGACTACCATGTTAGCTGGTGTTTAAGACATTTAAATATTATAAAAATATAAATATTTTTTTGAAATAAAACCTCTGGAAACATTACACGGCATCCAATGTGTGGATATTATGACTTGGGGACCATCTACCAAAGCTCAAAACGGAAAGGTACTGAGCTTGGATGAGTTTCATTATGCAGAAATCCCCTAAATACCCTTGTAAATCATGTCATGTAGGCCAGCAAATACAAAATTTGACTCCCTTTACTCTATAATTACAAAGGTAAAAAGAACATATTTAATTAGTTGTTCAAAGCTCGAAGTGTTTCAATCTCTTTGGAGTCAGTTCTTGCTTACCAAATAATTTATTCTTGATATTTGAAGCTTTTAGAATTAATTTTGAAACGTTAAGCAGTTTACTGGAATTTAAAGAAAAAATAAAAATTAATAGAATACTTTTTCAGGATTGTTGATTGTGACATGATTTTTTAAAACCAAAATATCCTACTTATTCTTGAAGGTGTGACTCTATTGTGTTGAGAATGTTGTCTGAGCTGTGATATTTCAGATCATGTAGATGGAACTCTATCGTGCTTAATTAGAAAAATTGATTTAGATACTGCTCATTTGAAAGTAGGCCATGGCAAATAGCTGCTGTACAATACAAGAATGACAAATGAGGGGAAATGGGTATTATCTGGCTCTGAAATAGTATAGCAACTCTTGATGAGCAACTGATAGTTAGTGGCGCCCTCTTGCTTTGGGAAACTAGATAAATTTCCTCATTATCTAGGCCGTGTAATTCATCAAAAGTAATTTTTTGATTTGCAAAGTTGAAAGCTAATTACCATATATGCCGGCATATGAGTTGTGCATTTAAATTAAAAAATAAGATACAAATATTTCTCTGCATCCAATGTTCTGGCATTATGACTAGAGGGCCGTAAAAAAGAGAAAAAAACGGTTATCTGGTTTAGATGATTTGCAGCGAGTGATAGTTGTCTGAATACCCTTGTAAATCATTTGTCTTATAGTCTGGTATGTACAGATATTGTACACCTCTCTTTGCGGCTCGTTAAATTTTCTTTTCGAGTGTTCTACTATTCTGTAATCACAATATTATAAGATGGCTTCATGTGAAAAAGGTAACTGTTCATCGGGCAGTGAAAATTTGGCAGTTCTTACACGCAGTGAAAAGTGAATTCATTCCTCACTGATGCCAGATAATCTGAATATCCTATGAATAAAGACAGCCAGAAAGCTTTCAACTCGGTAATCATATAAACTTATCTAATGTATTATTTGATTACAATTGAATCTCGTACTAAATTATGCATTGAAGGAAAAACGGCGTTACAATATTTATGATAAAACATTATCTTCAATAAGGTTTTATTTATCTTCGTAGTTTTTAGAGCCATAGCATGAGAGTTAGGCTTATTTTGACTCACTCGGAGGAATGTTATGTGAAACCAGAAACCTCAAATCCAAATAAAATGGTTTATATACTTGGGGAAAACATTTGTGCCTAGACATATTGAAAGTAGTGAGAAGTAGATAATCACTGCAAATAGGATGGTACATTAGTCAAAAACGATTGTAAAGAACTAAAGGTTTTTATTTTGTATTCCACGATTATTCTTTTGTTAAGTTTGATAATAAAAAGTTCTTCCTTTGTATCCTCCTCTGAGTACCTTGTCCCCCTACCCCCACCCTTTGCACTTGACTCATTTGACATCCCTATCATTCAGACCAGGGTTTCTCAACTTGGGCAATTTCAACTGTAATTGGGCAGTGAGCAACTGTGCAGAAAATGGTGGGGCTTTTGAAATTTTGATGGGAGGCAGAGGATTTTGAGTATCAAAGCCTATTATTGACAATAAGAAATAAATCAACAGCAACATTTTCTATTATTAATTTACCAAGCAGTTGTTGTTTTTTTTTTCTAAATCAGAAAGGTTTTTTTACTATACAAGTGGATGGTAGAAAAATGCTCCCTGTGAGAGTGGGCCCTGACAGCAAAAAGGCTGAGAAGCCCTGATTTAAACCAACAAAATCTCATCATCAATGTTCATCTGTATTAATTCATGATTATCAAAATTCCATCAAAACTTATTTTGATCATGCATCATCCCATCAGTTTGACCTTAGAATGAACAAATCTTGTAGATTTGGTATACCTTGAAATTAAAAAAAATTAAAAATTCATGTCTGTACCTTTTTAATAATTTTTGAAATGTTTCTAAACAAGGATTTATGGATGTGAAACTTGGACACTGTGTCAATTATATGCAGTTAGTATAGAGGCATTCAATCATTACCATATGTGGCAGATCTTGCTGGCTAAATAGCAGGACAAAGTACCAAACAGAAAGCTTTCTCCGTTCAGCATAATTGTCACCAGAAAATGAATGGGTGGGACTCATTCTGCATATGCCAATCTGAGAGGTTTCCTTTCATGACCCTTATGATCTAGCCGAAGCCATAATGGAGCAGACCATGAGGAGCTCCCTTGATGATTGAAAGAACTTCCTCAAGGGTTGTCGTCCCATTGCCCTTGTTGGCTGCAGTGCTTTGCTTTGTTGCTGTGCAAAAGAAAAGAACCCATGTACCTGATGTCTTTCTAAACCTTTACTTCAAATCACCATAGCCTTAAAAATTGACCAGCCAAGTGGGCTACTGATCCTTCTCTAGTTGCTTCTCTATGTGCATGTTTCCAGGTGCTCCTGGTCACTTTTGGGGAGTCTACAACCTTGAAAATTTGCAAGAGTACACCACTAGGCACTATCTAAAAACTTTTTTTTTTCTTATGTTGTTTTTCCTAAAAAGTGCTCCTTGGGGTTTCTATGCCCAAATCTTGTGCTGGTATTTTCTTTTTGATAATTCCAAGTAATAATTTTTTTTTTTTTTTTTTTTTTTTTTTTTCAAGATAATTTCTCGGTTGATTAGTTCTGGTACATGGTCTGGCTACAGTGATTCATTCTTGCAAGGTACAGATATGTATATACAAAGCCATGTGTTTAAATCCAACGAACGAAGTCTAGTGGTATCATGAGATATTGTTGGGGTGCTCAGTTATTGGTGTTGATATTTCAGCTCTATAAACATGATTTTCCTGATGTTCATCATCTGATGAACACTGTTGGAATCAATATTGTGGATGCATTTCAACAAATCGTGTGTGTATACAAATTTTTTTCTGCTCTGATGATCATAAAAGACGAAGGAAAATTGTAAAGATTTTTTTGCTTTTGAATACATGGATTTGAATTTTCCAGAACAATGTTTTATTTTATATATATATATATATATATATATATATATATATATATATATATATATATATATATATAAATTATATATAATTTTTTTTTTTTTTTTTTTTTTTTTTTCTGACAAATAAATTATTTTATTGCCATAAAAACAACTAAGAAACCTGGAGCTTTATATCTTTTTCTCATTGTAACTTTGAAATTTTTTTTTTATTTTTGATGACAGCCTTAATATAATTCTTATTTATATAGAAATTTTTATGGTCCAAATTTCATCTACAATTTGATGTAAATGTTATGAATTGAAGGCGTACATCGAGGTGAATTTTTAAATTCTCATGGAATAAAAAGTACCAAGTATTCATCACGGTAAAATCATGTAACTGGTTTGACAATTCTTTCAACTGTAAGTCTCTGTTACAAGATCTTCAACAAATAGAATCATTTGGGTTATTTTTTTCTGGTTGTTCATAAAGAAGTGTCTTTTATGCTTGTATTTCAATTTTTTGTCATTATTTTCATATTTTGAACTTAGTTATAAATGGACAGCAGCCACTACAAAAACAGCATTTTTTTTTATTTCTCATCGATTTTTTTGGGGGGGGGGTAATGCATTTTAAAATTTATTTAAAAAAAGAGAATGGAAATGATAAATTTATATTTGAATGGAGAATTTTCAAGACTGCTATTTAGAAATACGCACAAGTAGGTAAGTGAGATAAGGAAGGAAATGGAAAGTGAATATGTTACTTAATGATTAAGAATAGAATTAAAAAAATAGATAGAATTTTGGACAAAACGGTAAGAAGATAAAGTCATGTCAGAATCTAGTCAGATAAAGTGTCTACTGATCTTTTGACTTGGAGTTAATTAGTATTTAATCGAAAGGGGTGAATATTAACGATAGTTTGTTGGGGGGGGGGGATGCACAATAATTTGAATCTGTAACGGAAGGTTGAGAACATCCTGTAATTTTTATGACTGTCATTATTAAAACTCCAAATTATCAATGTGATAAAAATTCCAAAGAATTTAGATGAGAAGATTTGATTCTAAGCATTTATATCATCTAATTTGAAGTTGTAGGATTTTTTACAAATTTGTTTTTGTTTTAAATGACTGCTTCAAGTGCGGGCATTATAACTGTGACTACTATTCTTTCTGATTATTTTTAGTGATACTTGAGAATATTCTAAGAGAGTAGTCAAAATGCCAAATGTCTTTAAAATCAAATATACCCCCCCCCCCGTCTTGAGATGATATTCTTATTTATTACTCCTGTTTTGTTTCATTTGATACTTTTTCATCATCTACAAGTTGAATTTGGTGCTTTGTTCTAAAATTTAACACTTTTTAACAAAACATTGGTCAACTCAAACTACTTTTTTGACTTGAATAGCCATCTTGTGAAATCTGGTGAGAATAGAAGGTAATTCAGTTTTTAATCTGGTAATTTGGGAAATAAAGCAGCATAAGTATTATGGAATGCTGCTTGAGAGAAGCTAAGCATTGATTAATGAATCTACTAGTGTGGTACGTGTAAAAATGATGGGATTATTCATGTATGGATTGGCACTTCTGCCTTGGATAATAAGTGCTGCTCATCTGCTTAGGATCAAATTGTAGGATCTGTGCACTCGAGCTGAAGTTACATATAGAGAAACAAAGAAACAAACAGAAAAGGTCACATTGTCCATTATATAGATGTGAGAATTCAATTCCTG
The DNA here is from genome assembly GCA_963457665.1 of Thysanoteuthis rhombus. Classification (NCBI taxonomy): domain Eukaryota; kingdom Metazoa; phylum Mollusca; class Cephalopoda; order Oegopsida; family Thysanoteuthidae; genus Thysanoteuthis; species Thysanoteuthis major. Next base: position 10,573,409 of record OY735216.1, on the reverse strand, counting down.
ACTTGGGTTTATGTATACAAAATAAGTTCATCAACTGGTTCCTCTCAAGTATAGACATTGTTTTGGGGTTTATTGTAGTTGCTTGTTTGGCATTATCTACTACTTCATATAATCCCTAGTTAAAGTGCCCCATTTGCTCTGGTTTCGGAATTATCATCCAGGTACTTTTTACTAGAGTGTTAACAATGTCTCTTTCAGTTTTCCTCTTCAGGTATGACTTATAAAACCAAGTCTCACAAACCCAGCACTTGATTTTCAGTATTTATTCTTATTCCCTATCTTTGAGACATATGTGTACAGATGTAACATAGATAACCTTTTAGCCAAATATTTAACTTGCAAAAATACCAGTTCATCTTATCAATATATAACGCCTTTTGGTCTTTAAATAGACAAGTTATAAAAAAAAAAGAAAAAAAAAAAATAGTTATCTTTGCTTAGTATGTAACATAGTAAATGTTGTTTGCCATGGTAGAAGATTTAAACAGCCAATATTCTCATTGTCAGTATTTATCTTGCAAGTGTGTTGGTTGATCATTGTTGATGGTGAATGTGGTAGATTTTAAACCTATCATTACAGCTATACAACCCAGTTATTAACTGTTTAGGCTGCCTTTAAACACACCAGGACAAACTGATATTTTGGTGTTCACAATTAACATACAATTACACCTTCTCTCTCTTTCAGCATGCAGGGAGGTTGATAGCTATACCAATTGAAGGAAAAGCATGTATTTAAGTACTGCTGGGAGGATTTTGTTTAGAGGTTTCCACAATCTAGATCAGTGGTCTTCAAACTTATACTACTCGGGGAACCCTTTTCAATGATTAAATTTTCTAAGGAACCCATCAGAGAAACTTTCCCTTCTACATATATATATTGTGCGAGTATTGGATTTTTGCCTTGTTTATTGAATTCTTCAAATGTGAATAAACCCAAATATAAAATATACGTTTGGATGGAAAAGTGAGAACAAAGCTGAGGAAAGATAAATGTATGATCAACTTCGGTGTCCGCTGTCACATAAATAACCAAGATATTTCTAATTAAAAAGGCAAAAAATCATTGATGTTTCTCGTATAAAAAGTACCGTTTGTGTTGAAGTTGTGAAATAGGCATGTCAAAGCCGTGAAGGATTCATTTATGTAATGAAGAATTACTGAGTTTAGTGCGAATATGTCACTTTGTTTCACGTAACCCCTGGGGTTCTGCTGAACATATTTTGAATGATACTATTCTGGATGAATTACGAGATAATGTTGACTTATGATTAGATATTTTGTATAATTTTCTACTTTTCCAATGTATTTGTATGTAGGTATTCCTAATAACCATTGATGACTGTCAACTGTTTTCTAACCTTACCTGTCCCAAGTTCCTTCTTTTTTGTATGTAGGGTTCTTAATTTTTATAAATTTAGATTAAGCCTTATTTATTGCAAGTATATTCATGATCATCTTCATGTATAAAATGCAATGTGTATTTTTATATATGAATAATATAATAATATAATACTACTTTCTTTGAAAATAATGATGAATTGAAGAGGAAGATTCCCGGTACTGGATATGTATGTTGTAAGTGAATCAGGTGGGACTCTTAGAGATTGTCAGTGGATGACCATAACATGCTATCTATGCTGGATGGGATTTATATATTGTGTATGTGTGTAACTTTTGTGTGAGCACATAGATACTACACTCTGTTCCTAGGAAAAAATGCATGGGAGGATGCCACTTTATCCTCAGCAAAGTACACAGATAATGCACTCTGATCCTTGGTAGAGGCCAGAGGGAGACACTTTGATCTTCAGCAGAGCACTCATACACTGATCATGGGTAAAATTTCATATGTAAATAATCCCGTCATATTTGATGGGTACTAGGCTAGTTCATTTTAATCTAATAATGATGTATTAGTTCAAATTTTCTACCCCAAAATTTATTGAGACTCAATAAAGTTGTAACATGATATGCAAATGAGCTACGCCTACTCGATACTTGAGCTTGAACCGTCGATTTCATTGTCTCATGCTCAACTGTTATTAAAATGGTTGATCTATCATCCCTGAATGGAGAGAAGAAAGATATAAGTTCCCTTATTAAATATCAGCTTTTCAAACTCTCTACATAAAACTGACCTTGTGTTACATCCTGTTTTTGTAGCAGCTTATGAAAATACAAGCTTTTCAAGCTCCTCAAAACATTTTTTTACACTCCATTAATTTTCAATTAAGCTTTTTGTTCCAATGTCAATGAATTATGTTTCTTACAAATCAATAGATAAGAAGGATTTTGAGGTACCAAAAACAGTTTTCCTTGTTGATTTTTTTTTATTGTAACTCCAGTACTTGTTACTGAATTTTAAAATTTTTTTCCTCTTATCTTCCATCTCAATTGACTGCTTTTTATTTGTAAGAAAACAAGAAATTCATGATTCGTGACCTGCTGAAGGTTAATCTAAATAGTATTCCAACATTATATACAAATCAATAAAATGATGATGCTAATTATAAAACTAATGGTCTTAGAATCATCGAATTTCAGTTGAACATACTACATTTCAAAAGCTTTGTGGTAGTATAGCATTTCATTCATGCTGCAATATACAAAATATGATTACTAGACATTTATCCTCAACCATCTCAAAAGAATCAATTTAAAGTGATAAGAGGATAAAAGATGAGAAAGACCAAACACAACAGTGATTTAATTCAAAGAAATGACAGACAAAGCAAACCAACAAGTTTTTTCAAATAACACTGGAGAAAAGTAATATTATTTGCTGATATAATTTCCATTTTTTTCTGATGACTTCAAACAGCTTACTGTCTATAGAAGTTAAATTCAGAATTTTTTCTGGGTAGATGGGTTCACAAACAGTTCATATTACTTCCCATAGTTCATTCTTGGATGAAAACTGTTTGTTGCCCACATAGTGGCACCTTTTGACAATACTCCAAAGATTTTATATAATGTTGAAATCTGATGAACATGCACATCAATATCTCTTTCAGTTGGAATACTTGCATCATCTTCTTGATCGATGTCGGAAGATACTTCTATAGGAAGTTGATGGTTACAGAAGAGTTCATTTTGATCTTGTCAGTGATTCTCCATGGGCCGACCAACCACCAATGATTCTTGCCCAAATCATAAATCCTCCTCCTCCCCCTTACTGACATCTCACCTGGAGTGGCCTAGGATCTTCTCTCAGGCACCATCTTTTTTGTCAGCAATCAGAATCATCCAGTATAACCCGGCATGTCCATGAATAACACCCAGTCTATTTTCAGATATTTTTGGCCCAGGTATCATGTTTAGCGAGATGACTAGCTTCAGAGGAAGGCAAACAATGGCTTTAATGCATGTTCTACGGGATGTAGCAGTGTAAGGTTTTGGGCACATATGGAGCAGCGACTGCAAAAAAGCTTTATTGATTTTTAGTGGGTGCTTTTGCATCTCTATCTTCAGATGGGTTTTCATTTGTCAAGTAAAATACAAGCATACACATCTTTCATTTTTCACATGGTGTTCTGTATGCAATAGAGATAGAGAAAAATTTCATGATCATTCTGTGGTCTTTTGTAAGAATTTTAGCAATTTCCAATGTTTTTTGTTTTTCCTTCAAGCATTTGAACCATTGTGCCATTTCATCAGTACTCAAAAATTATTTGTGACCCATACTGCCTAAAATTTGGAATGATAGAAAAGAAGTGATATCGCCAACATGGCTGCCGAATGTTTACTAATGCATGCAATACTTCTGGAGACAGTCTTCTTATCATGGTGTCTGATCAGTAGGAGGCTAAATTAAGGCTGAGAAAAGAAAGAGAAATGAACGCTATTTATTTGAAGAGAGAAGTGAAGAAACAGTCACAGCCACCTATTTCTTTTCATTTTAATGTTGGAAAACTCTTTCAGATTAAAATATATGTCTATAGAAATAGGTACATCTCAGTATTATCCTCAATTTTGTGATCCGGACGTAGAAATGCTGATTCTTTGATTTAGATTTTTTTATAAACTTCTTGTAAAAAGGGTTTGTAATCTTGAATTCAGTATTAATCTTTAGTTACTGATTACACGAATCAAAGATTCTTTCTTTCTTCCTTTGTCAACTTCTCATTTTTAATCAGTAGAAGTTTTGCATTATGAATGGTCACATTTGCCAGTCTGCTTGTAATTCCTCATTGGATCACTACACTTCCCACCTGACACATGCCCATGACGAGTGTCACTTGATAGCTATCATCATTTCAGAGGCTTATAGTATGATGATTCATGATAAGGAAGTTTAAACCAGACTTGTTTGTTCTGTGTTGGTGGTTTTTTTAAAAAACAGTGGAAATTCCTCTGTGTATTTTAGTTGAAAGAAATATAAGTTAATTTACCTCAGTCAACTAAGTTGAAAGCTGTCTGTGAATTTGGTCACATCTCCTGTCCGTCCACTTGATATATATGAAAGCAATGAATGGATTTCAATGAAATTTTGAGGAAGACTGGCCAATGGGATAAGAAAGAGGTAATTAACTCTTGGGGTGGATCCAGGAATTATTTTTTTGATTGGGAGATCCCCCCCCCCCGATACATTTGTGTCTATGCCTATGACTGTCCACAGGCCATCTCCAGAAGTTCCCACTGAATTTTAATGAAATGCTGAGAGGGTGGACAATATGTCATAGTTTCAAGTTCGAACCTCATATTTTTGCCCAAATTTCATGTTTCTCTACAAGATTACTCCAAAGGTTCTCAATGAATTTCAATTAAATTTTGTTGAAGGGGGATTAAGTTTTAGGGGCATGCATAATTACTCCCCCTGACAGTGGTGTTGCGCTCTCTGAGTGCTTTCTATTTTGTTAGAGAATCTATATAATAAAGCTCTTATTTCGGTATGTTTGTGTGTTTGTTACAATAAAACTGCACATCATCAATATTTGTTAGTTGATACCATTGAAATGCTCTGAATCGCAGAATAGAGCAATTTCTATATAAGACATACAATTTTATTCAAAAACTTCACCTCAAAAATGCAAAATTGGTTTTATATTGAGGTAGGTTGATTATTAGTCAAAACTTCTCATATTGAATATGAGGGACTCATAAAATGAGCAATTCCTATTTCTGTTACCTTTCAACTGAAGTGACTTGACATCGAGCAGAGGCCACTGGAGATGGCCTTTAAGTGAGTATATATAAATGTACAAATGTAAACTCAGTTCATGAACAAAGTTGAATAGGACATAATTATTGTCTTTAAACCAATACCTCTATCTCGCATCAATGAATCACTGTAGCCTGCACATGTACCAGAACTAATTATCTGAAAAAAAAAATTGATTGTATATCTAAAATTATCTATAAAGGAAAAAAAATTTAAAAAACAGCGCAAGATTTGGACATTGTTTGTCCCGAAATGACCTTAGAGATCTCAAAGAACACATACACACACACACACATATATATATATATATATATATATATATATTTTTTTTTTTTTTTTTTTATAAAATGCTTTTAGATGGTACATAGTGGTGTACTCATGCAAGTTTCTAAGGTTGTAGACCCAAATATGTGACCACAAGAGTCCGGAGACGCACAAATCTGTATCACACTTAACTGGTTGGATGGCCATTTGTGGGGCTTTGGTGATTTGATGGAACATCCTGATTGAAAAAGTGTCCAGTTTATATCCTCTAAATTCCCTTGAACTTTGCTAAGAAGTTTACAACTTGACTGATTGAATGTTGGTGGCCACCAAGTGACAATCTCCCTTTATCTTTATTTATAATCATAGATTCAATCTTAAATAGGATTCAGTGTTTTTGGATTTAAATTACTAATGAAAGTAATTCTTTAATTTATTGATGAAATAGATTTAAACGTCATTATTTATTTTTTTTATTTATGTTCTTTTTTATTGAAGGAGAAATTCGTCAAAAGTTACGACTTGATTTTAGTCACATCAACAATGGCCGCAAAGCAACTTTAGGAGATCTTGGACACAGAACACAAATGTGAGTAAAATATTAAACTGTTATTCTTGTCTATCATCATCATCAACAACTATAAGAATTATCATTTTATTCATTTTTAAGTCAACAAGAAAGCTATAATGGTAAAAACTTTACTCCTTATTATAATAAAAAGCCTGCTGTATTATTCAGTGCCTAGGATTTTTATTTTTCGTGAACCAACATTTATGAAATCAAACCTAAACTATAAAGAAAGATTACTATGTTCAAATGATTAAAATAAAAAAGTTCCCTTTGGCTTATTTATTTTTACTGTTGTTATTACTAATAATGTCTCATGGTAAAATTTCAGATGTATCATGTAGCACTATCAACAGATGTAAACGATCATTTATTACACCACCACAAATATAGAAGGTCCTAGATATTGTATAAAAATGATTATTATGTGTGCTTGTATGTTCAATCTGTATACCTTTTTTTTTTCTTTTTTTTCTTTTTTTTTTTTCTTTTTTTTTTTCTTTTTTTTTTTCACTCTAAAAATGTTTTATCAGTGGGGCTGCAATGATATGTGTCACAATATTTAACTTGTAATACAATACGAGCTTTGGTAAATAAGAAAAAATTTTTAAAAAACTTCTAAAAGAAAAAAAAGTTATCAGATTATGATTAGGAGAAAACATAAACCTCCCTAAAAAGCGTTATCAGAATATTAGCTCTGGTAAAAAAAAAATTTCCAAATGAAACGGAAGTTAGTCTATAAAAATGTATAACTTGCAACATGATACCCTTTCTTTCACTGCCATTTCTGCACCAATGAAAGATTTTACTGACTACTGTAGAATTTTTTAAAGATTTCAACATGTGGATCGGCCATGTTTACTACTTGCCATAAAATTGTAAATAAGATTTCGAAACATTACTAAGATGTTATTGATGTAATTTTTTTTTTTTTTTTTTTTAGACAAAAATCTGGTCTTCTTTCAATCTATCAGAAAGTAATTGAAATTTCAGAAGAACTAAAATGATTGTTAGAATTATTGAAGAAACTTTTTTTACCAATTATCGGCTGTATGAAAAGAAAACATGATACATCGTTGAATCATTGCAGCAATATCTCTCAGTAACAATGGTCTAATAAATTCATATTGCTACTGAATTAACTAGTATCTATAAACATTAAAAATGATCGGGATGGGGGGGGGCAAAGAATGATTGCCATATCATTAGATTTGAGTTTCCGTTGCCTCCAAGGCTTAATCAGTATGACAGTAAGACAGGCTTCCCAAGGAAAAAAGGGATGTGAGTCATCAGAGGCTCATTTTTTAAATTTCTGATCCACAGTGCTAATGGCCGTGGGATGACAGTCCGTGAAGTTGCTCTAAAAAGCAATTGAAATCAAGATAAAACGAATATTTGTCGAAAAATTTATTTCTTATTTTGTTTAACTTCACTTGCAGTTTGCTATTACTAAGTAAAGATGTTTAATTGTATTGCTCAATTTAATCATGTTGTCATTGCCATATATGGTACATTTGGAACTTGTCACTTTATCTTCTCCTATAGGGCGAAATGAAAATTATTCAAAATTATTTTAGATTTTTTTTTTTTTTTTTTTTGAGTCTCATTATCAGTTTATATTCAGTCAAGTAAATATTACTCTTCACTGAAAGATGGGGTTGGTAAGAGGTGAGCAAATTGTACAAATAGATATTGCCAATGCATCAAGATGAAAGCTGATTTTACTGTAGAGCAGTTTGAAGTTAAAATATTTTCAGTCTGTTTTAATGAATTCTATTAACTTATTCAATTTTCAATGTATCATTGGGGGGGGGGGCTGATGAAAATATATGATCCAAAAAAGTTTTGGAAACACTGATGTATGGTATCAGTATATCATTTGTTGAAATTTTTCTTGAGGTATTCACTTACTTTTGGCTTTTGTATCTTTTCTCTCAGAGAACGTCTTCGCTCCTATGGAATGTCATCTGCTGGGAAACTTCAAATCAACAAACAGGTAGGAAAAATGACTAGTCTCTCTCCTCCTAACTTTTCTATCATATAATTTGATACAGAGGGAGCCGTTTATTATAATCACCGAAAAATGTTATCTAAAGGTTATTGTTGTCAAAATCTGTTGGTCCCAAATACTTAATTTGAAATGAATCTTAAGTTTTTGAAAATTGAAAAATAAATCTCATATTAATTTTTTTCATAATGTAAAGTTGTTTATTACAAGGAATTTAATAACATGATGAATTTATAACAGTGAATGTAAATCGTTCCAATTTTTATGTCCCCTGTTTAATGTTATCAGCTGGTTATTGTTCTCTAAAAGACCCTGTCTGGAATGATCACAATGAGCGGTTTCTTCTGTATATCATTTCATTCTATTGAATAGATGTTGTTTGGTAACAACTAATTAAAACTTTGTTTGTTTGCAGACTTATAAATTCACAGCCGAAGATTTGAAAGACCTTGGTCTGATTGGTCAGGGTAATTATGGCACAGTTAATAAAATGAAGCACACCGCAAGTGAAACTATCATGGCAGTTAAGGTAACTATCAGATCATTTATTCTGTTTCTCAGTATTTAGATGGAGTTAGTCTTCAAGGCATAAATCAAACTTATCTTCAGGCCATTTATATTTTTTTTTTTTTTTTTTTTTTTCTTTCTAAACCAAATTTCATAAATATTTCCTTACATCACGTAAATGAATCACCATAGCCCAAGTGTGTACCAGAACTAATTATCTAAAAAGAAGATCTTTGATCCAAAGTTTCCTTTAAAAAAAAATAAATAAATAAATAAATTCTAGCCCAAGATTTGAACATTGCGGGTTCAAAGATCCCAAAAAGTACTTTCTTGAAGAAGAGAAAAAAACAAATTTCCAGATGGTGCTAAGTGGTATACTCATACTAATATTCAAGATTGTTTCCCCAAAAATGTGACTATGAGCACCCAGACAAGCACACACACACCAATGAACAAAGAGAGAAGAATCTGTAATCCATTGGTTGGTCTGATGGGGCCATTTGTAAGGCCACGGTGATTCGGTGATACTTTCTTAAATGCTGGAATTTTTGTTTGCAAAATCTAGCTTGAAACTATCCATTAGTCGAAGTATGTTCAGATATTTAATGAAAAATTTTTAATTAATTTTGAAACTATGGTAAATCAAATAATTAATCTAAAATTCATCTGTAAAATTCAAAATGGCATTTGCTATTCAGAAGGATGATCATGAGAAATTTCTTGGAAAATTTTCTTGGCCAATAATTATATACCTGTTCACTGCCACGGATGTAATAACGTCTTGAAATGGTGTGCTCTTCTTTTGCACAATGGCAGCATTTTGTGCAAATAAAGGAAATATAAGACTAACTATCCTGTGTGACACTACACTGATGACTTGTTAAAATGAGTTATCTTGTCTATGGCAGTGACTTGGTCAAGCAATGAAGTTCATTCTTATTTTCATCAATGTTTTACAAGAAAAGCTCAATTCATTAGTTACAAACTGGATACCCCCCCCCCCAAAAAAAAATACTTGGTAGCAAAGGGGTTTGAAATGTTTGAATTACTGTCTTCTATTTAAGTTTGAATTTGTTTTTTTTTATGGATAAATTAACAATGCAATGCCTGAGTAAATAAAAGAAAAAAAAAAGTAAATGACAGAAAATCCTCCCTCATAGTGAGAAGATTTGTTAGCGAAAAAGTAATAGGCATTTGAAATTAAAGACGGTGAGAAAAACCAAACTTATTTTTCTTTCTTCAACAGAGAATTCGATCCACAGTTGATGAGAAAGATCAGAAGCAGCTTCTGATGGATTTGGATGTTGTGATGCGCAGCAACGATTGTCCTTATATTGTCCAGTTTTATGGAGCCCTTTTTAAAGAGGTAACTAGCAGACTTGTAATTTTTTTTACCATGTAACATAACTTAATTCAGCCCTTTTCAAAAAAATTAATTTCAATGATCCCCTTAGCATCTCTTGTTCTATTAAAATAAGACAATCTACTTTTGGTAATTAAAATTAGTTTTCACTTAAGATTGTGCCAGTAAGCTATAACTAGAATTATTACCTAGAATAAAAAAAGCTTTCTAAGGTAAAAACTCTGTTTGCAGGAAAAAGATATATTTTAATATGATTAGAGCTTTGCATTGGATCCTATAAAGGTTACAATCACTTGAAGCAGATGAAATTGGTGAAAGATGGGCCAAGCTTCTCTTTGATTATAGCCTTAAATTTACATCCTATGTGTGATTGGATCTATTGTGGTCCGACTGTAAGAAAGTAAGTTACTGCCTACTAAAAACTAAGGAGCTCAGTTTGTGCAAGTGATAGTAGAGCCTCTCTTTCTGACCACAAATGTTTTGAGCAGCAGCCATTGTAAATAATGTTAGCAGTTCCTTCAAAATTCTCCAAGATCCTAGTTGATTGGTCTTATACTAAGAATTATTCAGACTACAGCACTGGACCATTTATCCAACAAGTTTGGGACCAGAGGTGACCTGTTTTTCTAGCTTTTCTGGATATTCTTGGATTATAAAACAATGAAAAGTGAAAGAATCAAATTGTATTTGACAGATACAGATTAATGCATTTTTAGAGCTGGGTGTGGTTGATCTTGATGAATCCACTCGAAACTCCTAGGAATATTGTATATGAAGAAAAGTAAAGAATTAATTTTTTTTATTACATATGCAAATTAATCACCTTCAAAAACTGGGTCTGTTTGATCAATATTAATCAAATCTTCATCTGAAGTCAACTATGCCATGAAAATTAGTATGGTCTGGTGGTAAACTACTGTGAAGTCTGCCAGATTCAAAAATGGCCAGTTTTTAGAAAATAGCCTGTTTTCTGGAAACTTGATAAATGGTCCGGCACTAATAACTCAATTTGTTTTTACCATAGTTCAGCTAAGATATTTTGGTGAAAACAACGAAAATAAAGATGTTAGTTTGAATAATTGATGGAATAATGACGTTTCATCACAGAATTTTACTTTAACATTGGGATAAAAGTGATGAATAACCATTTCCCTATCCTTTAAGAATATTTGAATATTACTTGAAATAAAATGATTTCTTTAACTGAACGTACCAGTTGAGAAAGATAATACATTAAGAAGAGAGGTGCGTTTACTTCTGCATCTTGAAAAGACTCAGTCTATTAGGGGAGATAACTCATGACATTATGACCTTGAATTTTCAAGTTAGTTATTGTTCCCAGAATATAAAAAGTAAAAAAACAAAAAAACACTCTTGAACATAAAACATTTTGAATGTTGAAATCATTTAGATATCGTATGTAGACCATTCCTATGACTAAGGCCAATCAGAGAAAACTGTCATTATTTAATAGTTGTAGTATTACTTTCGCCTTCATCTGTGTAATTTATTGCTTAGTTTTTCAAATAAATTAACCTAAGACTGTAAAATACAGAAGAAGCCACTTATTGTAATCTATTTGGGACAGGGTCGTCAAAATAACAATAACCGGTTGATAACATTAAGCAAAAGATATGATAATTGGAACAATTTACATTCATTATGTTATTAAATTCCCTGTTATAAACAACTTTAAATGATGAAAAATGAATTTAAAAAATTGATATGAACTATGGATAATTGAACAACCGTAGCCACCAAAGAGGTCTATCTTTTTTTATATGTGCATGAGTTTGTGTGTTCCAGCAACCCTGGCCATATAGTTTTATCTATAGACTTGAAAATTGACATCTAAAAATATTTGTTTTTTTATTTTGGTGGGGAAAAAGGGTTTATTGACCCTACTTAATTTAAATGTTTTTTTGTTTATTTACTGTATTTTAGATGTTTTACAGTGATGTCCTAAATAGAATTTATCCTGACCATATTTGTTCTTCTATGGAATTTTTTCATGCGACTTCAAATTTTGACACTACAGTTGTTCAATTATTGACTGTGCTGGCGACTTTAATTCATTTTAAATAGTGTTCAGGGGCAACTGATTTTGATAAAATTATCTGCAATTATAATAAATGGCTTCTCTGTACTTTTTTTTAAAAATATGGCCAATAGTTATTAGATACGAAAACTGAATTCCTGCCTTTTGTGTTAGTATTTACTTACTTAAAATGTTAGAATTAATGTTGAAATAGAAAAATGAAAGTTTACTTACCAGAAAGCAAACTCTGATTTAATATTTTGTAGTCTTTTATTTCTCAGGGTGACTGTTGGATCTGTATGGAAATCATGGACATTTCATTAGACAAATTTTATAAATTCATTTATAATATTTTGTTAAGTATGATGCCAGAGGAGATTTTAGGAAAGGTAGCTGTAGCGGTGAGTAATTCCCTAAAATTCCTCCTTTCATCTTCTTTTGATTTTGGAAATTTTCATTTTTCTTTCCAAGTTCATTTCAACTTTTCTCACTATGTGCACTTTGTCGGAAATTCCTTTTAGAAAAAATTTTATTGAAAATAATGAATTTTACTCGAATTGAATTATTTCCCCATAATTGAGAATTTCTGTGTGTGTGTGTGTGTGTGTGTGTGTGTGTGTGTGTGCTCTGCGATTACTCGACAACTGGCTATTGTATGAAGTTGACATTTGCCAGATATATTGGTCAGCACATGAGGTATCGGTGTGTCGAGTGTGAAGTGTTTTGGATCGGTAGTTCTTGAGAAATCTAATAAAAATGACCAAAGATTCAAAGATTACAGATATTTCTTCATAAGTTTCTATGAATTATCTTTGTTGAGTTCCACTTTTTAGAAAATATCTAAATTAGCAACACTGAAGAGAAGTAATAGAAAATTATTTTTCATTACTATGGCGGATTGATCTGAACACAAAAAAGTTCAAACCTGCTCTTCTGGAACGGGCACTACCCTAGTTGTAAACAAGATTTTTTTATAAATATAATCGAAAACAAAAAAGGATTCTGTTAAAAAAAATCTAAAAAGATGATGCTTTTAAATGTGTCTGTTACAAGAAACATGTGTAGCAATTGTTGTCCTAAAAAACACCTGGAGAAAATGCAACATTTTATAATGCATTTAATAACTGTAAAATATTAAAAACTTCATCTTTGGGTTTAGAATCTGGGGATTCTTCCCCGGATGAATTGTCTCATTTTCAATTTATAATTTTCATCAAGAAATGCTAAATTTATTGATATATGACTATGATATCTAAGTTATCATTTCTAACTTGCAAAAGAAAGAAATGATCAGTTTGAGAAACATTTTAGTGCCTTAGTGTTTACTCAGCTAGTCCTGACTTACCCATCAATGAGGGAATGATTTTGTCTCTGTTTCTTGAATAATCCATGGAGACTAAATCATTGCTTGCAGCATTTGTGGGTTTTTTTTTTAACCTGCCAGATACTAGCTTGATGCCCAACATGGACTTCCTCACCTGGCTAAATGGTTCTCTCTTCTCTGCTATTCATCCATAGCTGGGGCAGAGAAGTGGGTTCATGCTTCTCTCCAAGGGCATTAGTGCAAAGTGAATGCAAACTATCAGAGCCAGAGTTTTAACTTAAATCGCTGTTTCCATTCTCAGCACCATTAACCATTAGGCCACCCATACCTATTGAATTCTTTGTTGACAGCATTTCACTTTTTTCACCAAAAGTTCTTTCTCTTTCAGACACTCAAAGCATTGAATTACTTAAAAGAAAAATTAAAAATTATCCACAGAGGTGAGTTGATTTACCTCCATTAACCAAGTTCAAAAGGGGAATATGTATTTGGTTGTGTCTGTTTGTCTGTCTGTCCACATGATATCTCCAAAAGTACGGAATGGATTTCAATTAAATTTTTGTGGAAGGGCTGGGCAACGGGGTAAGGTAGAAGTAGTAAGATTTGGGAATTTATTTCTGATTGAGAGATATTTTTTGGTTTTTTTTTTTTTTTTTGTTTTTGTTTTTTCATTTACGTTTATGTATATACGCTCATGACTGTCTGCACAATATCTCCAAAAGTTCTTTTTAAATTTCTATGACATTTTTTGAAGCGTAGACTTGGCTTTGAAAGAACTGATTGAATTTTGGAGTGGATAGTTACACAATAACATCCCCTACATCACAGTTATTTGTCAAAACCATTTAATATTACCAAATTTTTTTCCAGTCCCCCAGATATCTCCAAAGGTTATCTATGAATTTAAATAAGATTTCTCGAAAGAATGGACAATAGACTACAGAAGAACTGATTGGAATTTGGGGCAGATCCATGCACAATTACCTCGCCCATGTTGAATTCATATGTTCAAACCATATAATAAAGCCAAAATTTCATGTCTGTCTCCACAGCATCTCCAAAAATACTCAATGGATGAATTTTTGTGGAAGGTTGGGCAATTGGGTAAGAAAGTGGTAGTAAAACTTTGGGGTGGATCCAGGGATCCTTTTTTGATTGTGTGAGATTTTCCAATTTGAAACAATATCTCCAAAAAGTTATCAAAGAATTACAGTGACATTTTTTTGGAAGGATGGGCAATTGGTTATGGGAGAACTCATTAAATTTTGGAGCAGATCCAAGCATAATTATTTCCCCAAGTTGTAGATATATGTCCAAACCACGATATTGCCAAAATTTCATGTCTGTCCACTCAATATCTCCAAAAGTTCTCAATGAATTTCAATATCATATGGAAGGTTGGACTGTAGGCTATGGAAAAACTGATTGAATTTTTGGATGGATCCGCACAGAATGGTTCCAACTGCCCTGCTATTCATCCGTAGCTGGGGCAGAGGAGTGGGTTCACGCTTTTCCCAAGGGCATTAATGCGAAGTGAACACAAACTGTCATAACCAGAACTAGAACCCAAATCGCTGATTCCATTCTCAGCTCCGTCAACCATTAGGCCACCTGTACCTCTTAAGTTCTTTGCTGACAGTGGCTTTTTTTTTTTTTTTCTTTTTTTTTTGTTAAATCTGTTTTCCCAGTTCATTTCAATGTATTGAGATCATATTGCTCATTCACCCATTCTTCATACAAGGTGTCCATAAAGATTCTATCTATTTTTGTTTATACAGTGTAATGAAATAGAAACTTTATGGTCATCCCTGTATTTTATTATTTGGGGACTTTTTGAAAATTTTAGTCCCTGAAATTGAAATCAACCTCTCCATGCAATTTCCTCCACAACACATCACACCGTGCTACGTGATTCTTGTTCCTGGGTAGTGAGTGCTATTTTCTGTTTTTTTATGTGTAAAAAGTATAGAAAATATTTATCATTCCCTTCAAACTTTGCTTTTGTCCCTGGGATGGTGATATTCTCAAGTATTTGTTTTTCTTACCTTCTGTGATTAAAAATGTGGAAATTGCTTGTTAATCGATTGAAAATAAGTAGTTTTCAAATTATCACTGTCTTAGTCACGAATGGAAAGTTGGAACGGAATATTTGTTATTTTCTATACTTTCTTGACATAAGCAATCAGAAAATAGCACTTATTACCCAGGAACAGAAAGAATAATTTTTTTAAATGCCCAGTGTCATCTTGAAACTTAAACAAAATCTTAGAAAAATGCTGATAATCCATCAGAATGTTGGCAAATATTCTCTTTGAGAGAGTATCCCAAAAGAAGCAGAATTCTAATGCGGCACATAAACTAAATGTAGTTGCATGAATCAGCACTTGTGCCACAAGTCAGCACTATTCTTAGCCAGTCTCCCACAACATGTTGTAGTTTTGGTTTTACTGATTTGTTTCCTGAAGGGTTTTTTGTTGTTTTTTTTTTTTTTTTCTGGTGTTCGCAATATGTTTGGCAATTTTCGTAATGGCTGATGAAAAAGAAAGGGTAGCGTGTGTGGGGTTCTGTTGTTTTTCGTTTGTTTTTGGAAAACTGTAGCTAAAACTGTTTTCATGTTTCAAGAAACTTCTAGGGACAAGTATAGGAGGAGTATTCAAGTTTCAAACATGGTGATATGTTACTTGAAGACCCACCACAGTCGGGCCCGCCTTTGACCAGCCGAAATGACAAAAATCTTGAAAAAATTCGCCATAGAATCAACAAATATCATGGTCAGATCATTGATGAGAAATCTAAGATGACTAGTTTATCTTAGGAGTTCATTTGAATGTGTGCCATAATTTGAGGGAACCAGTTCAATTTGATGCACAGTTTTTTTCTCTAAGTTGTGACCTGGGATGAGTCTTCTTCATACTTCTGTAGATGGTTTAAAATAAGTGGAAGAAACAATCTTCTCACAACCAAGCTTGGGTAATGTCCTTCCTTGCCTTTATCACCCTGAAACAAAACAATAACTTAATGCCTTGTCTTTCAGATGTGAAGCCTTCAAATATTCTGCTGGACAGAAAGGGCAACATCAAATTGTGTGATTTTGGTATCAGTGGCCAATTGGTGGATTCAATTGCAAAGAGTCGTGATGCTGGCTGTCGACCTTACATGGCAGTAAGTTCCATGGATTTTGTTTTTCTCTCTTTTAAGCCTCCTTGCAAAATTACACCTATTAAATCAGTGTTTATCTGGAAGCCATGAGGTTTATCTTTCACCCTCTATCGTAGTACAAATCTATCTAGTACAAATAGTCCTTGACAATCTCACTTAATTTACTAAGTATTTGATAAGTCAAAAAAAATGTATCGCAAATAAAACTACCAAAATTCATATTCATCTTGACATAATATCATAACGAGAACTGAAAATTCAATGAGGTACCCACTATGAAGTTTAAATGCCATGATTACCAGATAACATTACTCCGAATGGAGGATAATTTTAGGTAAGAAGCATCTTATTGAGGAACACCTTTCTTTCAAGTTTCATGTAAATCTGACTCTGAACATCTGAGAAAATCAATTTTGATTGAATTCAAGAGAAAATTTGAATGCCATTATTGCCAGATCACGTGACTGAGTGAAAGGTTTTTCTAGCTGAGAAGTATCTTATCAATATGTTTCTACCAAGTTGTAAGTGAATTTGACTTAGAGCTGCTGAGAAACTATATGGAGAGCCACTGACCAGGCAGAACCTCTCATAAAGAAATAACTGATGAACAGATGAGGACGCCTCTAAACATAACAATTATCAACCTATGAATGAAATGAAGTATTGTAAACATTGATTTTTTTTTAATTTTTTTTTTTTTGCTACTATTTATCTTCATCTTATTCAAATTTCATCTGGAGCTTTACCTTTTATTCTATGCTGTTTACTCAGTGCTGTAGATTGACAGCCTGAGTTGAGTTGTGATTAAAAGCAACTATGAAATTAAGATGATGGAAGATAATAGTCGGAAATTATTGATGAAAGTTTTTTTACAATACTTCATCTGATCTTTAATATAGGCTAACAAACATATTTTTATGAATGTACGTTAGAGAATGTCAGACTAAAAGGGCTATATCCTTATTGTTTTTTGTTTACTCTACTAAAACTTAAGTTGAAATTGACATTCAATTTTTTTTTTTCTTTGCATCCTCTGCATTTATTTTGATAGGTGTTTTAAATCTGTTTTTAGTCTTCATATATTACATAAGAGATGGATCAAAAAATTTTCTCCTAAAACTGCAATGTAAACAAAACCTATTCTTGACCCTAAACACGTGAAATTATTTTTTTGCTCTTTGAATATTGGGATGCCTGTCATCTAAGAATTAGCAAACGCAAGAAAAATTAGTTAAAACCAAATCTCAATTGTTACTTTTTCAAAGTACTGAAACTTGAAAGAAAAATGATGTTTTTCATCTAAATTCATTCTCATATTTCAGTTTGTTTGAAGTAAATTTGACAGTAAACTAAAACGAACATTCTGTAAGGAGTACCTATTAATTATTTGAAAACAACTCCTAATATAGCTTCAATTTTTATTAACACTAGCAGAAAATACCTTGGTTGTCCCCAGCTACATGGAGTCTATGGCCATGAAACCATGAGTTTAGTAATTATTTAATGTCTTTTAGTGATAAGCTCTATATAGGTGAGGAATGCCCCCTGGATACAGGTACTTTCATTTTGTACAAATTAGTAATTAAAGATAATTGCTATACAGTAATGAGAATTTATTCAGAAAATTAAAACAGAATTTTGTTGCAATGAAAGTTTCTGAGAAAAGAACTTATATGTTATATATAGATATTTAAAAAATTTTTTTTTTTCATCTGCTTTGTTTCGTGTAGCCTGAGAGAATTGATCCACGAGCATCAAGTCGAGGATATGACGTCCGATCTGATGTATGGAGTCTTGGAATAACCTTGGTAGGTGACGATTTTGTAATCTCTGCAAATGGCACTTGACTTTCCTTCCTTTTCTGCTAAATATTAGGTTGGTACAAAAATGATTCGATGCATGTCTGTCATATAGTAACAGCCATCAACCTCTTCCTTTCCTACCCACTTAACTTCCTTCTCTTCTCTCTTATTAAACTATTTTCTTCTCTCTCCATTCCAACACTCTTATGAAACTAACATTTTTTTCTTCTCACTCCATTCCTATCCTACTCTCAAACGATTTCTCCTTTCTACCTTCCTACCCACTAAACTCCCTAAATTTATTTTCTTTCTCACCATCTTGCCAAACTATCTTACTATTTTCCCTCTCTCTCTCCCTACCCTCTTATTAGGCTATGTAACATTCTTTTTTCCACTCTCCTTTACACTAATATTATCTGTGGAAACCATCAGCCGAGCCTGTTGTTGCACATTTAAGATAACCATTAGCAAAGCAGTAAATCATGGATTAGTATCTATAGATGAACCCTCAACCTATTTTTATTTCAACAAATCCAAAACAATTATTTTAAGTAATGCAAACACAGTTTTGTTAAGACCCTTTCAAGAAAGCTGGTAGATTTTATTTTATTTTATTTTATTTTATTTTTTTTTTTTGACTCAAAAACCAGTACAAACTATTTAGCTTAAATCAAAAAACCTTACTGAAAGCTAAAATTGAATTCTTACATATAATATGGAAGTATGAATTGAGAAGAGATTTTGTGGAAAAAACAATAAACTAAACAAGAAATTTCTGAAAACAAGATTTTTTTGTTGTTTTTTTTTTTCATCAATTCCCAACCCTAACACAGCTTTGACTTACTTGATACCTAGCTTTTTTTGTTTTTGGAAACTTGGTCAGTGTATAAATCATTAGTAGTAGGTCAGTTGATAATTAGGTCCCTGCTATGCAAGAAACAATAATAGTGAAGGTCAAGAGATAATCCGAGCTTCATCTCACCTGATTTCTCAAATGCTTGTGTTAGATAATTCTCTGAGATAAAGCTTGGATTATCTCTCCATCTGGTCAAATCTGGCCACCCCAATGAAGATACACTGTAAGTAGGCATTATCATGATTTTTACAGATGGAATTATCAACCGGCCGTTTCCCATATCCCAAATGGGACAGTGTGTTTGACCAGCTGACACAAGTTGTTCAGGGACCACCACCCAGTCTTCGAACATACGATTCCAAGTATTCAGATGAATTTAAAAGTTTCCTGTATACATGGTAAGTAAATATCCAATTACAAGATACACCTCTCCACGACTGCTTTGTGTTCAAGGCTTCAAATAGTTTCTTTTTATAATAACAAACTTGAGGATATTTTCTATTTTAACATTCAAATCCAAAAATTTTTCTGGTGGGAATGTTTGATGTTTGAGTATCACATTTTGGATTCAGTATTTTCAGAATCATGATGACACTACGAGTTAACATTTCCAAAAATTAATTCTTAATATGTTTATGAGAGCACACAAACCATGAAAGAAAGAAGAAGGAAAAATGAACTGGTGACGGTTACTAATTCGTTTTGATATAGATAGCACACAAAAAAATTAAACTATCTGAAGCTTCACAATGTTAGGTGGAAACTTCCACTTTTCATTGGTATCAAGAGTTCTCGTCTAAATGTTGGGAACTTCATATTATGATGAATGCGCAATCCAAGTATATTTAGAAAATACCTTACTTGTATCACAGTAACAATAGTGTTTGTTTTTTGTTTTTTATGCGTCCACACAATTCTATAAGACACTTTTCAATCAGTGTATGTGTGTCTGTCTGTCCCTAATATGTTGAATATCAATTTTCTTAGCCATATCATGTTAGATTGATATGGAACTTGATCCAAACCTTTGGGTGAACTATCCTCATCTTCTTCCTTCAACTACTTCTAGAACTAGTTCATTTAGAAATATGGACATAAGGATGGTGGACGTATCATTGAACTTATGCTTCTTATTCATTGGGTGGGGGGATCATTTATTCAATTTCACAAATCATGTCTATTTTTTTCTTCCAGTTTAATAAAAGATGAAAGAAGAAGACCAAAATATGGGAAACTGCTGGTAAGCCTATTTTCTTGCATTGTTCAAAAACTTTGACTGTTTACCATATTTGATGGCATATAAGACCCCCCTACTTTATTTGTCCTAAAAATGACTGGAAAGGTAAACATAACTTTTGTTGGCCAAAACTTGGGGAGGAGTTTTAAAAAATGGTGTCAAATGAGAGGAATTCTGGGAAATGCATTTTTCTCTTCTTAATATTTCCTGCTGAAATACAGTGAGTTTCAGAGTAATTTATTCTTTGCTAAACACTTGTTGGAGATCATCAATCAAAACTGTCAATATTAGAATAGGTTTCTTCAGTTTTCAAGTAGCCTGGCTGGTTATGTATATGTTGTGCATACAGGCTGGAGCTAAAGGGCTGAAAATTTCTACATTTACTCCTTGTTATGTCTACAAAGACCTTTTCTGTTTATTTGCTTTTTTTAAAAATAATTCCCCAAATAGGTTTTTAGTAGAGGGTTCTATTTACTGCATAAGTTTATGCTAAATTGGTCACTTAGTTTGTGCCTGGCTATATTCATGCTCTTTTTTTTTTTTAAATTCAAACTTTTTTTTAGTGATTACCACCCAACATATAGCAAGAAAAGTAACTTATTCATCGATCACCCCTTCAATCTTTTATAGCAATCACTCTAGCAGAGCACAGAACATGATTGTTTTCTACTGAGTGACTTACCAGATCTGTTTTCATTAAATTTTTTTTCCTCTCAAAGGTCCAAAGATAGTTTTCTCCATTTTCTCCTCTTTTTTTTCCATATCTTCTCTGATCATTTCTTGGTTGAGATTTAATTCATCTGGAATTCTTTCCTTTTTCTCTCTATCACTAAAAACAACTGATATGTCTCTTAGTGACACGGTTAGTTCAGACATAATTCTTATGATGCTTTATTTTGTGAATACAGAATTTTCAGGTTGTCGGACACGATTTTATTGTGCTTTATCTCATGAATACAGGTTTTGTTTTTTTTTCTCCATAATTTTATTTTTCCTCAATTTAATTCCTTTTTAATTTTTTCAATCAAATGAGGCCAATTGGTTGAAAGAGTTTAAAGTTTAGAAAATGTGGACAATGCTACATGTATGAAAAGTGATTTGTTTTTGTTTTCCCCCTGTTCATACATTATCACCATTCAAGAGTAATTGGCTGCTGCTGTTGAATTTGAATTTTTAAGCCTTGAATAAATTTGGTGTATTTTATTTTCAAAACCAATAATGATCTTTTCCAAGATCAGAAAAAAAAAAACAAATTAAAAAAAAGCATTGATTTTCAATTTAAAGTGAAAGAAAAAAACTTTAAGAATTTCCTTAATGAAACTAATACAGTATTCTTAGAAACCATGTTCATCTTTTTTGAGATTCCAAGGTTTCTATGACTGCTGGGGGATATGCATTCCTTATAGATCTCTTATAGAAGTCTACTGGGATGTATCATGAAAAATGAAGTTAATGAGATTTTCTGGCTTTTACAACTCTGACAATGATATCAACACATTAGAAATTGGTTTGCATTATGTGACTGAACATGGAAGATGATATGCTAATTCCATATTGTTCATCCATCCTGGGATAAATGTCTAATGGGACAAATGTGCCCCCTCATGATTTTGGTTCTTCAGAATAAGGAAAATCTTTGATTTAAAGGAAGAATAGTTCTCTTTAACCATTAGCTTGTGTTATTCATAACCTTTTAAAAATTTAGGCATTAAATGTCTTAATTGAAAGGATTAATGTTACTCAACATTGTAAATATGATTATCATTTCTCAAACAGCTACTTTTGTATTTTTTTCTTATTAAGTTGTTTTACACGATTTCAAATTTGCAAAAAGACTCCCTGTCTTGGTGTAAAAACAAATTCCTTTTGTTAGCGCGGTACCATTTTTGTGGTTTTGAAGTAAATTGACTTCAAAACCCCCTGGTGAAAGGAGGATCTTGCAATTGACAACTTTGAAACAGTCATTCTTATGTGCCTCTGTATGTTCAGGGTTATGTAATAGATGTTGGCCTATCGCTGAATTCATTTTAGCTTTACTCATGTAAGGTGGCTGTTAGCTTTTCTTTTTCTTTTTTTTTCATTCATTTTTGGTAAATGTAGGATGTATCTGTTAAATAACCCTGAGCACGCAGAGGCATTTAAGGAGGACTGTTTGAAAGTTGTCAATTGCAAGATCTTCCTTTCACTTGGGGATTTCAGAGTCAGTGTAAATCAAAACCAAAAATTGAATGGTACTGTGCAAACAAAAAAAATGTTTTTACACTAAAACTTTTTTAATTCAACTGCATTTTAAATATATTTCATTTTGAATCATTACACTTGTAATTCTTTGCGCATGTCTCCAACATGTTTGTTTGCCGTTTTACAACATTTTTCAAATTTGTTCAGATCTTTTCCACCCAATATATTTAACATTTTTTTGATGTGTCATTCTCTGATGAGTGTCAGTCGAAAATAGCTTTTGAGTATTTATTTTTAAAAACAAATTTGAAACTTTTTTTCGCCCCTTATCTATGTTTTATGATGTGTCTGCAATTTGAAAATTTTGTACCACCAAAAGACTAATTAATGATGTTTTTTCTGTGATTCAGGATCACCCGTTTATTCATCGGTATGAAGAAGAGGACGTTGATGTGGCTAGTTATGTGTGCAACGTTATAGACCAATATTATGAAACACAGGGACTGTCAACAGGGTCTTAACAATGAGCCTTCTGCACCTCATTCTCTTTCTCCCTACTAGAGCATCATGGGAATGAAGACAACAATCTTCAACACCCACAAACCACGCATAAGGAAATGAGAATGAACCCACACATCCACCCCATCCACCCCCCCAAAAAAAGAAAAAAAAAAACCACCACAATATTCAAACAGACTGACATTTTTCTTCTTGAGTTGGTTCTTCAGGGATGATGCCCCTGTCCGTGAATAAATCCATCACCCTGCCCTTGGGGAGGGTGTAACAGGTTTTGAGGGCTAGGGGCTTGCCACTTGACATTCTGCACCATTGCACTGACTGCACATTGCCCAAAAGCAATGCGTTATGGACGATGTGCAGAAAATGTGCATCCATGTTGCATATATTCCTTTTTAACTAAACCCGTTGAATTTTGTTCTTGAAAAAAAAAAAAAGTATCCAATAATACTATCTACGTCCCACTTTGAAATGTCTGTACCACACATCGATGGCAGCAAAGAGAACAGAGAGAGAGAGAGAGAGAGAGAAAAGAAAGGAAAAAGTCACGAAAAGTACAGGGAAACTGAGTTATGTATTTTGTTTTATGATTTTGAGAAGAGATTTTCATTTTGAGATCGATATTTACCAAGCTAAGATATTATCTTGAAAAAAAAAAAAAGAAAAGAAAAAAAAATGAAAAAAAAAAAGCTTTAGAGAGGGGAAGAAAAAAAAATCAGGAGCGAGAAAGGGGGGAGGGAGGGAGGCCAACAAATTTTTTTTAATTTTTTTTTTTTTGTCCTTTTCTTGGTCTTCTTTGTCACCTTGACTTGAACTTTGTAGATAGCGACAAGAATCTAACTCCCAATTAAAACTTGTATGATTACAAATGAAACAAAGATCATTTTCAAGTAGAATCACAAATAAAATTCATGACTTTATTCTATTTTATTTTCCTCCTTTATGCTGCTCTTCTTGTGGGCATTTTTTTTTTTTATTCTGGACTGGTGCTAGGATCCACGACAGCCATTCCGGGCAGAAAAGAAAGCAAGTTTGTTTTTTGTTTTTTGTTGTTTTTTTTTTGAGATCCTCCCATCTTTTCTGTCTGGTTATGTTGAATAGTACAGCTTCTATTGTCCTCTCTCTCTTTTTCTCTCCCTCACACTCGTCCAAAACTCAACTTGTCAACGTTGCAATGTACAACAACAACAACAACAACAACAACAAGAACAGTGAAAGGCAGAAAAACCACATTTTGTTGATTTTGTTATGTCATTTTTTTTTGTTTCTTTTTTTTTCTGTGTTTTGTTTTCTGTTGGAGATAAGTTTGTTTTTTGTTTTGTTTTGTTTGTTTCTTTTTGTTTTATTTTTTATTTTTTATTTAAAAAAAATTTTTTTTTTATTTTTCCTTTAATGTAAATTTTTCCCTTCAGTATGAAAAAGAAAAAAAGAAACACAAAAACTTTTTTTTGCAAAATGACTCGTCAGTCTTGGCTGGTCCAGTCTCAGGACAAAGAAAACAAAAAACAAACCAGAATAAGAAATTGGGAATGACAAAAGGAAGAGGAAGTTTTTATTTTTTAATCAGTTTGTTTTAAAAAATCAAATTCCATTATTGATAGTTTACAAATATTCTGGCATAGAGTAATTTGCATCGACAGAAAATTCTCTTTTCCTCTATGTACTTGCAAAGTATATTGTTGGATGATGCATGATCCGAATAAAAACTAAAATAAAACTAACTCTAAATTGCTTTTTTAAATAATATGTAATCATTTTTTTTTTTTTTTAAATTTTTAGGTTTGTATCATGTTGCACGGATTTCAATTTCTCATAGATAACTTATTATACGACTCCCTTAGAAATTCAATTAGTAAAACAAGAGACTAGTTGTTGAGTATTAACTAATTGAGGTTAGCATAATATTTATTGTTTGTAATTTTGAATGGAGTCGTTGAAATTCAAAGAGTTTTTCAAGCGATTGAACTCGTTCTTTTTGTTTTTCCCATAACGTTTTGGCCAATCCATTCTTCAGTCATACCATCCAAGATAGTCTCTAATTCCAGTGGTACCAAGCAAAAAGCATCAGCAAAAAGATTTCTCTTTGGTTATCTTGAACAATTGGCATGTAAAATGGTGATAAGTCTGTTGAAATAAACTGTGGATTATCTCCCTTTCAATTGAAGCAGTAATTCTTGATTATTTTTAAATAATTGAAGGTGTCAGAATGAAAGTGAATTCCAAGCATGGAATATTTGGTAATCTTGAACAATCAGCATGTATAATTCTGTCAAAATGAATTTGATTACTCCCCCCCCC
Source organism: Thysanoteuthis rhombus (assembly GCA_963457665.1). Classification (NCBI taxonomy): domain Eukaryota; kingdom Metazoa; phylum Mollusca; class Cephalopoda; order Oegopsida; family Thysanoteuthidae; genus Thysanoteuthis; species Thysanoteuthis major. The sequence goes on along the minus strand of OY735216.1, from coordinate 10,548,124 downwards.
CCATAATTGAAACAGTTATCTATTTTATTTTATTTTTTTAATTTGAATCAGTTGAAAATGAATGAAAATGAACTCTAAGCATTAATTATGAATCTTCTTTTAAAACAATGTAGTTGTTTTTTAAATTGATGAATATTTGATGCTTGGAATTCACTTTCATTCTGAAAAAACAATGGAGAATCACTGCTTCAATCAAAGGGGAGATAATCAACTTTATTTCAACAGTTATCCTAATTTCACATGCCAATTGTTCAAGATAACAGCAATGCTTGTAAAAGAAAGGGTTAACCGTTAGCTACTTTTTTTTTTTTTTTTTTCTTACGTAGCACTACCAGAAGATTTTCTCTATTTATCTACAGATATAAACCTGAAGAAGACTATGGGATGGATCGGCTGAAACATTTCAAAGTACATGAAGTGACCAGCTTTCCTTGGTCAGTGACAATATTCAAAGATTTGCTTGCTGTGATCAAAACTCCTGAATTTTTTATTGAAGCTGTTAAGGAAACTACATAGGAAATACTTTGGATCAAATGTAGAAAACAGCCCCTGAAATTGATTCAAGTCGAGAGTGCAAATGTCAGATTACAATGTAATAAAAATTTTATTTAATTGAAGCAAGGATGAAATGCCAAATTTGGACCTTTTCAATTACATAAGAAATGGGATCATTTCATCCTTATTTTGATTCAAATCAAAGTTTATTTCCAGTGTTATCTGAAAATTTGCACTTCTAACATGAATTAATTTTGGCATCTTAGATTCAGAGTTTTATCCAATTATCTTTATGTATAATTTGTAAGGTTGTCACTTGAAGCTGGATGAATATTCCTCACATTTATTGTAAGTTTTGGGGAGAGGGAATTCTTTAACTGTTCTTGATATAAGGTAAAGATAAAAATGATATGGCTATTTTTAGTTAAAAGTTGATTTATTTTAGATGAAAGCTATCAGCTCCTTCACCAAACAAGAAATATGTAATTTTTAAATTATAATTCCAAGACTAAACCAACAAAAATATTACGTACATTTGATACTCAACCAAAACATGAACTTTCAGCTTGATATTTAGTTTAAGTGATTGTCTTGATTCTCATTTAAAATCAGCCAACCTCAGAGTTACCAGGATTGTTGATTTTGACTTTTGTAACATAGCAATAATCTGTGGACGAAAAAAATTATAAAATTTGCTGTCTTACAAACCTCTCAACATTATATTTTATTTAATTCCTGATCTTTAAGAGTTTTTCTTTCAAGTTTCTGTGTGCAGCAATACTATGAATCATGCAATTCATTTGTTCAAAAATTTGTCCGCGCCATTCAAGCTTATATTTTATTTCATTTTTATGTACAGCAACACCATAACCATACTACATCAGAACTTGCTCGATAAAAGATATTGCTGTCTTTTCAAGGCTTATAAAATGAACTTGTGGCTCATTTCAAAGTTCTATTCAATACAAGTTTCTGGCACTATATTTCTTTTTTTTTAGCACAAAATGTTTTGTCTCTAAATCTAAGCTAAAATGGGGGGGGGGGTCATACTGTACTCAAATGTATCTGTACATTAGAAAAAATTAAGCCCACCTGATGACAGGTGACAACTTCCCTCTAAGAAATCAAGTAAAAAATGGAATGAACTAGACAAAGAATATGTTCAGAGGAAGGTACTTTCATTTTTTTTTTTTGCCATTTTATTTGATGAAATTAAAATAATTACCTTTGTAATAGTATGAAACATTGAAATAGTGAGCATTTATTGTGTAATTGCAGTACACAAATTTGGAATATCAAATATGAGAAACATGTGGGACTGCTAAACTATAGTGCCAAATCAAGAACCCATGTCATACAAAAGGCTACAATTTTCTTATTTTTCACCTCAAAATCTAGTACTCTTACAAGAATTGTGTTATACATTTAGAAGTGTGGTAACCTTAATATTCAGGACAAAGAGAAATAATACTGCCACCTGCCTAAAACTGAATCATTGTAACTTCATTCTTCTCATACCCCCCCCCATCTATAAGTTATGTCACCCAAGACTTTATTAACCTACCCTTTCAATCCTCTCAGGGCAGTGACACAAGGTTACATACATAGTTGTCAGTTTCATGGGAACAGGTGTAACAAGACAAACAAAAAAAAAAAAAATTTTGTTTTTAATAAAATTTAACCATGTACTCTTGCATACGCTCTCATTCTAATCTAACGTGTCACAAAATAAACGTGTCCATTTCACAATAGATAATTATTGTAAATTGCGCTGCCAAGTGGAAAAAACGAATTTGGAAAAAAAATTGGAAAACAGGTTTTTAGAAGACTTTACTATAAGTAAATTTTCAAGGCTTTAATACCAAAAAGATGTGACCAGGAGCACTGAAATATACAGGGATAGATAAATGAATGGAAAAAAAGGAAGAATACTTAGCTATCATGGCTGTGGTGATTCAATAATTCTCGTTACGTACCTTAGCCCCTTATTGAATCCATGGGCATAGACTGTTCAACACACTGTCCATGCTTTGAAACTATGAAATTCTGTTATATGATTGGTATTGTCTAATAAATTTCCCAGAATTACTTTGTCACTTTAAAACCAAATCTCACATTTCACTAGACATTGAGAGATTTATTGAGCAAATTAATTAAAGCTGAAAACCTAATTTAGAATCCTTAAATTGTGCTCTAACTAAACTGGATTATGAAGCATCAGTAATTCATTTTGCATATCATTGAACTCGTCGAGTGATAATCATTTCCAGGAAAACATAACATTTACACAAGAAAAGTTCAGAAAATGAAAATTTTAAATAAAGAAAATCAACTCTGTTTCTTTATATATTTTTTTTATTATAAATTCAGTTGGTCATTCAGTTTTTTGCGATTACACTCAGCAAAGTTGCCAGTCACAATTTTGACTTTGAGAGGCTAAAGGGAGAGGGGGGGACCCGAGAAACTTTGTCAAACTGATGAGTGGATGTAAATTGGCAGAGAAAACCTAAAAATGGACACCAATCAAATGGTGCAAAGAAAAAGGAATATTAGCAACGAGGCTGCACCTACGGACGATTCAATGCAATTTATGCACCATTTCTTCCTTGGTGATGAGATGGTTGGTTTTGTTCACCAAATTCATCAAGGTGCTGATATTGTGTGACCAATCATTCAAAATGCTGTTCGGATCTTTATGTTGACGGAAATTGATGATACCATCTAAGCGATCCATTTTTGCTTGGACAGTTTTGTTGACGACCAAATTGGAAAGAAACTCTTCAGTTTCCTGCACAAATGAAAACAGAAATTGATTGAAATTTGTAATCAAAATTCATTGAAAATCACATACGAAATTTGATGGAAATTTCATATATTTTGAATTGTAATCACAGATTTTCAAATATATCATCAAAATCAGTTCTTTAAAATAGTTATTTCTCCAACCTAGTTTTGAATTCTTGACCCTGTGGTCATATTTGTTCAACCTGATGGGATATATTTCATCAGAGGATTTCTTAGTGTAGAAAGAAATTTATCCACGAATTATTGAATTTGAGGGCAGCAGTTTTGAAATGAAAAAAAAAAAAAAATGTTTACTCAAAGGATGTAAAACGTAAAAATCATGCAAAATATCTAAATGCAATGAAAGAACAATACTTACATCTTCAGATAAATCTAACAGTTGGGCCATGCGACACATACGTACTCTTGTGTAATATTTGGCCATCACACGGATATTCTGAAAAGAAAAAGATAAATAAAAACTCACTGGAAGGTATAAGGTGGCAATTTATAGAAGAATTGCTATCTTCATTAAAATGATTTGATTTTTGTATGTATGTGTGTTATTGCACATTATAAAACATTTCACTAACTTGCAGAATAAAACCATTCCCAGTTCAATTGGGTTACCATTGAATAAATAATTGGAGTATAAATTGATATAAAATAAAATATTAGTCAAAGCTTAAAGGTGGGTTTTGATTGAGTAAAATCTAGGAATGTTGCAGAAAATTTATCCTGAAAGTCGATTCAGCTTTTTGCCTAAGAAATCTGTCTTATTTTAGTTGGCAGTTTTCAGTTAATGATGAGCTGATCTTAAAAGACAAATTTTTATAACTTGCTTCAATAGATAGATATAAGTAATTCATTTTACAATTAGAGAAAATCATATATGTTACATGGGAATGTAATTCACTGGGGCATTGCCTGTTTCAAAGGTGCATATTTGGAAGGACCTTAAATTATGATGAGTGCTGAGCAGCTTGCCATAATTGTCATGTAAAATAAGTTTCTGTCCATCATCTGGAACTGTGGCTTCAAAGTATTTTGGTTACTTCTTTTCAATTTTGCCAACTTGGATATTTTACATCTGAAGAGCAGGGGTCAAGGGAGATCATTTATATAAATAATGAAGAAAGATCTATACTCAATAATTTTTTTAGATTTCTCAAGAAATTTAAACTTAACACTATGCCAACTAGTATATCAGGTGAATGTCAACTTTGTACTGATAGCCAGTAATTGAGTTTTCATGGTGTGTAAACATACACACAGATTTCTTTGATTATAATTAGATTTTGGTCTACATTTTTTTCATCCAACATGCATTAAATCTGTGAACAGGTCACTGTTTGCTGGATCAATATATTTGATGCGAAAAAAAAAAAAAAAAAATCAGTACAGAGGTTCCTGAACATTTGACATCCCCACGAGTCATCTTAAATTCGTAACGAAGAAAACTGTTCTCTCTATGATTAGTTGGATATGATTTTACTTAATAAATTTATTGATTCAAAATGCAATTATGTAGACTTACGTGTTCTACAACCCTGTTTTTGAGATCCTGCCATCTCTTTGAAGCTCCTGGGTGTTTGGAGCTGAACACATGTGTGGCTGGGCAACCCTTGGAACCTTGTTTCAGTTCTGTCTCATAATCTGTACACAACTGCTTCCAGTAGATGAGCTCTGATGTTGTGAACAAGTTATGCAGATCTCTGCAAACAAAGAAAAGTCAATTAAAAGACAGCAAAAACGATGGAACAAAACAGAATGAATTCATTCTTGAATACAGACAAAATATTTGAAGGAGAGAAAAAAAAGGGGGGGGTATTATATGATTTCCAACTTTTGTACAGAAATAAATAGAAGAAAAGATAAGTTAATACACAAACTTACTTATATTTTGGAATTTCATTTAGATTTTTCTCCTGGCCAATTCTATGCAAGAGATCAGATTGCTCATTGTCATAAGGAGCCAGAATCAAATAAAGAACAACACATTTGAGAGCCTGAAAAGAAACAAAAGGTAAAGTTTCAACATCTGAATGAAGAAGTAAGATGTCCAACATTAGCAACACAGGTTAATAATGTTCATTTATAACGTTCTTTCTGAGGCAGCTCATATTTTCATAAAAGAATGATAAATAAGAAAGCATATACCTCTGCCAATTGCCACTAGAAACACAAATAATTTGATTACTGATCTCAAACGATGTCATAAAAGCTTCTAATAATTATTCATCTCATTATTATTAGTTACTGCACTATATTTCCATGATGAAGTCCTTACTATGTCACATCTCGCGATGTTAATAAATCATGACAAATATTCCTGGATCTGCCTCAAAATTAGATGAATTGGCCCACAGAACACCCTTCCATAAAATGCCATTGAAATTCAAGGAATACTTCTGGAGATATTGTGTAGACCAACGAACAAACTAACAAACCTACTTGAATACATAATCCTAGTCCAATTTCATTGGCAGTGGTAATGAGTTATCTGTAAGGCTGTCAAGCAGAACGTGTAAGTTCAATGCCATATATCCATCTCTCTCTCCTAAACCACAATAGGATGTTTTGTAGGAAAAAGCAAAACTAAACTGACATTTTGATAAATTAAAAAATAACAGCTTAGAGAATGAAAAGTCATCATAGTAATAAGAAAATCTAATTTTTGTTTCTTCTAAACGTAGTATCTGATTTTTTTGTTTTCTCATACACACACATACAAACCTTATTACTGACTATAATGTGGAAAAAATAATCATAGTTATGCAAATCTGGTATCAAAGTGAAGTTAAAATTGAGTGTAAAATATCACTAGAAACTGTCCAAGTTTGGTCTTCTCTAAGCAAACATTGCTTTATATGTAACATCTAAATGAAAGCCATGTTAATAGCGGATACATATAAAAAGTAATGTGGGTTTATAAGAGAAGCGACAAAAGATGACATTCAAGGCATAAGATTTGGAAAACTAAAGGAAAAAAATGATCATTCTTTCTCATCAAACAGCTACTGTACAAACTGACATGACTTGTTTTATCTATTTGACATTAACTAATAGTGGAATTATTATCCTTTATCTCCGATTCATGCAGTTTATTAAAAGCCATACAATGACAATCTGAATAGTTGCAACTAAAAGCAACTGAAATGAAGATAAAAGAAATATTAGTCAAAAATATTTAATACAAAAACCTTTTCGCTAAAAGAAAATTTAAAAAATAAAAAAAATAAAATTCTGACTTATGAACATTAAAATGTCAAATAAGAAAAATACTCCCCATTCTCACAAGATGATATTATTAAGTAATGAACTCCTGGTTAAATGGTTGTGAAGAACCAAACAAGCTTCTAAAGTTAATTTTAAAATAATAGAAGAGAAGATATTTTTCCAAATGTCCAAACTAATCCTAATATCCAGTTGACCATAATATTTCAAATTTATACCTTGGAAAAATTTAAGTAAAATTAGCTAAAGAGTTAATAGAATGTAACAAAGAATGACAAGAAAAGAGTGTTGCCCATTTTATCCTTCATAGTATTTTTCACATGTTAATATCATCAAAAATACCTTACAGTAGGTTATTTCTACTTTCTGTCTAGAAGAAGTATTAACACTTTCAATGCCACTTGTTTTGTACAATTACACTCTCTATTTCACTATCTGCTTCCTCGAAACCACCAACGAAACAGGAAACTGGGTCATATAGATATATTAGGAGAGTATACGGGGTAGAGTATTGATAGGAAAACAAAGATCTTTGTATTCAGCTGTTGTGACCCAAGAATGCTATCTCTGCTGTTTTTTCTGTGGCCAAAAATGTTTTTTGATGCATCAAGCTTCAATTGATGTGAATGATAAATACTACATCTTTAACTCTATAAGAACTGCTAAGATGTTTCTTGGAAAACTTCTTAATCCCATTTTTAGAGCAAAAAAAAATTAAAATTTGAAATATCTCATTTATTTTGAAGTAAATATAATCTGTTTTACATAAATGAAGATTTATAAATTTTTATAATTATGCTCTAGATAGAAAAAATTGTAATATTTTTTAGCATAATTAAATCATATATTGAAATAAAAATGCTAGAAAGCACTAAATTGAAAAAAATAGCCAAAATTGGCCAAAAGAAACCAAAAAAGATGCTAGGAAAAAACCACCAAAATGACTGTGCTTAGATAGTAATTTTCACGCTACTAAAGCACAAAAAGCACTAAATTGGCAACACTGGCTATTTATGAAATTCTAAGTAGAAAGAACAGAAACGGTTGAAATGAATGAAAAGAAATTTCCTTACATCAGCCATTTTGTCTTTATCCTCTTGAATGGCAGTAGTATTATAAATGGCCTGATAGTGTTTGCAAATGGCTAGATAGGAACCTTCATGTTCATCCAATTCAATCATCAGTTGGTAATATTTCAGTTTAAGTTCCTGCAAAAGAAACAAACAGAAAAATGCAACAAGTGAAATGTGGCTTGCTTGGTAGAGTAGGAAATAAAACAATAAAAATCAAAATGCAAACAAACTCAAGAATTAATAAATCAATCATTTTGGAAAATAGAAATCACTTATTCATAATTTATATTTTTTATATGAAGCCTAATTCCTAAAAACAATTTTCTCAAAGTAAAATTATGAGAAAAAGAATCTTTAAAAAGTTACTGGTAGAGTTTTCCTTTATTCTGATCAATACTATTCAATTATAAGTATCAGAAGTGAAAGATTTTTCAATATCAGGAAAATTTTCATCATGCCTAACTAGCATCAAAAATAAAACCCTATCCATAGTTTAGCAGGGTATTAGGAGATCTAATGTTCACTGTAACTCATCTGAACCCCATAACTGACCATATCGAGGTTTGGTAGATGATCACCTAGTCATGATAGTAACAGTTTGGATGCAGTGTAATATTCGTTTGTTTTTTTTAATACCGTTTATATGCATCATTTATACCGTTAGTCTAAACTCAAATAGGAATAAGAAAAATTCAAGCATACATATATTGAAAATTAATCCTTGAAAATAATTGAACAACCATAAGCACCAAAGTTGGCAAAGGGTTCTATCCCTTTCTATATGTGCGTGCATTAGTGGGTTCCAGCACTCCAGGCCATACTGTTTTGTCTACAGACTTGAAAATTGGTATCGATACTCCACTAGACAACTTTAAAAAAATGATTTTGTTTCTACTTCAAAAAAAGCCTTATTATTAAGATCTAAATTCTTTTCAACTCTATTTCAGGAGTTTTCCAGAAAAAATAACAGACACCTAGATGTTCTTTTTACTCTATTTCAGATGTTTACCAGAGGAAAACAACATAGAACTTATTCTGATCATATCAATTCTTCTATGGAATTTCTTTTTTCACATGATTTCAAATTTTGATGCTAAACTTGTTCAATTATAGACTGTGATGGCAAACTCTTCAACAAGCACACGACATTTTTATTTTGAATTTTATTACTGCTTCATATTAGTTGTTCATACCAAACTCATTTCATTTTGAGATTGATTTCAGAAGCCACAAAATATTTAGCAATATCTTAAATACAATTTTAGATACAGTGATAATACTAATAAAAGTATCTAACATTATCAGTCATTCTGAAAATCTAGAGTAGACATATTTCAATTAAGAAATACTTATAAAAAAAAACATGTAATTGGCCATGTTTTCATCATCTTAATGGACAGCAGGAAATAAACTACAGCTGATTCTACGTATAAAAATTATATATATATATATATATATAAAATTATTGATAATCATAGGTTAGTAGTAATTCAACAGGAACTGAAATTTTATTTAAATTGAAAGATCCAACTAAAATGTAGGGATACAAAACTAAAAAGAAAGGACTTACTGTAGTGTCTGCTTCGTCAAAAAATTTAGTGCTGATTTTTTTGCTAATAATCTGAGTGCGGATATAATCTTTCTTGGCAAGGCAGAGCCTCATCTGCTCCAGAATGAATTCTACCTTCTCCTTTTTGTCCATTGAGCCAAATGTCTCAACCTGGCAAAAGTAAAAGAGAAATTAGCATAAAACTTTCAGCTACATTTTGAGAGCCCTATCAACCTCAAGAGAGTCTGCTTTATCTAAGTGATATAAATTTACCAATTGATTCACATGGCTAACTTTTTGGGACTAAGTGTCCATGACGTTGATAGATATTTCAAACCATATGAACATGCATACAATACCTTATTTATGTTTTTTAAAATCTCTATTCAATATTCACAATATTTATATCTTATAAATTTACGAAAAAAATGTAAAAAAAAATGACAAAAGCTTCAATCATATGGAAAACTTCCCAAGTTACAAACTTTCAGAAACATGCAGAAACCTGCAAATTCAGATTTTGAACACTGTATCAGTTTGGAAGTTCAAGCACCACATAATAGATGGCACCACTGTAGCAGCTGAATGTCACCCTGTAAACATAACGCAGTTGTTGTCTCTGAGTGGCATCAGGGTTAGTTGTAGTTAGCTGTGATTTTCACAAATACATATGATGCGGACATCCAAGTTCAGAATTTATATGTTCTTTAAAAAAAGGTCATCATCATTTTTTAAAGAAATTCTCCTTCGTTTGGATATCTGCTACTTTTTTTCAAGCTTAGTCAAATTTTTACAAGTGTAGGATATGCTGTAATCTTGATGATTAGAAGTTGGTCTTTAACCTCTATTGCCACCTTGGTAAACGGTAGCAATGCCAATGTAGTTCTGAGCATATGAACTTCACAACAAACTCTAAGAATCTATCCTATTTGTAAGAAGAGGAGTTCCTGTATATCTTTGAGTCAGAATAAGGCAGAAACATCCAATTATGACCAAATACCTTTTTATACGTTTTTATTTGCAATCTTGATTCTCTGTGCTAACGTTTGAAAGAATTCAATAATGAATGAATATTCAAATGTTTACCTGAAGTTCTTGCAAAATACTTGCAGCTTCATTGATATTTCCTTCATCCTCTTTGATCTTAGCCAAAATACGTGTAAGCCGAGCTCTTTCAATTTCAACATAAATCTGAAAATATCAAAAAACATTATAGGTTAATCAAAGAAAACCAAAACTGCATTATTTGATTAAATATTCAACAGAATTTTGTTTTAGCATATTTTTTTTGTAAAGTACCATATTTGTAGGTCTATAAAATACAGGATTTACAAGGACATTTGAGGAACTAGAGATAACTGCTACACATCCAAGCCCCATCACTATCTATTTTGAGCACCAGTAAATGGCCCTCAAGTCATAACACTAGGGTACTGGATGCAATGCAAAACTTTTCAAAAATTTCAATATGCATCTTATATGAAGGCTAATACAGTAATTTGATTTCCAAACTTCATGTTTGTTTCATTGCAGGACATGATGATCCAATTTCTTTTCAGGAAAAACAAAACAGAAACATTAAAAAGAAACAAGAAAAGCCATTCATCAATATCTGTCTCTCGACAAAAATGAAACCAAGGAGAAAAAATGAATTCAATTGAACTCAGTGTTTATAAATTGTAGAAAGAGAAAAAGAAAAAAAAAAAAAACAGGATACAATGCAAAACTCACTTTGCCAGCAGTGACGGTTCTCAGTGTGTCAATGAGTTTCAATTTGATTTCTTGATTTGGAGTTTTCTCTACATAAGAACAAGCCTCCTGGATCATCTTGGTGACAGCCTGGAGGAGGAAAGAGAAAAGAAAAAGTGAAATCATTCTTTTAGGCTTCAACGTGTCACACAAGAAACCAAATTAGACAAATTATTCATCCTTAGAGAGAGTCAACAATTTTTATTAGTCAGTTGAAGATAAGTAAACATTTTGAAAAACAAAAATTTCATTTTGTGTCCAATCTATTATAAACCAATCAAATATATAAAACGCTTCAGAGATTTGTATTACATGATTTCATAAGTTTAACATGGAAGCAATGTAGTAAAAATATCTACAGTTTTGCAGTTTACTTCAAAATTGTTCCCACTTAAGGAATAAATGGATGCTAATGGACTCCTGCTCGACTAATTTCATCATTTTTACATTATAAAATGTGATCTACATTTATTTTTCATCAATAAAATCACTCATCTTTGATCAAAGGATCCCAGTGTAGATTACATTTCATACCATTCAGTTACAAGTTTCTTGAAATTTCTATAAATCAATACAACCCGACATAGACTTTCTCTTATAAAATATCTAAATACAATTCTTGAGAATAAAGGAAATAATGTAAGAAATGATTTCTAAGAGGTTGATTATATTAAAGAAAGCAGACTCAAAAAGCCAATCATTTTTAATGAGAATACAAATGAATTTAAGGATATAAAGAAACTTCATTGAAATTCAAATCGAACATTCCATCGGAGACCAACATTTTGATATAATGAAAATTTTCTGCAAAAGGGAAAGATTTTTTTTCAAAAGTTTTTATCCCTTAACCCAGTGCAGGGTTGTTGAGGCATCACAGATGATCATGGGTACGTCAAGGGCAAGATAGCCTGACAATCATGATATGTATAATAATGATCAAGAAAATTCTAAATAATTGTTTTTTGTTACTTCAATAAGAAAAATTTGGTTTCAAACTGCTTACCTGTTTGATCTGTCCTCGTTTTTTGGTCAATAAAACAATGTGTTCATTGAGAAATTCCCAGTTGTTGGCCTCAAAGCACATCTTGATGATGACAACTAAAATTCTACTAGTTGAGTGAGTATCAGCACCCTGTAAGATAAACACCAAAAAGAAATATCAATTGGAGAAAAAATTTCGAGATGAATCTCATTAGAATACACTTCTCTCATCATTTGGTAAAAAAGAAACCTTTCATTCAAAGAGTTTTCCTGACAATTGAACTCTTCATTCTTTTTGTTATTTTTGTTGTTACCATCCAATCCATTTTCTGACCTCCTTCAGGTGTATCATCCATTTATAAAGGGAGGAACTCTTCTTCAGAAGTGCCAAGTAAACAAAATGGTAGCTAACAAATCTTTCTTCTGTCATTGATAACACTCATAACATAGGTTACAGATGCTTTCCACCTCTTTCTTTATTAAACAAAGAATTCCACACTGTGTCCCTGTTCTGGTCTGACTTATAAATGTACACAAGTTGATGCATACCAATTCTTTCAATTTTCTTACTTTCCATCAGTGTTGTATGTTTATTATTTGGACCACCTCCCACAGAGGGTAATGCATACTTTCTCCTTCTAAGGAACAACAAAAAATCACAAAACCAAGAAAAAGTTCAATTGTCCAAAGAACTCTTTGAATGTTAATAACACTTCTCAAAACAATGGACAAAAGAGGCTTTTGATTTGTATCTGTATGTATGATTCAATGGTTGAGAATTCATTTGGGGACTACAAGGTCAAATCCAAGGTGACAAGAAGTTGAAGCTCCAAGGTAGATTTGTCTTCAGAATCAAAGGAAATGAAGATTTTTAGATATGGCCAGCAGCTACACAAGCAATAATCAACTGTTTCTAAAAAATGTCCAATAAAAGCAAATACCATTTGAGAATTATAGAATAGTGAACAAATAATACAAGCAGCAAGTTAAAAATAGAAACTCAATATCTAATGCTGAAAGAAATGGTTGGTTCGGTCAATGGTATTTCAACCCTTGATTGGTTGTTATTTAATGCCCAAATCAGTTGCAAACTAGGGAGTTTGTGTATTGAAATTAGGAACATAGTTTGTTTTTACAAAACCTAATATTGAGAATATAGTTTTGGTATTTTTATTTGGGAGGTGAGAGGGTGAATAAGGTTTGGTCAAGTTCCTTTCCTTTGAGCTGTATGATTTAGTTGGACCTACTAAGAATTGAATTCCCACCAGCATAGCTCTTCAAGTCATTGGAACATGCAAGACACTCCATCACACCAGGGTTCTTATTTGTGGAGTAGGGCAAGAAACAACAATATGTAGGAAGTAATTATTTCTTAAAATGTGGAAAAGATAATTTCATCAATTAAAACCCAGTCACTCATATCAGATTCTTTGATATTTTATGCATATGTCAAAACAAGTGAGAACTGCTAAAAATTTAGTTATGTACACAGACGGTGAAAATGTGATGATTATGAGCAGTGGCATTCCTTGGGTTGTTGTCAACCAGAGTGGTTACTCAGGGTGTTACCACCCCCTTCCAGAACTTGCCCTTCTACCCAGGATACGTAGAATTTTGATGATCTTTTGTACTACAGGTATACATATCTCAAAATACACAAAATTTCCTTCTTGCGTTAAATCTGAAGGGAATTTTTTCAAGTATGCTCGTGCATTGTGAAATTGCTTCCAAGAAGTTTTAATGTTTTAAGACAAGAAATCATATTTTTGCAAGTTTTTCTTTCTTTTTGTTCTCAATACATTACTAAAATAAATATGGATATACTCGGCATTATTCTAGTTTCATTGTCCAGCCTTTTGATCAAGTGTAGTATCTGTTCTTCTCATGTCAATGAAATATTTGCTTCCAGTTTTTTAATGCCAAACGTTATTATGCTTGTCTTTCAATGGTTTTCTTCATGAATTTTTATTCAATTTGATTACTTTTTCAATTGACAAAAACAAAAGTCATTATGAATCTTATTCATTGTCATCACTGACAACCATGTGACCTAGCATTCCCATTTTGAATTCAAAAGTTTATCTCACTCATGTGAAAAAAAGTCAAGTAATTTGATTTCCCTAAATCATTTCTATTCATTTTAACTTTTAATTACCCTTTTTTTTCTCATTAATTATTATCAAAATTTCTCTTAAAATACATTGTTTCGTTCGTAAATCATTGATAGTTTTATAAAATTCAAGAACAACATTCAACAATAGAATACAACCATAATATCACTTGTTTCTTTTTGGTCAATAGAAAAAAATTCAAATTAAATAAAAATTCACAAAAAAATAAATCAAAAACTATAATGTTCAAAGTTCAAAACCAGAAATTAATTTCATGTTTTGTTGACGCAAGAAGAATAGATACTTCACTCTGATCTTGAACTCAATGCCATAAAATACCGGATGAGGACCACCACCACCACCACCACAACAATGTGAGTTGAAGTTGAAAATACGAGGTGCAACTGAAACGCCATTGGATTCAATAAACAATGTTTGTTTAATGGGGCAAATTACCATATTTACTTCTCATTTACCAAGCACTTTCTACCTCCAGATGTGTCCCTTCTTCTCACCTAGTTAATTTTAATTTATTAAATTAACAAATATTAAAAGATTTTTTAAAATTTAGGCAGTCAACATGGTGTCACCACTTTAGCACTTGGCAGAGGATATTCCTCTTTTACTGATATTCAGTTAGATGTTGCTACCTATCATTGTGATTGTTGAATTACAATTGCCTGGGATTATCAACACTTCTTAATATTCTACAGTGCACCTAGGTACCTGCAGTACCACACCCTTTGGGTTTCACTGCTTTAAATCATTTTCTCAGGGAACCAGTGAAAAGAAGAAAAGCTTTTTGCTAACTCACAGTTCTTGTCTGTTTCTCAAGACTCATCAACATGTCAATAGCTTCAGTAAGGTTTCCTTGCTGAAAAAAAAAAAAAAAAAGATGAGGGTTTCAATTAATGGAAAAAAACAAAACAAAAAGTACTTATTCACGAACACATTATATAGAAACCATAAATAAAGTAATACAAATATTATAGGTACGAACAATATGAATGGAATTTTCACCAGGAAAATCTACTGGAAAATTTTTAAATTTGGTAAAAAATCAGCATATTATCTGATTTTAATAAAATTTTTGATATTTATTAAAAGATG
Source organism: Thysanoteuthis rhombus (assembly GCA_963457665.1). Taxonomy (NCBI): domain Eukaryota; kingdom Metazoa; phylum Mollusca; class Cephalopoda; order Oegopsida; family Thysanoteuthidae; genus Thysanoteuthis; species Thysanoteuthis major. The sequence continues at coordinate 10,533,035 of OY735216.1, read as the reverse complement.
AATTCAAAAAATAAATTTTCATTCCAAATATAAGAAAAGAAGAATTTTTTTCATTTGATTCTTATCCCACCTTTTATCATTTTGATGATTTATTTCATTTAAACATTGATGTTTTCATTGATTTTTATGCATCAAATAGATAAATCCTTCAAAATATTAATTATATTCATCTTTTTTAGAAAAGCACTCAAGAACTGCTAAAACCAAGTGTAATCGATAAAGATTCAATGTATTCTTTTTTTGTAAATATTAAGTAATCCCCCCCCTTATCAAAAGCTTAAATCACAATTAATTGAATAAAACTAAAAATTTGCCGAAATGAAAAATACTTGATATTCCTGTTTTTTCAATTCCTGAAGTGCTTTTCTAAAAACAGTAAACCTAATTAATATCTAAAGGGATTAATCTATCAAATATGAAAAAATCATTAAAAACAATGTATAAATAAGATGAATTGTCAAAATGATAAGAACCATAAGAAAAAAATTCTTTCTTTTGATATTTGGAATGGAGAATTTTCCAAAAATTCATCCTTTGATAAATATGTATCAAATATTCCATCGAAATCAAATGATTTGCTGATTTTTTTTATCAGATTTTAAAATTTGTCAAGGGTTGATTGTCTGGAAAAATTACGTCCATATAGTTCATACTTAAACTAAAAGCATTGAATCTAAATTTTAAACATTATTTTGATGAAAGAAAAGTAACTTTTCCATTTTGTAAATGTCACAAGTAGATTTATATTATCCTACAGAAAAATTAAACAATTAAGAAGAGTAAAATAAGTTACAAACCCAGTTGAATGCAGTTGAAAATCTTTTTTATATTAACATTGTTTTTCTGTTAACTGTTCATTTTACTTTTTATAAATACAGGAATATTTTGATTAGTGTTGGTTTTGATATGGTATGGCTAAGATATTACTGTACAAATTAATGAAACATTATACAAAGACCATGAACAATACAGACTAATTTTGGAACATATCAGCTGCACTATTCAAGATATAACTATACTCACTTAGAAACTACCATAGGCAGCCTTTAAGCTCAATGACAAATCAATTTGTATTTTTGGAATTCATATTATAACACGACTGGCTGGTGCAAACTCAAACACCACCCCAACTTCTATTCCAATTGAAGATGATTTTGGTAAATGTATCTATTCAGTAGAACGAAATAATCCCATGCATACTTGGATGATGAGTTAGCTGAGTCATTAAGACAACCACCGGGCGATCAACTGGTTGTAAGTTCAAATTACAGTAGGGGAATGTGGGTTTTAGATTCTAGTTTACATTCCTTATTTTGTTCTTGTTATGGTAAGATAAAGTCAACACCAGTCCTAGTGCTGGAGTTTGATAATTATCTGCTTATTCTTCCTATTTTTTCTTTATAGAGAACTGTAATTAGCAGTTAATAGACTGAGAGTTGTCTCATTGGACAGAAGTTTTTTCTTGTCAATTCATACTTAATTGAATTTATTACTTGGAAACTGGTGGCCTGATTGTACAGGAAATACTGTTATTCTCCAAGGTACAGTATAAAAATTGCACTACAATGTGTCCATTTGCTGAGTTACAGCAACATACAGAGAAATTAGATGATAGATTTACAATTCTGGATAATAACTTCAGACTGAGATTCACCTAACAATGAGTGTTAGTTTGCTTTTGCACAATTAGCCAAGAAATAATTGTTTTGTCTTGGTAATGAGCTTTACAAGTTTGCATTACATTTGCCTTTTCTAGCTATTTCATTTTATTAAATGCCTGACGTTATTTGGTATCAACTTCTTTGATAAAGATTATTTAAAAATTCAACTCTTAGAAGAGTGCTAAGTAGAAAAGATTTTTTGGATACGGTAGAAAGTTAAAAAGACAATAACAGACACATGAATTTTGGAAATTGACCTTAGAAAACATTGCAAATTTTAGCCATTTACATCAAGAACATCAATATCTAATATCACGTCTTTCTTATAATAAGGTTATTTTTTGCAAGTAGAATTCCAATGCTCACATGGAAAAAGGAGAACTAAAAAGTGTATCTAAAGATTATATTTATTCATGATTAACTTCACATTATATAAAAGATAATTCAAGTGAAAACAGAAAAGAATTTCTTTTCAAGATGTTTTTGCTGGAATAGGAATGATGATGATAATGATTTAGTCTCAAAGAATCAAAATGATGACAAGTGACAATCGAATGAACAATATTGAGGAGAATATTTAATGGAGCCCCATACTTCCGACTCGGATACTGACCCTGCTAGTTGAGATGATATTATCCCATAAGTCAAACAGAAAATCATTTTCAAGGGCGTAGAACTTTGTAGAAAATTGAGTTTAAAAGATTTGGACATCAATGAGATTGCACCTTGAGCAATCTGTTGGAAAATTATTTCAGCACATTTCATATTGTCAGGTACACAGCTTAAAAATCAATGGTTGTGAGTTCAATCATTATATAGTGCAGGGATCAGCTACAAGTGGGCCATTGGGGTGTTCTGTGGGCCTCAGACCTTTTCCAAAAAATTTTCTAATTTCATGTTTTTGAGGGCTGTTGCACAATTGATGGCTTTTAGATAGTCTATTGTGTTATAATTAGCTCAATTTTTGCCTACATAAGCATCGCATTGGCTAATTTGATTACTATAGGCATTTACTTTTTACTTGCAGAGTATCATTTGAAATTCACAGACCTTAAGGGAAAAATTTAAATATGATATAAAATTCACTGTGAATCATGGGTGAGCTCAAAATATAAAAAGTGGGCCATTGTAAAGAGAAGTTGCTTATTATTCCTGCAATAGTCAATTACTTTATTTTCGCATCTCATAATGACTTAAGTCATGAATTACAAGCAGTAATCATTCATTTTGAAACAATTCAAGGTGTTACAATGAAAATGAATTCCAAGCAGTAATTATTATAATCGATTTATTCTCATAGAATTTGAGAGATGTGCGACATTATATGGGGAAAACAAGACAGGGGCAGGGGTAGGTGTTAAGACTAGGATCACAGTGGTTTGAACATGAAATGCAATACAACAGGCTCTATAGGGGGGGACCACACTTTTTTCATCGACCTGAACCCAAACATTTCTTCTTCAAAGTGTGTTCTGGTTCAGTCTAAACGAACATGAATAATTAGAAATTCTTTTTAAAAAAAATTTTTTTTTAAAGGTGTGGATTATGTTGTTGGTTCATGAAGACCGCTCAACCACGTCCGACCTGGAAAAACTTCTCCAATTCCTGTTTCCACTATTTATTTCTAACAAAGAACAATTAAGAGTTAGTTTAGTTCTGGACATCTGTAACCCAACAAAAATATTCAGAAGTTAATAATCAAATTTGAATTCGATGGTTGATCGATTCAATAGAATCTCTTTCATTAAAATAAGGTTAGGTTCTGTTAGTGAATGTGAGTTTTTGTTGAATATATTCTTCAGTTTAAATGGTGGTTCAGATGTGCAAGTAAATTGGCCTCAACAATTTTGGATTTCGATGTTTTTATTCACAAACTAAACCATCTGAGATGGAAACGAAAAAGTTATTCTTGAAAATTATCCTTTTTCTTCAATGCTTGGAGCTCTTTTTAGTAGTCTCTCTATTCAAGCTCGATGATTATATACGTAAATACAATGTCCCAATAGAGTGACACAATACTAATGCCTTACGAAGTACACATCCTTTCTTCTCTTTTTTTTTTAAAGAGTCATGAGGAAAATAAATCTAACCAAAACATATTGAAAGTTGAAGATAGAAGAAAAAAAGTTATTTCCTCAAAATGAGAAATTTGTATCATTTTTATTTCGAAATGATTTGATTATAAACTGAATATCCCAAATAAATCGATAGCTACTGAACAAACGTTATTGAATTAATTCTGTTAATATCACTTCATTTTTTCAGTTGCAAAAATCTGGTATCTAATTAAGAAGAAATTTTTACAGTAATTGAATTCTTATTTTATTTTACAAGAATTGAAATGAAAGCCAACACGATTTCTTTAATATTTCTTGTAGCGAAGAAGTTACTCAGATCCTTTTTCAAGATTTCTTTTGAAGTGATGAACAAAAAAATCCCAATTTTTTAAACAAAACATTCACTTGTGAATGTTGTAATCACTGACTGTTGAGATCGAATGTCTATGAATTAACCAAAAAGATCTAACGACCAACTTTATAAATAATTATCTGCAAAATAAATCTCGATTCTATAAACAGACGACAAAAGCAAATTATTGGCCGGTGAATTTGCGGAAGACAAGTATAAATAGCGGAGGGAGATGACGAAGCATTTCAAGTAAAAAAAAAAGAGCCACTGACGAAGGGGGTTACAAGTTCAGAGCCTTATTTTGTTGCCACCGGGTATTTTCAAACCTGAAAAACACAGCGAATTAGAAGTTCATCCTTTTACCTTTGCAAGTTTTTCACATTTAGGTAGTTTCTCGTCCACGGTGGATGAATAATCCACTTCCATCTTCTGAACGCGTCCATCTCCAGTTTCGGCAGACATGTTGAAATGGGCTGCAACTGAGTTATCTTCCTTATCAACTCTCCAGTTAAAAATCTTGACAATGGCGTCAAGAAAAGTGTCTTTATCCTTTCTGACGATGATGTTTATGAATTTAAAATCTTATTTACAGTGATAAGGAATAATATTCTTTGATGAGTCTGATGTTTATGATTCAAGTTAATTCTGATTTCAAAGTTCCAAGAAATAAAGAAAGTACATATAAGTCATTTTGCTCCTCAAATGTTTCTCCAAAACTTTCTAATACTGAATCAATTATTTGTGTCTTCAGAAAATTGACTCAGTGCAAGTAAATTCGATAAAAATGACTTCAGAAATCAATTTGGTAAATATCGATGAAGGTACATTTTCACAAATAATTTCTAATTCCTTAAATTATTATCAAGTGTATTTTTTCGTTTGATAGAGCTTATTTAGGACTCCAAGAAATATTTCTCAATTCAAGTTCACCACTATAAACTGAGGTTAGCCTGAATGTAAGAACAACTAATATATTTTTTTATTGACTGTTCCAGAATCATAATGTGATTTCTTTTATTTATTCTATTTGTTTGTACTTATATAACAGCTAAGCTATGTCGATGCCCCGCCTCCAATAGCATTCTGGAATAATTTGTTATATTTTTAAGGATAAATTCTACCAAGGCCTATCAAAAAAATAGTACCCTGTAGCCTCTCAGCACATTGACAGAACCAATCAAAAATGCTTAAATGTATGGTGGAATCTGTGGTGAACACCATGAAAAATTAATGTTAGAACTGATGATTATGCTCAGATGATTTTCTGAAATTCCCAGGAGCAGTATTGGATTATTTTAGACTCTTTTTATGACATCTTAATGCCCATTGTTTAGAGAACTTCTTTGACTTACATAAACAATCTCAGAAGAGGATTGATATAGAGCAATGCTTAATGTGCTATTCTGATTTCACTCAATCAGGTTTCTCTACATAGAGCTGGCCCTGATCCTAACAACTGGTATAAAAAGCAGAATTTCTAATCAACAACCATCTCTGCCTGTTGTCTTTCACAAGCCTATTTTCTCTGTCTGTCAGCTTTTATGGAAAACAAAATGCTGCCAGCTTCTTTTACCTTCCAAGTGGCCATATCCGAGTTCATCAACTCACGACTCCTACATGTGTGGCACTGCCCTAAATGTGACCTCTCTAATGAACATCAGTTGAGATGTCATAATGGCCTGATCAGAAACCAACTATCAATACTCTTTATCATTCATTTATGAATAGCAACAATTTTTATTTTTTGCTATAGTTTTGTCTCCTTTTTTCCCATAATTACGAACTTAATCAAATTACTGCTAGTGACCTCATTCCTCACTGGATATTCCATCGATGGGCCATTTGCCAAAAATGACTTGACCAAATATTATTTATGATTGACAGCAGAAGTGTTAACACTATGGTAACCAGATGTCTGGCTTTATACCAAACAGTCTGGCTTTTGAGCACTCAGTCCTCTGTCCAATACCAACTCAAGCCAGACGTTAATTTGTCCTCCTTTTTGGGGTCTGACTAAAAAACTTGCCTAAATTACCTTGAAATGTCTGCCATTCAGCAAGCTCACAGACCCTTAGTGATACTTTTGTTGACCCCCCGTGGTCTGCGGACCCCATGTTGGTAGCTGCTGATCTATATTGTCTACTTTTTTTAAAAATTTGATAATGATGGCCTTAGTCAACACATTTTTCAATGAATTATCTAAGTTAATATCTTCATCTTTTCTGTTTGAATCACTAGCTTTGGCAAATGCCTTTTCTGGTCTTCTTATAATGCATTTTGCATCTGGTTATTGGCTTGTTCCTTGCTTACAAGGATCAGGAGAGGATGGTCTATCTTTTAAAGGCTTGAAGGTGGCTGTGGAACCCAACCTTTTCCACACCCAGGACAAGGGAAGCCCTGGGATGATGGTGTTTGAAGGGCAGCCCACTCCTCCCATCTTTCCCTCTTGTCTTCAACGAACTTAAGGCTAGATGTATTGATGCAGTGGTTCCAGCCTTTTCTGTCCTGCTTCCTGCTGCCACGAGAGATGATGGATATTGGATTAGGAAAACCACTCCTTGAGCTGGTCACCTGAAGTGCTGACTGGGGTCACCTAGATTTAATCTAATAAGCCTTGAATGAAATCCCTGATCTTGCCTCCAATTTTCAAAAACATTTTAATATATTCGCTACCACTTCAAATAGGACAAAATGAAAAAGACTGTCATACCCTTTAGAATTTTCAAGTTGTGATATACATTTGTAGCAACCAAGAGAATACATCGTCTAAAATCAACTAATCAAAATAATGAAGATAAGAATGCTAATTATAGCCTTAAACTACTTGGAATCAATTTTCTCTTGGGTACTGGTCTAAGCAAAACAAAACTGGCTTTTATTTTAAATTTTTAATAATGACCGCTACCTACAGCAATAGTTTAGATACTGTTATTTGGTTAAGTTTATTCATGTGTTCTGACATTTATATGTATCCAGAATTTGCCAAGCCCTAACCATTCATAGTTGAGACTGGAAATTTTGCAAACACACCCTCCTCAATGGGTAGGGGAAAATTTTTTTTTTTCCCCCTTTACCCTGCCCTACCAAATAAGATTTTAGTGGTAGGTTCAATTTTCAGCATAACTTTATGCCAAATTGGTACCTTGGTTTGTATTCATACATTTTTTGAAATTTTGGATATTTTAATGCCCAACAGTTTCCTTGATTCCCAAAGATTACCTACCATCTCAAACCTCTGCACTTTTCTCAACCCAATGCTTGTATCTTCTCATTCTTTCCCTTATCCCTTCCAATTTTGGTTGTCAGTCCATGATTCTATTTAAATGTCATACAAACATGCATTAGATTCATATGCAAAAATTTTCTTACCTCTCAGAAAACTACTTAAATTTTTTTCGGTCATCTCCCTTCTTACCCTCTTGATAAACTACATAAATTTCTTTCCCCCTCTCTCTTTCTTCCAGCACCCTCAATGAACTTTTTTTCTTCTCCCCTCTTCCTATCCTCTTATTAAACTAACAAACTTCCCTTTCTTCCCTTGTCTCTCCTTAATCCTCCATCGAACTAAATTTATTTTCTCCCTTCTTTCTCTCTAAATAAAATACGGGATAATTTAAATGAAATAAGTGATATTTCAATTTTCATAATGTATATCATATCTCTGGTTGTCGAATCAACTAAAAGAGAAAGCAGTAGAACACAGAATGCCATTCACTGTAGCATTTGTTGCCCTCATGAAGGCCTTCGACTCAGTGGAAATCCTCAAAGTCATTAATGCAATCATGTGACAAGTAGTAGACTCTGTACATGTCAAAGTTCTGCCTCATATCTACCAACCTAGCAGTGGCTTTATCAGACTACATCAAGACTCTGAGGCCTTCCAGTTCAAAAGAGTAGTTAGACAAGGTGACACCAGCTCAGCCAAACTCTTCACAGCCATCCCTGAAATGATCTTCAGAAATTTAGATTCGAAAAATAATAAAGGAATCAGAATTGAAGGTAAATACCTCAGTAACCTAAGATTTGCTGACAACATCATTTCTTTGCCAAGTACCTTGATGAACTCCTGATAATGTTTGACTAACCGAATGATGTAAGCAAAAAAGTAGGTCTTCACATGAATTTCAGTAATAACAATATCATGTGCTACAAATATGACGAGGAAAAAGACAACGATCAAATGGCATAATGAATTAGACAACTTCAGGAGATATTAGTACCATGATACTCACAATCAAGAGCTCTGGTGAATTGTGAGAAAGGTCTTTGTCCAACGATGAACAGTAGAAGGCTGATAATGATAATGATGATATTTCATCACCATTTAGCTATTCTCATAGACTTAGCCAATGATATAAGTCCAATGTTATAACCATTGAGCAATTCCCAAACATTAAGATCTCATTATTTTCAGTCAAATGTTATAACCATTAGAATATTCCTATGCAGTAATACCATATCATTTTGAGTTCAATGTTATAATCATTAGTATACTAATATGCAGTAAAACCTCATTGTCTTAATTCAGCAATTCCCATACATTTTCGCTCCAATGTTGTAACCACTTAGCTATTCCTATGCTGTAAGACCTAATCATTTTCAGTCCAATGTCATTACTGTTGAATTGTGAACACTCCATAAAACCTCATAAAATTCAGTCCTATGTTGTAACAATTGGACTATTTCCATGTAATAAGATATTTTTCAGCCCCACGTTATTATTTTATTTAAAATATGATCTAGTTTATTTGAAATATTTCTTCTTTTATTTAGAAATAAATAGGGGTATAAAAGAGATTAAGGTACTTTGCTTTAAGGATAGGAAAAGAGAGGAGGAAAGGGAAGTTAAGTTGTTTAATTAAAGGGTAAGAAGGGTGTGGGCAAAAAAGGAAAAAAATGAAAATTTTGACTTTTTAGCAATCACCTGCCCAACTATGGCGGTAATTCATAATTTCCCTTGGAAAGCTAGTTTATTTATTATTTATTAATTGATTCAAATCATCAACTATGACAACTGCAGCTAACATGTTTTTGTGCAAAAATTTAAACCATCAACCATGACAGCTGCTGCTGATCTCACGCTAAAGAAGTGGTTTATAGGTTTAATTGCATTCGTGGCATTGTAGGTAGGAGACATTTTTTCAAGCTCATCTGCCTTACTTGGCAGATGAGCTTGAAAAAATGAAAAAAAAACCTGAGTTATCACTCAGAATTAATTTTCTTTTTTCTTGTTCTAATTTACATAGTGATTGCATATACATAGATATATCAACAACCCTGAAGCCTAATAATGAAACAATCATTTATTTTGCATAACAAATATTTTTCCACATAATCCCCTTCCTTGACAATGCACTTAATCCAGTGATTGATATTGCATAAACTATAAAGTCCGAAGGTTAAGCGTCCTGCTCATGAAGGTTGAAAGGGAAAATAATAAAACAATGTCCGTTGTGTGTGGTAAAGTGGACACATGTTATGTGTGTATGTGAATGTATACCATGTTTGTATATGCAAAAAGTCATATTAGCAGTAGAAAAAATTACCCTAGTATGAAATAGACTTCTTTATGATATATGTTCATTAATCTTGAAGCTTGTAGCAAATTGGTTTAAAGATATTGTTCTTGCTATAAAAATACAATGCATGAGAAGGTTACTTTGCAGTGTTTAGATGTGTTTTCATTTCTGCAATCAGAAAAGTCATTTATTGGAAAGGTGATGAGCAAGTTAACATGTAGTTCAAGTTATCCTTTGAGGTACAAGCAACTCACTGAGGGTTTCAGCTGTAAAAACTAGCTATCTATAGAAAGATAACAGGCCCTTGAAAGGGTCTAATTTGTCTGTTCATTGATTGGTAAGTTATATTCATACAGTGTTAAAATTTTTTTCAAGACATAAAACTAAATGATATGTCATTAATTTCCAACCTAAAACTGCTAGACAAAAAGACAATAAATGGTTTGCCGGTATTTCCCCACATAATAATGTTAAAAATGTTAAAATTGAAATAGAAATTTTCTTATGATGCAATCTACTTTTTTGGCAGATTTATGCTAGTAGTAAAAATAGTATAAAACTGTCCATCGATTGTTATCCAATAAAATTTGTTTGCTACACAAATAGTCTCACTTTTTGGTATATTTGTCTTGAATTTTCTCCCCAAGTTGAGGTTGAATATAAAGTTTATGTATATCATATCTATTGTACATGGTGATATTCTTCTATAAATATACAGTAGGGTTAACGTAGGTCCATATATTTGCGGGCATTTCCTCCATTTAGGTCTTGAAATCTTCATCTGGACAGAATTTTTATAATTCTTCGAAAGTCCTGAATTTCAGCTTTCTCCATAGGAAGAAACATGAGACTGTAATGGAGAGAGAGAGAAAGAGAGAGGAGAGAGAGAGTGGAGGACGCCTGAAGAATGTTGTCGCCTTAACAGTTTTAGGGTTTCTGTTTACTTCCATGCACTGCTTTTTCTTATTCTTCAACCACATGCATTAATTTTCTTGATATTACTATTACAGCCATGAATGTCAAAAAGATTCTATTATTTTCTCATGTTGATATTGTACCATTGGCTTTTCTTGTCCCGCATCTAAGGTATTTTGGTAATTCTCAACCATAATCTAGCCACTGTCACTATATTATTTATTTGTATTGACAATTATGATAGTGACTGGTAGCATCCTCTTTTTTTAATCATGATTAGTTATGGTAACCCTAATATATGATGCCACAATATTCTATTTTGGAATATTCAGACAAACTTTATAAGGCCGTCTACTTTTATGATGGTCTATATTTTCTAATTAAAGAGTAATCTCTCTTAGTTATTTATTCATCAAATGACCGTAGCCCCTCAAATAGCCCCCCTGATCAACCTGCCAAGTGGACGACAGATTATTCCCTCTTTGCTAGTCTATGTATGTACATGTATCTTTCAGGGTAATCCGTCACATTTTGGGGGTTGCAACCTTGAAAATTTACATGAGCACACCAATAGATGCCATCTAAAAACCCTTTTTTGTTTTTTCAAAAAAGCACTTTTTGGGGTCATTTTGGACCAACAATGCCCAAAGCTTGTACTGGTATCATCAAGATAATTTCAGATAAAAATTATTTTTCAGATAATTTTAAATGATTTTCTGATAATCAGTTTTGTCACAAATGCAGACAACAGTGATTCATTAATGCGAGATATGGATATCTCAGATTCATTTGCTATATTTCTGATTCTTTAGTTTTGTATATCTTTTCTTCGTGTATCAATTTCATTTTCTAAAATAGACTTGCTACTAGAGTATATTTCTCTTGATTATTGTTCTCATTGCAATTGTAAAAACAATATTTTTTTTTTCCATACTTCATTTTGTTTCATGATTGATTAGGTAAGTATTAGATTCAACACTCTAAAATTTAAGATTTAAACTTTATTGTCCTATGCATAAAGGATAAGTAAAATTTTAAAAAACTATGCTTGTAGATCAACATTCAAATAAACACTAGGCATATCTGACTTTTTGATATTTCAATGTCTAATCACATCATCGTCAGAATGCTAAATGATGTGATTAAACATTGACATTGACACAAAACTCTTGCATAGTAATCAAATTTTGATTACCTGCAAGAATGTTTTTCAGAGTTGTTTTCTCCTTTTATATCTCATGTCTAATGTCTCTGACCTGATGGCAGGCCCTCAGAGGCGTTGGACCCAGTGTATTGTACTAGGGCTCAGAGGGCCGGGGGGGGGGGGTTTATAAGTAAAATTGTGTATCAAAACTTCCAAGTTGGCACTTTTTGAAACTGTCAACCAAAACAGTCAACATAGGTTTTTTTCAGTTTTCAAGCTGGTTGACTGGCTGGTTGGCTAGCACAGATACCACACTCTGATCCATATTTACTAGCTTCCCTACAAGAGCAAGATGTGATACAGGGTCAGTGGGGTTCTATGTACGGAAAGTTAAAAAAAATTGCTCCAGTACCTGCAACTGGTGTTACAAAGGCATTAGGGCAAGTCCTTTCAAGTGCAATGGAAAGGTGCTGCCTTGGTGCTTATTGATCTCCGAGACTGGACAAGGTTATTTTTTGGCAGCAAAATTACTGAACAAATTTATACCTTCAAAATTCAAATTTTAGATCAACAGATGAATACATGTCGGTAGGTATAAAAAGGTAAGTATAAAAAAAAATAAAACAAAATGTTGTGGAAACTTGCAGATGCAGCTGAGAGACTCACTTGATCGAATGAGAGTGTCCCCCCCCTCAGGCCCACAGGTTAGCAGCAAATAGAAAAAAAAGAATAAAAAATGGGTCAGGAGGGGGGGATTTCATGACATTGACATATAGAGCTACCTTGTTTATTTGATGTTTTCAGGATTTGAGGCATCAAGTTATCTATTAGAAACCATCAGTAAAACTGTCAACATAGGTTTCTTCAATTTTGACGTTAGCTGGCTGGCTGACTATGTTTGTATCATGGATAGAGAAAAAAGACTTTTTTTCTGTTTTTATAAAATTACTCCCAAAATTGTTTTTTTTAGAATGGAGTTCAGTTTGCATTGTAAGTTCATCCTTAATTCATTCATAGTTTGTGTCCACTTGTTTTTTTGAAAATCAGACTTTAAGTGATCACTGCCAAACAAAAGGTGATCAAAGTAACTTACTTATTGATCACCACTTCTTCTCATGTTTTAATTGATCATCCTCAACACTGCATGCTACCAAAGGACGTTGGTCACATGACAGTTTCTATTGAGTAATTAACCACACCTGTATTGTTTTCTTTCCAAGTTGCACACATTATTACTCACTATTTTGCTGCATCCCTTTACAAATTTAAAGCTAAATAAAGTAGCCGTGCAGATTTATTCTCTTAGTCAAAGAGCAAAGGCAAATCCTCTTGAATGGATTTTGATTGTTTTTCAACTCATTTAAGAATTAAGAAGTTTGTTAACTACTATGGAAATAGAACTGATGAATTGGAGTAACTGCGAACTAGAAGTAACCAAAATGAACTGCAGAAGTAAGTTAATTTTCCAAAATGATTCAACTGAAAAATTAACTTTCATTTTTGTATATTAATAAATTGTTTTAACCCTACAGTTTTTTCGTTTTTTTTTTTTCCAGTCTTTGTGCTGAATTGTCATGTGCTGAATTATCAGTGCCGAATTGTCTTGTGTGGAAATACCGGCAAACCATTTATTGTCTTTTGTCTAGTAGTTTTAGGTGTGAAATTAATGACATATCATTTAGTTTCATGTCTTGAAAAAAATCACATTCAAAACAATCTTATTTTCAAACGTAAATTCTGAATTCAATTGCAAGTCTAATTCGGATACTTCTCATGCACTATTAATACGATTACTATGCTAAAAGCCGGCCCAGTATATGACTGGGACATGTGGTGGCTGATACCCGCTTACTGGGTGCTAGCGCAGACTCTTGAAAACTGACACAGGAGAAGCTTCCGGCGAGGGTAAAGACGGATATGAAGGTCTGAACTTGCGAAGCTGGGGCAAAAAAATATTACAGTCCGATGTTTTTTTAGAAATGTCCAGCGATATCCTCTCTAATGGAATTACGGATAATATAGATTTACTATTAGGAATGCAGGTAGGCTCATTAAAAAATACTAAAAGGAAGTTAATATCTTCTTTTGATGATGATGAAATGTATTTTGTGGTTCGTCTTTACTTACTTCAGTTTTTACCTACCTTTTAATGCCTTTGTGTGTAATAATGTCTACCGTTGCGAATCATTTCTGTATTTATGATAACTTAGATACTTACGTTAATTCTATATGTTCGTTCTGATTGTTGATGTAAAGGTTTAAATCATTTAATTTAGGCTTTTAAAGTAAAAGTAAAACTTCGCCCCTGTTCGTTAAAGTGGAGTTCATTTTCCTTAAATTGAACAGGATTTTAACTTCAATCACGGTCGCATATTTTTTTCTCATTAAAAAAAGTTATTTACTTATTTAAAAAAATCTCTAACAAAAGATGTTTTATTTCAGTGATTAATAAAAAAGAAGAAATTACGGAATTTCATCAACACTACTATTTCCATTTTTTTTTATCTTGTAATGTAACGTCTTTTTGTTTTGTTTTCTTTCTTTTTCTCAAAAGTTAACTTCATATATCGTTTCCTTTTTCTTAGTTAAAAAATGGTTTCGTTTCCAAAATGATTCTGTTCTCATTGAACCACTTTTCCTGAAAGAAAAGTTGTCTATTATTTCAGATTCTTTTCAACCCCATTTTCTTGGTTTTCAGTATTGAAAATCCAATTATTTGATTAAAAAAGAACAACAAGCGAATTTTTTGATCATGACGATTAATCGTCAATTGAAAGCTCTCTTTAAAAACGTGAAAAATGCAGAAATTGAATAGACTAGAATTTTTTAAAAAAGAGATTTCTTCAACTTGGACCAAGCAATTATACTTGATTTTTGCCCATGAAAAATTGTTCAGTCGAACATCCGTACTTGAAATTAAACTATCCTCTGTGTGACTAGTTATGAGTATGTAGGAAATAGATCTTCAAACGAGAAAGCCTTAATGATAATCCTCTATAATCTTAAATAGATTTTTGTCTCTGGTTTTAAACCAACGATGTGTATTCGTTTACGCGTTATTTGTTTGATCTTTTTGTGTCAATTTGTCACTTGTTTTTGTTATGGATTTAAAAAAATTGCCAAAATAATAAATCTCAAATGAGATAATTCAATAATTTGGGATGAGCAATTTTTTCGGGCGTCATAAGTGACGATATCCAAAAACGATTCTTCTATAATTTAAATTCTGATTGTTTGAAAAAGTTTTTTGATGCATCTCTATGGGATGATTTTCTGTCCGTGGCTCGGTCTCTAACTATCAATTTTCTTTGATGATTCATGTCGGATGGATATGAAATTTAGTCCAGACCTTCGGGTGAACTATCCTCATCCTTCTCTTCTCTCTCCTGCTTCTACTACCATAAATCAGTAATGTTGGGTATAAATTTTGGCAATCTTACATCGAAGGGAACCATGCCGTTATCTGTATTTTGAACCACTGGCGATATTTGCCTAAATGGAAGATCATACGCGTTAATTTCTCCCACTTCGAAAACTGAAACAGTTTATGATAATTTTTTTTTTTTTTTTTTCATTTATGGAAATATTTTCTGTAATTAAATGAATAGCTTTCAATGGTGTTCCAGTTTCTGATATCTCTTGTAAGGTGGATTTCATTATTTATATTTTCTCTAAAGAAGAAAAGAAAATCTTTCATTTTTTTTTTTTTTTTCGGGGGGGGGGGGTCGATTGAAAAGAATTTCTTTTTCATTTTAAAGAAGAAAGTAAGCAGATTTATATTATGATTTATTTCTTCAATTATTAAATCAATTTTTTTTTCTTTGAGTTTGCTTCCTATATAAATACATCATTTCTTTCAAATTCATTCCTCTTATTCTCATTTTCTTTGAATGTATGTATGAATAAATATGTGTGAATAATTTCTATGCCAAAAGACTACTGAAAAAACAGTTTTCTTGGATGCAGAAGAAATTTACGCGTATGATCTTTATGTAGCAATTATCGCCAATGGTTTAAAATGCTAACAATGGGTTGGGTCCCTTCAACAAAAGATTGCCTCAATTTTCTAGGCTGCATTATGTTGGACTAATACGAACTTAGTCCAGACCTTCAAGTGAACCATCCTCATTTTTATCTTCTTCAACTTGCTACTGCCGCCACAACTAGTATTGTTGAATATCAATATTCTTAGCTGTATTGGATCGATAGAAAACTTGGTCCAGACCTTGAATCATCTACATCCAGCCTCTTCTCCTGCTTTTCTCATAGAGAGAGGAAAGATTCGCGACTTTTTAGACTGTTTCAAGTTAATAAGAAATCGATGTAAGGTCAGACCTTCAGGTCAGTAGGGTGTACCATTCTTCTCCTCC
The DNA here is from genome assembly GCA_963457665.1 of Thysanoteuthis rhombus. NCBI lineage: Eukaryota > Metazoa > Mollusca > Cephalopoda > Oegopsida > Thysanoteuthidae > Thysanoteuthis > Thysanoteuthis major. The sequence goes on along the minus strand of OY735216.1, from coordinate 10,517,017 downwards.
TCCTTCAGTTGTTGAGAAAAGTCAACGGCAAAGGACCAAAGACTTCAAAGGCTTAATCCTCTTTCTTTTTCCGTAGCTTCCTTATGATAAAAGTACAAAATTTCTCAAAAATGAATGAAAAATTTTTCCACATTTATTAAAAACTATCTAAAATGTTTGAATTCGTTTATTCTTGATTACTTTTATTTTTGTTCTTTGTTTATATTTTTCATAAACAAAAGTCACTATTTGTTATATAGTTGCTAAATACTGGTATCACTTGAGTCCCCTTGCTTAAAAAAAGGTTCCTTAATTGTAAGTTGCTAGTTATTGAGGAAACCATACACATTTGAGGATGATGGACATATCGTTTAACAAATGGTTCTTGTTTTTTTTGTTTTTCATTGATCGTTACCAGGTGAGAAAAAAAACTTCAATTGGCCATAGTTGTGAAGAAAAAAAGTCGAGATTTTTTTTTCTATCAGCAAAAGCCAGCTGAATAAAAAAAATTATCTCCAAAGAAAATATTTGCACCTTCAATCAATAAAACATCCTTTGGAAAATTGTCATTTTTGATAGAAAAAATTATTCTAAATGTTTTCATCTATTTACAATACAAATATAATGCTATGGTATTATTCGTGGTACTTCCAGACAAAATTTTTCATTTTAGATTCTGTTCAGACATATTTTTGTGTTTTGTAAAAATGATTTCCGATGATCATGCCATGGACAGAAAGTAAAGGTCCGGATAAGCATTATAGTTTCGTCTTGAACTGAAACCATTGAAACAAAAAAAGAAAAAAAAAACAAAACAGGGTTCTTTTCTGAACTGACCTTTTCCTAAAGGTAATTGATAGAGAGTACCAAAAATCTTTCTCGCCTTTTACTAGTGAAACAAGTTGTAAAAATCAACTGTAAGATTAAGGTGGCAGTAAATAGTAATCAAATATTGATAATATTGATTTATAATACATATTTCATCTTTAAAAAAATAAATAAATAAAATGAAGGTAGTTGAAGAAATACAATAGGGTTAGAAACCGAGAATGAGATCATATATCATAGTCTCTATGTCGCAAGTTGATCCCTTGCTAGTCCACGTACTGAATATTGTAGTTTTAGCATGATGGAGACACAGGCAAGCAAACAAAAAAATTCTAAATTTTGATATAGATCTGACATATTTTTCTCTGGAAAATGTGTGGATCTTCCATTTTTCCACAAGAGGCCTGGAGGAAGTAAATTCATTCATGAATCAGAATCTAATCCTAATTGATTCTATAAGCGAACTAAGCAGCTACTTAGGGCCCTGTGGCCAGAAAGAGCCCCTATCCATACTCTAGAGTCAATAATGTTTGCAGTGTGCAGATGGAAGGGGCCAAATTTTTATTGTTAGTTTTGGAAATTTTTTTATTTTTTCATTTAAATTATAATGAATTAATCACTCAAAAAAAAAATGTTACATGACCAGCATCTGGCTGCTTGCCATGTTGGGGGTGATGAATTAAAAAATTGGAAAAAGGGGTGATCAATGAAAGTCAAAATTTATGGAAAAATTAACAAGCGTGAACACTGTCGGACACAAATCAAGGTTACCATATCAGACTCTCACTAAAAAACTTTTTTGAATTTCAAAAAGTGAATGTTTCTCTTCAACATAATAATGATAGTTTGAACTGATACATATGTAACCATCCTTCCTAACTTCAAAACTGGAGAAACCTATGACAGTTTTGGTGATGGTTTCCTATGGATAAATTGACCCCCTTAAATCCTAAAAACATCATATTAACAAGGTAGCTTTAAATACGTCAATGTCACGAAATTTTTCCCCTCCCCTGATCCTTTGGCTCCCTCTTTTTTATTCTTTTGCCAACCTGTGGGCCTGTGGGGGACTCTCATCCAATCAAGCGAGTCTCTCAGCTGCATCTGCAATATACCACGACATTTTGTCTTACTTTAACAGTGGGGTTAATTTTTACCTTTTCATCCCTGCCAACTTCAGTTTCTCTGTTTTTATTTTTAGTGTAAAGACACTAACACACATTCATCTGTTGATTTTACAGGTAGAAATTTGTTCCGCAATTTAAAAATTGCTACCACATTTAATTCTTTTTATTATTATTCATCCATTTTTTAGCATAGAACCCATTGAAAATGATGTGTCTATTTACTTATGGATAGGCAATTGTAAAAATACAAATGAAAATAGATTTTATCTGTTGTTGATGTTTAATCAGTGCTCAATATTTGATATAGTATATAGAGCTATTGATGTATGAAAAAAAAAATAAGAATATACTCCTCAGCAAGCTGAAATTTTAATATATTCTAACCTAGACATAGAGCTTTCCAAAAAAACATGCTAATATCAGATGACAGTCAAGGTGTGCATGAATAATTAAATGAACAAATGGACACAAACATTGGTTTACATTTGACATACAGTTTATTTAAAGCTATCTCTAAGCTACAACATATTCAAATTTCAGCTCTCCCAAGTCTATTTTTAAGGGGTTTAGAGCCCCCAAAAAACAAACTGAAGCCAAATTCATATAATAAAAATTTGCTTCCTCTGATTTTTTTTTTTTTATCAGTTATGGTGTTTTTTGTTTGCTGTGCCCACCAATAATGTATATGTTTTTTTTTCCTTTTATTCTTTTTTAAGTCTTCACAAAAATGGACTCCATTTTGTTTTTGCTTTTTTTCAATTTAAGGCATTTAAATGCACTAATTTTTATTTTATAAATGATTTCTCTTTTGGTTAATGGATGGAAAACTCTAAAATGTATTATATCCTGCATTTTCTTCTTTCAAGGGTGATCATCGTTGGACAGACGATCTGCCTGTGTGTCAGCAGACCAGTGTGGGAACATCTCCACAAGCAATTTACATCGAAGGCATTTCCATACCACAGGAATCAGAAGATAGACATTTTCTTTTCAGGTAAATTCATATTTCGTTTAACAGATACAAGAAAATCTATCCAAATCTTCAAATTAGAATGTTTAATCATATTGTACCTCAGTTTTGTCTGGATCCTGTTATAACCTCGTAAGTTGTAATGGATTGATCAATATGAAAGATTTACATAGCAAAATAACAATTATGTTTTGTTTTTTTTAATGAGATAGGCTGTTGCCATGACAATAGATAGGTCACAGAGATGTGAGATTATTAAAAAAAAAAAGAAAAAAAAAAGCTTCACTTCCTTTGCTCTCTTTTGACCATGACTGATATTGGTAAATATGGCTGAACCAAAAATTCTGAGCCAAATGCCTTTTAAGAAGGCCAGATAAGTTGATTTTAGCCATATTTTCTTAATTTTTATTTATTTTCATTTTTTTTTTTTTTTCCAACCCTTAAAACAGTTCAAGTTGAGTAGAGACTAAAATAAAAATTAGGACACATGAATTATTAAAAATAAATTACCAAATAAACTAGCTTTACACTCCTTTGTTTCTATCCCTACGTAAATAAGCCCGTGATTTTTGACAGGTATATTCTAATAAATAGAGTGATAATTAAAGCAATAAATATAATAAATGGAAGATGAATGACTCTGCCAAGTTATGCCTCTTGGATCTTACCTTGTAAATTATTTCAGATTTGATTTTATGAAGATTATTTTTTTTTTTTTGGCATGTGACATCAGATTCACTGGGTTATATCATTTCAGTGACCTACCAACTCTGATAGCTTTCAGTATGGGTTGAATCTGAGATACATGATTATTTTTAGTCTACAAAAAACTTTGATTGACCTTGTTGAATAATCATGTTTATTCCTGTGGAACATAGGGCTGCTTTTTGGTTTCAGTAGTGAGTAGGCTTTAGGGGTGGAGTTGCTAGCCCATCCTCAGTCTTTTTTCCTATCAGATTAGCCTTATTGACTGCTTACAAGGCTAAAGGGCTCCAACTGCCTTGCTATTTACCCGTAGGTCGATGATAAGTGGATTCATGCCTTTCCCTGTTCATGATTCTGTTTTTCTATGGTGCTAACTGTTACGTCACTTGGTGCATCCTGTAGAATAATTATATGTCTAGTTAAAAACAGATGGTCAGTTACCAATGCTTTGCTAGGTTAATTCTGAATTGGTGACTAACTGGAAATTTTTCAGAGATTCTGTTGAAAAGGAAAAAAAATAACCTTTTAGTCTTGAATGACTACCAGAAATACTGTATTGTTTTTTTACAAGTTTGACAAATATTTTTTTGCTGTGAATTAAACCAGATGATTCTCTAATTTTCAGTTCATGCAGTAAGGGGCTGAAAAGTAGATTTTCTTTCCCAGATTTATATAACTTTGACCTTTTATGATATATTCATTCTACTTCCTAGAAGTCAGTGTTTGCAAAAATCTCATGTGACAAAAGTATGTGTGCACTGAATGTTCGTGTAATTTTAACATTAGATTGTTTCACAAACTGTGGTACAACCTGTCTCTCATGGCTAATAAAATCAGCATGTTTCAATATAGTGCAAATATGATTGCACTGTTCCGTTAAATGAATCATTAATGATTATTTGTCGTTTTTGTGTGATACAATGTCAAAGTAACTTAATGACAATAACAACCATCAATTCACAGATAATTATTATTAAAGTTGCTGGAAATGGTTTAAATCAAAACTCATTCAACTCTTTCATTATAGCACAGTTTTAGATCAGATACATTTGTACACACGTTAATTTCATGTGTGTGCTGGCTACAAAACGTGTGTGTATGGTTGAGTTATTTTGATACAGGTACTGTAAAATCCGCCTAGATGGTGTAACAGTTAGCACGTATGCCTTGCATGCAGAAGGAACTGGGTTTGATTCCCGGTATGAGCGAAGCGTGTGGAAATCTCTTCATTACGACGAATTTCCTTGTACTCTTCGAAACTTACTGAGATTACCTCGATCTGTAATCAAGGTGGTGGAGGTCGAAAATGGAATAATGCCCTCCCCCATTCAAAAGGATAGTAGTGAACGGAAGAGGAGACCTCGGGTGGCTTTCATCTGCCAGTGCAGTACAAATCTTTGACTTAAACTAACATGCATCAACTAACATGAATTCTGTAAACCCTCCTAATTAACTGACTAATGCTGATTGTCAGATATCACCAAGTCATGTATTAAAAAAAAAATATACAAAAATTGCATAAATGCATACATGATACTGTACATGGATGTAAATAACATTTCAAGAGAATTTGATATAATAATGAGATAGACTGATTCTGTGTACTGATAACACCACACATTTCTTTGTGATATCAATGCAACCCCTTTGTATTAAAGCCATTTTAATTGATAAATGTAAAAAAAGCACAATAAATCCAGAGTGATAAAGGGAGCCAATTAGTAATTTCCTCCGCAGAGTGTTAATGAAAGGGGTGGAGTGACTACTGTATTTGTCATCTACTGGTCACTTGGTACACTAATTGACAAGACCATGTGGTTGAGTTATTGCTGTACAAAATAATGTAACTTGGTATAAGCTGGGAAAAAAAAAACATTAAAATATATCTGTAATTGCAGAAGTGAAACTCCATAGCCCACATGTATACTTGAACTAATTATCTAAAAAATATGTTGAAGTTTTAGTTGAGTTTCTAATATAATTACAAAAATAGCCAGAATAATCTAAGAAAATTATCTAAAGAAAATAGATATTTTATCTAAAATGATCTTTAAAAAAAATACCAGCTCTAGATGTAGGCATTGTTGGGCCAAAATGACCATAGAGACCTTTAAAAAAAAAAACACTTTGGGGGGGGGTATTTTTAGATGGTGCTAAGTGGTATACTCATGCAAACTTTCAAGGTTGTAGCCCTGAAAATGAGACCAGTAGTGCCCTGAGACACACACAGATATGAAAAGAGAAGAATCTATTGTCCGCTTGGCTGGTTTGTCTGGCCATAAGTGGGGCTACGGTGACTTAATGAGACCTTGAACAGTACAGAATTTTGGATCAAATTAATTGCACTAAGCGAGGTGTAAATAAATGATAATGTTTAATCAACTTCAGCTGAGATTTTACTGGAAAGTGACTTGAACTCATTCAATTAGTACTTATTTTGTATTTTTCTGAAGCCAGAAATGGCCAAAAGACACCCTGAACAGCCAAATAACTGCTAAAAATGTCATTTCAAAAAAAAAGAAAATGCTCAGTTCGATAGAATGGAATTAGGTCTCTATTTGGCTTGTTAAAAACCCTGTTACCATAAATGCCTGACTAAAAGATGAATGGTTTACATGGATATTTGGAAGACTACAGCTTATTGCAGCTCATCCAAGCCCCTAACTGTTCATATCAAGCTTCAGTTGATGGCTCCCTTGTCATAATACCAGCATAATGGTTGTTTTCATATTTTTTATTCTTGACTAAGTCTCCGTGGATAAGCATACACGGTGGTTTTATTGTAAAAAATATCTAAACAGTCACTGGTTTTTTCTGCCTATGATTTAATCAGATCAATTGGGTTGTATGCTAAGTTGTATTTTTGAAGTTTCATATTTAGTGATAAATTTCACAAAACCATAATTCTATGAGACAGTTGTACTTTATTTCCTTAGTACTCAAAATTTTCTTGTGAAATTCATTCATGAATATGAAACTACTACCAAAATACAACTCAATGAAATATCTTTTCGGAGAAAACTCCATTTTGAAATCTAAAATATTTTGATAAACTAACTTCCTTCCAGAATTTCACAGTAAGAACAAATTTTTACAATAAAAAAAGTTATTTTTCAGAGTTGTAGTTTTTTTTGGGTTTTTTTGTTTTTCTTTTTGTGTGTAAAATTCACTAAGTAAAGTAGTTTTGTTCATAAAATCTAAGGTTGACTAGAAATTAGACATTGATATGCAGTGGTGACTTTTTAGTATTTCAACATCTTGTTTATTTAAGTATCACTCCTTTTCTTTCTTCAAAGCTAACAAAAAAGGTACAATAGATTTTTCTTTTCATTCAAAAAAAATAGATAAATTTTTATTATCGGTTGGAGAGATAAATGTATCCAGTCATGTCTGTCTGTTTGAAAAATATCTCCAAAAGGGTCAATTATATTCAAAGAGTTTTTTGGACAATTGAAAGTGGATTGTCAAAAACATTGTTAGCAACTGGGGGGGGGGGTTCAATCATTCAAAAAACTTCTTGGATTTCTATGAAATTTTGTTGAAAGGAGAACAATAGGCTAGAAAAAGTCTTCATTTTACAAAAACCAGGAGGACGCATACTATGAGATCAATTTAATATAAATTTACATTGCAAATTGAATCTCTCATTAGCAACCCACTTTGTGGGGTAACTTGAAAAAAACAAAATCTTTCTTTTTTTTTTTTTTTTTTTCCCCCTCAGACAGAAGGAATAAATTTTCAGTCCTCTGGCTATATTGGTGCAACATGTATGCATCATACATACATAACTAGCTAGATCAGTTTGAAAACTGAGAGAAACCTATGTTGCTAGTTTTAGGTGACAGTTTCTTATAATAATCAGAATATAGATCAACTTTGATGAAGTCAAATTAAGGAAGTTTTTGAAAAATTGTTTTTACTATGGAATAAACAAAGATCAATTTTGTCTGAATTTCTGACAAGGTGTTGCTACTATTATACATGTTTTTTTTTTTTCCAGGTCAGTTTCTTTGTCGTCGTGGTCTTCATAACAGCATTTCAGCTACTTCACTCTCTGACCTTCATTTTACACACAATGTTTATGAAGCTCTGTCAAGCACTCTACTTAATTTTGTTTTATTTATTTATTTTTTTTGTCTTCTAAGTGTCTTTTATTTATTTTTTTTTTTTTTCTGCAGTTTGGACGATGGCTGCTCTTTATACGGGGTTTTTGACGGCCATGATGGCAGTAAACTCTCCAACTTTGTGGCTCAAAGGATCCCTGCTGAACTTCTATTCGATCAACTGTCTGGTAAAAAGACGGATGAAGAAATCACAGATGTATTACAACAGGTCAGTGTTGTCGGTGGTTTTGATATTGTCTAGGAAGAAGACATTGTAGACTTAGTCTGGTTAGTCACTTAATAGAAACCATCTCATAACCAATGTCTTTTGGCAGCGGGCCGTGTTGAAGGGGAGATCAATTGGGAAATTGGGGGGAAAAAGGGCGATCGATTAATGACTTGCTTATCTCGCCTTTTGTTGAACAGTGATCTCTGAAAAAGTCAGAATTTTCAAAAAACAAGCATAGAATGCTGCTGCACACAATTGAGGAACCAATTTAGCTTGAACTTACTTTGCAAATCCCCCCCCCCCAAAAAAAATCACAAACCAAGTATGTAGGGGAGGGATATTGAAAAAAAAACCGTTAATTCAAGACATAACAAGGTATAATGTTCAAGTTTTCAGCCTTCTTGCTGGATTGGTTAGGCGTGTATGCATAATACACACACACATACACAGAGCCAATCTGACCAACTCAAAAACTGTAGAAACCTATGTTAACAACAGATTTAATTAACGCTTTCTTTTACAAATGATGTAAAACCTTGAGAGAATTAGGGTTCTGTAAAAATTTTATTCATGTGTGAAAAAAAGCAGCTGACTTTTGCTTTAGTTGAGTGTTCGTTTTATGTTTTTTCATATAACAAAGTTTTGATGTATACGGTCTGTTTCATGCCGTAAGATGTTAACTTATTACTCTTGTCTGATGTTGAAGTAAACACACCATTCTTCTCTTTGCATGGAAGGAGTGAATTAAATTAAGATTCACGTACAACCCCCTTGTTTGTTGGCTTTTATATGTAGTTACTAGAATATATCTGTAAAAAAATAATGCTGTTACTTGTGTATGAATTGGCAGTAAAGAGCCAAAAGCCAATGCAGTTAATTCAATTATGAAAAAAAGTTCAATTTGTTGGTGGCTTCAGATGTTTTGTATCACAGGTATGCTCTGAGCTATGGATGCACAAAAATGAAAAAAAAAAAAATAGTTTTTAGTGATGGTCAGTAAAAAGCCTTTTTGATACAATGTAGAGAAGGTGGTCCGAATTGTATATTGTAAAGTTCCGCACTTTTGCTCATTCAATGTCTCAAACAGTGAACAAATAAAAAGAAAGAATAAATGAAAAATCATTAAAGAAGCTTGAAAGCTTCTATTGATCGATATTCTCATCAGAGGATGACCTGTTTCGATATACTATGTGGAAATAATCTGAACAACTTCAAAAAGTGACTTACTTATCTTACCTTTTGTTGGACAGTAATCTCATCATTTGTTGAACGGTGGTCTCGTCTTTAGTTGGACAGTGATCTCTAAAAAAAAGTCAGAATTTTCAAAAAACAAGCACGGAATGCTGCTGCTGCACACAATTAAGGAACCAATTTAGCTTGGACTTGCATCGCAAATCGATCCCCCCCCCAAAAAAAAACATCGCAAACGCATTGAAAACATGTAAAAAGAATTAAAAGTATGTGAATCTAAAATCAAAATGTGCTTGAAGTATCTTTAACATATTCCTTTGCCATTTTGAACTTTTTTTTTTAAGTTGTTCAAGTTATTTCCATTTTCTGACCTATCACCCTCTGATGAGTGTGGGTCAAAAAGAGCTCTTAAGGATTTATTTTAAAAAATGAATTTAAAACTTTTTCCTGTTCCTTTTCTATATTCCACTGTGCATCTGCTAATTGAAACCTTTCAAAAAATTTTCTCCCACTAAAAAGCTTTTCATCAAGTCTCTTATTTCTTTTTATTTGTTCACTATCAGTAATATCAAATGATTAAAGTTATGAAACTTTACCATTAACAATCGGAACCACATTTCCTACATTGTACCTAAATGATTTGAACTGTTCATTGATTTTTACTAAAACTTCAATATTTTTTGTGTTTTTGTGCTCAGAGCAATTTAACTTTTTGTACTTTGTTGAATCTAGATATGATTTATTATTCTAAGACAATGGTATTCAAACTCCAAGGTTGCATTCTTCCCCTCCATGATTCCTCAATTTCTCCCTAAATTTGAATTGTCATTTAGTAATTCTTTGCACCTTTCATACTTTTCATTATACATTCCCTCTAAATCCTACCTCCTACCTCTCTATAATTCTTATAAAACTCTAACTTCTACCCTATTATTTGATTGACATGTGTCATTTTTACGTCACTATTAGTTTTTTTTTCAATTACCATCTTTTATTTCATGTTTTTGTAGGCATTCACAGCTGTTGAGAGGGGTTACTTTGAGTCTGTGTTGGAGCTCTTATCTGAGAAAGCTGCCTTACAGTTTGAAATTCAGGAGGTAATGAATACATTTTGACATCTTTTGTCTTTTAACACCTTTAGTTTCTGATTTTAATTCAATGCTCTCAAACACTTATTTTGCAAAAATGTTTTTTTATTACTGTATATGTCAGATAATAAAACAAATAGTGTACATGTGTCGGCTAGACGGACCTCTAGTCACAATACCAGCAGATAGGACACAGTGTAATATTTGGACAGTGTATTTTTTTTTTTTTTTTTCTTCAGTGGCATCCTCACCTCTCTATAAGAAGCTCTGACCATTGGTTTGTCTCCATATTGTTTCTCAGCTGTTTTAAGTCAGATTTACTATGTAGAACGGTGCCCCTTGAAAAGATACTACTTACCTATAGAAATCTTCCCCTCTTGGTCACATGATCTAGTAATGATGGCGTTAAAACTTGGTAGACACCTTATTGGAATTTAGGTTCTTGTTAATTAAGTAACCGTCTTATATTCTGACTTATACAGTAGTTAGAATAAGTATTTACTTGTCTTGAAAATGAAAAACAAGTATTACACTTTCTTTTCATATCATTTACTTTTAATGTCTGCATATGATATGGAAATTAACTTGACTCTCTGCACTTTTTAAAGCACTTTCAATCTTTCTTGTTTTCATTGTTAAAATCTAGTACAACGGAATCCTTTTATTATAATCACTGATAATGTTATCAAATGATTACTGTTATCAAAATCAGTTGGTCCCAAATACTTTTAAATGAATTGAAAATATTCATATAAATTTCATTTTAATTCTTCATGATTTTTTTACTTTAAAGTTTTTTTATAACATTGAATTTATTGACATAGAAAATATTTATAAAAATGTATGTAAATTATTCCAATTTTTATATCCTTTGCTTATGTTATCAGCTGGTTATTGATATCTAAAAGGCCCCGAACCAAAGATTTCACGTCCTTTTGTTGCAGAATTTAAACTTTGGCGAATCACAAGATATTCAGAGAAAGTTGCAAGATGTAGAAGCTAAGTTGGCTGGAGGTACAACTGCTACAGTCGTCCTCATTCATAACAATAAAATGTTTGAAGTCAACGTTGGTGAGTTTTAAGGAGGGGGTTTTACTCTCTATCTCTCTTTTTGTTGTGAGTGTGTATTCTTTATATCTCTTCTTTTTATTTCTTCTCTCTTCTGACTAGAATTTAAGATTACTCCTGGAGAAGCAGCTGAACATGTCACTTTTCTTGCCAAGGTTGAAAGATTGGGCTATGAAGGGAAATAACCCAAAATTATTTTAGACATGGATTTCTGAGATAAAGCTTGGATTACATCCCTTAGTAGCATAGTCTAAGTAAATCTTTCATGCTTGTATCCAGTTGGATATTCAGCTGTAAAATATTTTTCTCTATTAGGAAAAATGCCGAACAAAAAAAGTGGTAATGATTGAATTCTTAAAGCTCTTATATGAAACGGTTCTGAAGAGGAAGGATCTCTTAAGAATTTTTTGATAAAATGTACAAACTTCCAAGACAAATCTAGTCTTTTTTTTATTGTTGTTCACTTCAACCTCTATATACTTTCTTTTCATTTTCTATATCTTTTGTCAGTAATATTTGTCAAAAGTGATAACTACTTAATACTAATCATGGAGTAATCTCCCCTTATCTTTTGCAAATACCAAAAAAAGCTTTTCAAGAGATATTAGATTTTGTTTATGAATTATACTTTTTGTTTTTTCAGGTAATACACGAGCCCTTCTCTGCAAGATGGTGGATAAACGCATTCAAGTAAGCCAGCTTTCTGTTGATCATACGATCAATAATGAAAACGAAGTGGCGCGTCTCCAAAATATCGGTGTTGATGTTGACCAACTGAAAAGGTTGCATAAGCTGGGAAATTCGGAGAACACCCGCTGTATTGGAGATCACAGTGTCAAAGAGGGTCACAAAGAAATTGATAGCCTCAGGTAAAGGGTCCAATGTAAAATGAATTTTCACCAATGTACTCTGCTTGATTTAAGAAAAGAAAAAAAAAATTCAACGCACGTTCCATGAGGTCTGTCCAAAAAGTATCCAGCCATTTAATATAAGCATAAGAAATGTTCTGCCTAGTCACCTACTTTCTCATCTTAGGATCTTGCACACTTATCCCAGTGTCTCTTACACAGACCTCTTTTGGGATTACTATCAGCTGCCTCATCACATTCTCTTCAATTTCATCCACCATCTGAAGTCACATAGAGCCAAATCTGGAATATGGGTGATGCATTGTTCTACCATAAAACCTTGCCTGAGACATGAAGAATAGGCAGGCTTAGTTATTGTGAATGTAACAGTTTCTCGATACACTTGCTCCCTTAATGGTGCCTCACTTTTGACTGAGTAACCCTGTGGGAATGTTCATACATGTGCAGTAAAGTTCTCTCTGATTGGTTACTAAATTGCATGAAAGACGCACAAGTGGTATTCGAGATGTACAAAATGGCTTGATAGTTTCCTGATAGACCTCATATATATATATATATATATATATATATATATATATATATATATATATATATATATATATATAAAGCCTAAATTCCAAATTTCTGAATATTAATGTTCTTTTTTTTTTTGTTTTCCTTTCCTAGAAATGCTACCTCTGAGCCAGTAACTGCAGTCCCCGATCTCTGTGAGAGTTATGAAATTGACAGCTCCACGGCTTTTCTAATCATCATGTCCCAGGGCCTTTACAAAGCAGTTCAGGATATTGGGTCTACAGATTGGGCCAATGGCTCTATAGTAAATCTGGTGGCTCAAGAATTTTCCAGAAAAACGCCCTTGAAGAAGGTTGCACAAGCTGTGGTGGACAGAGTGGTTTATTACCACCAGGAAACTGCCCGCCAGCGACGTAACCTAAAAAGACGTGAAGATATCACCCTCCTGGTGCGTCATTTCAACTACCCAATAGGTGTCGCTAATGTTGACAATACTAGCAGCACCCCAGGTTCACCATACCCGTCACCAAATCCACCATTCCCTCAGCATTTAGGTTCCCCCACCCCGGGTTCGCCATCTCAAATTTCTTTACAATTGAGCTTATTGTCACCTCCGTCAAGAAGTACTCCAAGCCCTTCCACGAACCCGTATTTCCCTATCGTCAATGTTGTTGATGGGAATGCCTCGAGTAGCAATAATAATCAGCCACAGAATTCTTCCAACCTCAATGAGAGTGATAATGGCAGATCCTCAACCAAAACACAGACCCTGACTAACAGTCCTTCGTCAACATCACAGACGCCCAATTCACTGACGAACACCAACACTAACTCAACTCAGAGCAGCGGAGAGTCGAAGCTGATTAATTCACATCACCATTCCACATCCAAACTACCGCTGGATAATGATGGCAAGGTTGAAGCTCATGTCGACTTCTCAGCCTTTTACTCTCACCTCCAAGAGATGACGGAGAGTCAGAGAGACCAGTTGTTCAATGAACTACGACCCAAACCAGATTATGACACAATCGCAGAGGAATCCGAGTAGACTTTTTCTCTCTCTCTCTCTTTCTTTTTTTTTTTTTTTTTAATACTTCTTTTTTGAAAACAAATACATATGCACACCAAACAGACTGCTGTACATATAGATATTCACTCAAGTGTCTATTCTCAATCACACACACACACACACACACACACACACACACATGTATAAACACATGAAAGTAGAATACACACAGACTGCTATATACATAGATATCCAAGTTTCTATGCATATATGCATGCACACAACCATGAGTGAAAGTATATATATATATATATATATATATGCTTATTCCTTGCATGCGAGGATCAGTGGAAGATGTACCGCCTGTCTGTGGTAGTTGTTTTTTTAAAGGAAAATCATCTTGTGCACACTAAGTCCATTCTTTAGGCTTGGTACTCTTCCTTGTTACCTTGGCAGGCTAAGATAGCCAAAGTGACAACCAAGCTGTTGGTTTTTTGTTACAGTGACCTTCTCTGAGATGAATGCCTTACAAGGCTGAAAGGTTCCATCTGCCCTATTATTTTACCCATAACTGGGGTCTGGGAAGTGGACTCATGCCTTTCCCAAGAGCTTCAGAGTGAAGTGATCCCAAACTACCTCAGCTGGGATTTGAACTCACCGATTCCATTTTTTGTCAAGTTATTCCTTGAGCTGATCTGCACCTCCGACATAAATATACACCTACATACACATACATGGTTGGGCCAAAAGTCTGGATCCATAGTTGCCCAGGATTTTGCCGCTGCTGTGAGGACGTTTTTAAATCAAACTTTTCCAAACCGGTTGATCCCAGTTTCAATGACCACCAAGGTCTCCAGACTAACACCACTCGACTTTTTATGTGGAGTCATTTGAAGTCATTAATTAGTCTATCGAAATCATCCTAGAACATCCACTGCACTTGAGGAGGAAATCATATCTGCCTGTAATAACATCGGCACTCAAACCTTCAGAAATATTCAAAGATCCTGTGTTCATCATGTACACACAAGTGTCTCAATGTCAGAGAGCACCAATTTTAGCATTTATTGTATTCTATTTGTTAGAATAGTTATTTTCCTATGGATCCAGACTTTGGGCCCATCTTATATATATATATATATATATATATATATATATATATATATATATATATATATGCACACTCACTGGGTTACCCTGGAAAAAAACATTAAGGATTTGGTAGCCTATAGTTGCTAAAATTGGTTCATAGATTTGCATTGAGATCTTGGCAATTCCATTACTAAATAGATATTTATCATTAAGTTAACTATCAGTGAATTACTACAAACCTACTAACTCATTTGGGAACCATCCAAGTTATATTTTAGCAACAATAGTCCATCAAATCCTTAGCCTTTTTTGGGGTTATCTAATATATATATATATATGTATATGTGTATATATGTATATGTGTATATATATATATATATATATATATATATATATATATATATATATATATATATATATATATATATGAGAGAGAGTAAAAGACAAAAAACTAGGATCAAGCACTCTTACTGATGATTTGGGGCTACAATTATCACTACCAAAATACTATATAACTGTTCACCCAGGGTAACAAACACTTCCCAGATTTAACAGTTAATTATATATATATATATATATATATATATATATATATATGGAAGTGAGTGCATATATACACACATACAAGTAAGAGAATAAATGCACATATAGAATAACTACATATATTGGGGTGAAATTGACTCATCAGTTACAGACGTTATTTCCTTGACCAGAGCATGTTGGTTATAAAAATAAAATTAAAAAAATTAAAAAATATGAAAACAGGAAAAATTAATATTCTCAAAACGCTATTGCATCTTGAGCAAGTTTTTCACCCCTTTCCTATTTCCTTCATTTCTGTCCTCATAAATACTATGATATCCAACTTACAACAAAATAACATTAGCAAATGCATAACACTATTATATCAATTGTCCGGCTGATGTATTGAAGCAGTGACAAACAGCTGACCGCTGTCCAGCATTTGTTGAACATGACCCTTAATTTTTTTTATTTTTTAAAAAATTTTTCTTGAGGCACATTTCTTTTTTTTCCACTTTGAACTACTATTGAGCAACCTGGGTATTGAACAAAATTGTGGGACAGAACATAATCCTCCGTGCGCTTAGATATATGAAAATAAAAAAGTGGTATTGAGAATAACTTACCATGCAGATACCAACACTTCAAAAGTGAGGTGCAATTTAACCCATGATGCTTCAAAAAGTTGAAAGAAAAATTTGCATTCGTCCCATGAGCCTATTATATAACTCTTTCAGATGAATTTAAACTACAAAGTGTCAAATTGGGTCTTTCAGACAGCTATGAATCTTACATTTATGTGGGTTTTAAAAAAAAATTTTTTTAAATATTTGTTCGTTTTGATGGTCGGCAAAATGATATTTTTTATGAGACCTCAAAAACAAGCTGAATGAACAAAAAACAATTTGTTCATTTTTTTTTTCTGGAACAATGAACTAACACAACCGGCAAGAGAAAAAAGAAAGTGTAAATGCTGTTAAAATTATATCTTTTTCTCTACAGAGAGAAAGGAAGACATCATATGGCAATCTATACCTAACTGCTGTCACAAACAATTTTGGTTGGAAATCCTCCACATACAAGAATTGAATTTAAACAAAAAATGTTGAATCTGTAAAAATAAATGAAATAAAAACTGACATTTCATGGTTCTGCCTTTTAATTTGCCTTAAAATATTTCAGTATTGAACTATTTTCATCAATTTCATTAGTAGTTTTACTCTATGTTGTTGCTTTTCAGATGAAGCTTTTTCATTATTATTAACTCTGCGATCAATGTTGGAAGAGGTATCTGTATTCACTTGTGCCTGTCCACACTATCTCAATGGGCTAAAGGAGTCTCGATCAAATTTTGGGGCATATCTTCTCACAGTTACCTCCTTCTAGTTTTCATCCTGTTTTTAGTGACCATGACACTGGTAATGGCAAGCACTCCCTGAGTTAATTCTATTGTTGAAGCTTGTAATAAAATTAGTGTAAATGCTTCATCTAGATAAATTTGACTAAATCTTTATTTGGTTTTTCATTTTCTTACATATAGTCAATTTTTAATTACCAGACTAAATACTCACCCCCCCCTAGAAAGGTGGAAGGGAATGCATTTGATTAAAAAAAAATTTTTCTTACTATTAATATTGTTCCACTCTTTAACGAAGTTAGACGTGTCGGGGGGGGGGAGGTAAAAGGGTGTTTGTCTAATGTAAGGCGGGTGCTAAAATGAAAGGGGCGTTAATAATAGAAAAAAAGTAAAGTTAATCACGGGGGAGGGACTAATGTAAAAAGAGGGGGCAGAGCCTGGGGAAAAAATAAGTTCAAAAGAGGTATACTCTTACAGGATGGGGCGGGTAATGCCGAGAAAAAGGGAACAAGTTAAAAGGAAGGGTTACTGTTAAAAATGTAGCTAATAGTAATTCAGAAGGGGGATAATGTTGAGAAAACGGCTTAATGTCAAAAAGCGATAGAAGTTCCATCTCAATTCTTTAACAATGAAAGAGAAAAAAGTTCACCCTTCGTTTCTGACACAGAAAGAGAACAAAAAAAAATCTCCATCCTTGATTTTGATCCAGAGAAGTGGCAAAGAAGTTTCCCCTGGATTTCGACACCCAACGGTGAGAAATGCAAGTTACCCTTGATTTTTGTCTCCTAATATTGAAAAAAAATTGAAAATTTAATTCAAAACAGTATAGAATAATTTTATACAAATTGATTCAGAGGAATTCATTTTAACACAAATATTTTCTTCTTTTAATGATGATTACAAATGCGAACGAAATGCAATAATCGGTGTAAATATTTTTTTACCCTCCCAGGATCACAACAACGAGAAATAAACGTGAGGGATATTCAATATTTTTGAACAATTAGCGATACTGTGAAAAATAAATATATATTTAGAATAGAAATATATTAAAATTTGCTCAATTATTTAGGCTATGATAATACATAAAATATTAACAAACACTAATAATTACGGACTTACTGTGTAAATTCGTTAAACAAGTACGGGTCTTTTGATAATGGTGGAATTAGTCAGCCGTAAAGGGACTTAATTCCTGTATTCTTACCATCTTTTGGTACAAGTGAACACTTGGATTTTTTTTAGCTTTATAAATGAATATATCTAGAGAAAAATTGAAACCAATTTTTAACACACTAGTTCATCAAATGTGCACCATTTGGAATTTGTTACAAAGACATTTTTTCGTTTCAGTTGACCTTTAACAGGCTGGCCCACATCAAGAAACTGGTATCTGCCCCCCAACCCCAACTTGCCTTTTTTCCAAATTTGACACTTCATTTTAAAGTCTGTTTTGATCAAGTCTCTGAGATAAAGCTCAGAAGATCACCATTTCAGGACAAATCTGGCAACCCTGAATTGAACCTTTTTTTTTTCTTGTAAAATTTGGACAAATGTTAAGTTGATTACTGTCAAGTTGAAAGTATCTTTGAAACAAATGGTGAACATTCTCATAAAATTATTTAATCATTAGGGGTAACTCCAAAATTTGACCTTGCTTGGAATACCCAAACTTTTCAATTTGTTACATTGAGATTTTCAATTGACATTCATTTGAGGGTCCCATTTTTTTCTATCTGGGGAAAAAACCTTCCAATGTTAAAATTGGAATTATCTCTTTTTGAAATTTATACCATGGATGTCCCAATTTGACAATCTTTACTCTGTTCATGTCGACAAAGATAGGATTTTTGATAATTTTCATGGCCTCTTGAAATATGAAATATGATTTAAGATTAAATGTTTTTTCAGGGAGTTGAAGTACTATTTTTCTCAGCAGGTTTTTATTTTTATTTGCAAAATGAAAAAATAACCAAGATTGTTCTAATTTGTTAAACATTTAGCAAAAAGAGCCAACCATAAAAAATCTGTCAAGAGAAGTTTTGCTGATGAAAAAGGTTTTGTTAAAATTCAATTTTACTTCATAATTTAAAAGATTTTTCATTGTATTTTTCTTTAGATAATAATTTGGATTTCTTTCTTTGCAAAAAGAAAACTCTGCTACACGTTTTTTTTTCTTTTATTTTAATTACATTTTACCATAAGGTTTCATATTTTGAAACTATATCATAAAAATTGAAAATTAATAAAAAATTTCATTTTGTCAGTATCCTTATAATGAAGATTGATTTTATCAACTTGGGTCATCCTTAGTACAAATATTCAGGGGAGGTAACTACGATTTCAGCAATGGTCACCTCCCTTGACGAGAAAAATTGGACACTCAATTTTATAGCATGTTTGATTAGACTGCTTATGATTATTTACATAACTTATTTTGACACTAGTCTACAGTTTTACGGCATTCAGTAAGGCTCGAATACATCACACTAGCTTGTTTACATGTGGATATTTATATGTATAGGTGAAAATAACTCGGAATATTCTTGTAGGTAATCTTGATCAGGGTTGCCAATTTAGATGTGATTTTTCAATTTTTCGATTCTGGTAGTGAATCAGAAATTTAAAAGATTTTTTTAGAACATCTAAATTGGTAACCTTGACCTTGATTATGGTTATAGGTGCCTGTAATTAAAGTCATTGGAGAAAGCATGAACCTAATACTATCTTTACTGCCTCCTTAATACATGATTCAATGAAACTGTTTTTAATGTGTTCTTCAGCCTTCCCCCATGAACAATTAATCTAATAGCTAGCATGATGTTGGTTGTGTGTTGTCTTTTGTTTTTTTTTTAAAGATAATTATAGACAATTTAATTTCCCCAGCATATTTGCAAAACACAGACAATACCATTTTTCAGTTATGGAAGGCTATCATTGTTTGCTGTGTTCTACTGTACTTGTATAGTTTTGAATTTTATACTAGATGTATTTAAGCAATCATTTATCAGTTCTCAATACACATCTACGTATAATATTAGTGGCATGTCACTCTAGGGCAGACATAGAGATTCAAGTAGTGACTGTGTGTTATTATTTTACATGACATATGAGAAAAGATTAATTCTATCAATATGATACCACTGTTTCCCTCTTTCTGTATGACACTGTGTCCTTTAACCATCGGCACAGCTCAACTAAATTTGGTATACATATTTAGTGGTCCTAGGGGGAGAACTGACTATTTGGTTTTTCAAAAAAGGTTTTTTAAGGGTTTTAGAGAGGGGTATTTACATTGTAACTATAACATGAAACTGAACCCTTACTTTCCATTCATAGATGCAAGAAAATTTGTCATGCATACTTGATAGACCTAGGGGAAGAACATGGGCTGTTTCTCAAGAAAGATTTTAGAGGGGGGTTCTATTAACAACGTAACTATAATGAGCCCTTACTTTCCGTTCAACTATTTTTCTTATTTTGATCTTCTTGTTAAGTGTTTCCCCTCTATCTGTCACTATGACCCCCCTCCTTAATTCTGAACGTAAAAATTTTGTGGTAGCAGGCAGCACTCTGTGACATTCTGACCATATCAGAGGGAAACACCAGTGGTAAAAAATTTTTGATTTAGTATTTCATTATTTTTTAAAGAAGGAATTTCAAAATTTTAATGTAACCAAATTTTGAAAATGTGCGAATCACAACAATATGAAATGTCATATTATAATTCATTCATTTATTTAATTGTTCATCTACAAGATTAGAATTTACTTATTGTTTACTTACAATAATTATTGAACCATAACAATATGAAAATTAATGACTAATTTAGTATAATAAACTAGCTAGAGAACACCCGATAAGTCAGCTTCCAGCTATGACACAAGAAACATATTTACTGCTAACTAATAAAGGTATCCTCTGCTTGTTTGAAAGTTTATATCTTGCCACTTATTCTCTTTTATGATAAAAGCTAAAAAGTCTAAATAGTGTTCAGCATTTGTTTAGTAGTGAGCCACGATAGAGGTAGAGTGCACCCTCTTCCTCTCTCTCCGACACCATTGTCTCCCACAACTCCCACCAGTTAGCCCAACTTCAAACAGCTCAGGCTGACATACCATCGCTATTTGGGAAGTATGGGAATGCTGAAGATTTTTTTCAATAAAAATTAATGATTATTATTCTCTTTATGGCATTCCAGCTTACAAAAAGGTTTTATGAGAATGCTCTACTTTCAGACAGCAATGGAAACCCATATTTGATTAACAAAGCATATTTCATTTGCTTAATGTTTTAATGTTTATAATCATCACCTTCAGATCATTTTATTCTCGTGTATTAATACTAGCTGAAACCAGCCCAAAAGGGCAGTTTCCAACTATTATATATATGTATATCGAGCAGAAAGTTAAAGTTCAGTTTTGTATTATGATTAGATTGTAAGTAGAACTCCTCTCTAAAACCCTTGAAAATTTTTATTCTCAAACCCTTTTTGATTAAGAACCCTCTTCTTGGTTCATTGAATATGCATGCAAAATTTTGTTTGGTTATGTTAATGTTTAAGGATGGGACATCATGGCAAACAGTACCTATTGTTTCATATGATATAATATACAATATGTAGTTCTAATATTTGAACCTTCTGTTTATTTATTTGTCACTGCCTCTTTCACATTAAAATCACTTGGCCTATTGACCTAATATTTGAGATGTAGACTTATAAATCAACTTGAGACATAGGCTATGTTATGTCGACCTCAGAAGTCAATCGAGGTCACCAGGAGTGATTTCTATATGATCTCTGGTCCTAAACGCTGGAAACAAATAATTTTTTTATCAGAATTTGGTAAATCATTTTTCTTACAAATGACACACAGATTTCTGATGATAAAATAAATTTTTATGCAAGTTTTTTGATATTTTTTAGTCACGTATTGCATTTTTGTCAATGAAACTATTTAGTAGCAGGAGCAAATAAGGACCACACACACTGCTGGATTTGTTTGTATTTTGCTTCCTACCCTCTATTTCCTTAATGACATGATTTAGCTTAAATCCAGTCATTGAGAGGGGAAGGAAGTGAGAGACGGAGCATAGATTTATTCAGATATAGGGATGTGTTACTACTGCTATTACTATTACTACTCCTACATCAGGTCATTATTTTTTAAATAAAATTGAAAGTGATTATCATATCTTAGATGAAGTATTGTAAACAATTATCAATAATTTTTATCAACCTCCAGTCCAAGTTGACTTTGGTGTTCTATGGTAAGAATAAAATCAATTCTCAACTTATTTTCAAAGTCTGGAGTTGACTTTTCTCTACTAGAACAAAAACAATCCTTACCAAATTTAGGAGAGTAAACTTTCCAGTTTGTCCTGTCAAATTAAGCCCAACTAATTGGTAAACATTTCCATGCCATGATTTTGAATTATGACCAACTGATTAGGAGGTGGCTTTTTACCAACTGATCTAAATTTACAAATGTTGCATATCTAGGAAAGTTCACATTATAAATATGCAGGGACTTATTTCATTCTAATAGATAAATACATCTATACTGAAAAATATATATTTTTATATTCTTTTTTATCATCATCATCATCATCATCAGTCTTTTATTATCCGTCATTGAACATAGACCTTTCCCAAGATCCGCCACATCTCTCTATCATGGGCATTGCAGAGCCAGTATTTCTTGAATTTGTCTTGTTCATCTCTCTATCTTGTATTCTGTCGGCCTTGGTTTCACATATGATCTCTGGAGATCCATGTTGTGAGTCTTGCAACATGGCCTGCCCATTGCCATTTAAGTTTTTTAATAGATTTTATGATGTCTTGAACTCCTGCTCTCTCCCTGGTATACTGTGCTGTCTTTCGATCTCTCCATGTAAGGTTGCATGCCTCTCAATTAGCGGGTCTGTTTCTTGGTTAGGTTCCATGTTTCAGCTCCATAAGTGATTATCGGGAGAGTGCATTGGTTGTATATTCTTCTTTTTAGGATTATTGGGATCGTCTGGTTTTTTTAAGTTTTGCTTGCTCTGTCAAAGGCTTGCGACCCTGAGTGATTCTTCGCTTGAATTCCTCTTTTTTTGAGGATCTCATGGAGATTCATCGTCCTAGGTAGATGTAGTGATCTAATTTCCCCAATTTTGCATCTTTCATTTCAACAGTTATGCCCTTATTCTCGATATAATTGTTGCATGATTTTTGTTTTACTGAAGTTCATGTGTAGGCTGACTTTCTTGCTTTCTTCGTTTAGTTCATCTAGCCGTTTAAATTGCCAAATAGGTAAAATCAAAAAATTTTTTTACTTAAAATAAATATGTAGTTTTAATTTGATCAAAGGTTCCTTAAATCAGAACAAGAATATAAAACGACTATTTTTTTCACAATCAAAAGTTTATGAAATCAAACTTTTTTTACAAAAAATTGGTAAATATGTGGTTTATATATGTAAATATTGTCCTTATATTTGTGATCAATTGCTTTCAGTAATATATTTAGCCATTATTGAGATCAGGGGAAATTATCAATTCATTTTCTCAATTTCTGAATACAGAAAGTAAACCTTTGATTTAATGGCAATTAAAGAGGAGAAAGGGATTTCCATTGATACCAAAAGGCTGTTAAACCTGAATTAATTTGATGTAAAAAAAACTTTAATACAATGAACAGAACTGTACAATACAAAATCAATAAATCATAATAAAGAATACTTAATATTTATTTATCTTTTTCACAGTGTAGTTCCATAGTACTGGTACTTTTTTTGGCTTTGACCCAAAGTCTTACTTAAAGTCCATCATGAAGACTGATATTCTCACAAATGAAGTTTCTTTTAGGCATAATCCAAAAAAATAATAGTTATTATAAAAGAGATATGAGAGGAAATTTACAATCTTCCATAATATTATTGTGTTATTTCTAGCTGAGTTCGAAAGTTATGCTTTCAGAAATAACATGAAGGAAATGTTAGGTAGCTTAATAAGAGGTTAGGAAGAGAGAGAGGGGAGAATGGGTATTTTAATAAGAGGGTAGAAAGGGAGAGGTGAGAAAAGAAAGTCAATTTACTAAGGGGTCAGGAAGAGTTTAGTACATGAAACTGATCCATGTTGGTATAACATTTAGATGAACAACACAGGACGACAGCAAATATTGGAAGGGATACGGAGAGTATGAGAAGATACTGGTACCAAGGGTAAGAAAAGAGTAGAGGCATAAGATAATGGATAATCTTAGTTGTCAACACCTGTGGAATTTCCATAAGTCTAGGTAGCAAATGACTGATACTATGGAATAAAAAAAACTTGCAATCTTGGTCAATAATTGAACAACTGTAGCATCAAATTTGAAGAATATTTTGACATTTATGAAATTTTCCTCTTAAAAACATCTAAAATAGAGTGAAAATGAAAGATCAAGATTTTGGAGAATTAATTAACAGAATGATAAATAATCAATAAACGCATCAAAATGAGGCTCCAAGATCTTTTTCTCCAAAAATATAAAAAATATTTTTAGAATTGGTCTAATGGAGTACTGAGGCCAACTTTCAAGTCTGTAGACTAAACGGTATGGCCAAGAGCAATAGAACACACAAACAATTGAAAAAAAGATCGAATCCTTCATCACCTTTAACGGCTGCTGTTGTTCACATATTCATGAAAAACAAAGTATCAAGTTTTGTAGCCAAAATAATATTGAAGGAAAAAAAAAACACATAGAGCAATAGACTTTATTTATTCAATATCTGAAGTTTGAGACGAATAGGAATTTTTAGCTTCTGATTCTTCTGTGTGATGTAAAAATGAAGGCACTGGAGTTGTCTGATTGCTTCTAAACGGTCGTTTACCATTTTGATGTTGTTTCTTAATTATGATTTCCCTAAATTGCTGAAAATGTTCATTGTAAGGAATAATTTCTGGGTCAGAAGATGTCCCTATGTAGTGGATGACAGTGTCCATGAGATTCTTTATTTCAGACAGTGTAGGCTGTGCTGGTGTGACTTGCTTTTTCTCAATGTTTACTTCCGCTGCTTTACCATGTAGAACCTCCTGCACAATCTCTTCGTCTGTGAGAACTTGGTAGCCTGGGTCACTCTCGTCATTTTCAAGCCATTGCTGAACATCTTCTTCACTTGTTTCCCAATTGCCAACATTGACGAAGATGTGCCAGAAGTCATTTGTTTCAAATCCTTCAAAATCCAAATCCGGATCAACATCGTACAACAACTTATTCCAAACATTTGCAAAAGTCACAGTCTTCAACTCTTCCCAAGCAGCTGAAAAGTTAAAGAGTGCAGACTCGATATCATATTCTGTTAGATTTTGAAGTGTTCTCGCTCTTCTCGTGTCTTTTTCTTCCTCTTCTCTGTTCTCAAACCCAACCATTACTTCCTTCAAGAAGTTCTTCTTATAAAGCCTCTTGCAGGCTACGACTATTCCCTGCTCCATTGGCTGAATAACCGAAGATGTGTTAGGAGGTAAAAAAAGACATTTAATTCTGCCATCTTTACTAATTAACTTTTCAGCATTAGGGTGAACGGGGGCATTATCCAGAAGCAACAATGCCTTCACATCATCGGGGGGAATCTTCAGAACATCTGTCTGGAAGCGCTTCACATCAGGGACAAAGTGTTTAAAGAACCAGTCACAAAAAATCTCTGAAGAAATCCATGCATTCTTTGAGTTGGTGTAAATAATAGGTAACTGATTCATAATTTCTTTAAAAGGGTACGGTTCCTTTGATTCCCCGACTACCATGGGATTCAAGCGATGCAAGCCATCTGCATTTGCACAAAGTAAGACAGAAATTCGCTCCTTACTCAACTTGCAACCACAACCAGTGGCGCTGTGTTCATGCTTGTAAGCAAATGTGTTTTCAGGAACATCCCGATAGAACAGGCCAGTTTCATCGGCATTGTAGAGTTGTGATGCCATGAGGCCCTCAGACAAAATGAGGTTATTTATAAATACTCTAAATGTCTCAACCTCCGACGTGTCACTGTCAGTGCTCAAAGATTCGTAGGTTTTTCTCTTCTTGCTGTTCTCAATGCCATGCCTTTTTCTGAAACGCCAAAGCCATCCATCACTTGCCTTAATATTAAGTCCCATATGCTTTCCAAGAGTTTCACGAGCAGATTTCAACTCAAGACTTCGTACATTAACACCACTTAATCTCTGTTGGACATACCACTTATAGACGGCTTCTTCCAAGTTTTTATCACGGGCAACTTTCATGTGCTTTCGACTACCTACAGTAGAACCACATGTAGAGCTATCAACACTGTATTTTAAAGAAAACTGCAGCAATTTGTCCTTCGATTTACGGATATCACAAACAGTTTGTTTTTTCACGCCGTAAATTTCACAAACATGTGCGACTGAGAGACCTTTCTCCAATTTTTCAATTAGCTCTAACTTCTGGGCAACATTCAAGTTCACGCGCTTTCTCTTGACTTGATCACTTGATGCCATAATGGATTTTAAGGATTGCAAAATTATTTAATAGATGAAGTGAAAAAAGCAATTAATAAATCACAACACAGTATACAACCTGATATGCAATATTTACATAGACACGGGGTAGGAAGAGAGACACCGGTCAGACACAAGTACACGTACATAGATGCATAAGGTTGCTGTGTTGCCAAATTTGTTCTAAAGTTTACATCTAAAATTGAATTAAAAACATCTAGGTACTAGATATGGGTCTAAAATCTAGGAAATATATTATTAAATGTAGCTTTGATCGATCACATTTATCTTATCAAAAAATCGATTACTTTATCAAAAATATTTCTCATTTTATTACTATAAATTAATCTAAAATGCCACTTATTTTACTGAAACTCTAAGTAATCTGAATAGAAATTTCCGACGGTCAGATGGAACTAAAAACATCTAGATTTAGATGAAAAACATCTAAATTCATAACACTAGGTGTTTGTGCGCGCGTGTGTGTGTGTGTGTGTGTCTGGGTGTGCGTGTGCGTGTGTGCATATGTTGAAACTAGGGGGACGTAATCATCAATGGCCTTGCGATCCAAATCACACCAGATGTCGCCAAACATTTCCGTTTTAACCGGAACTCGAACTTTATTATTTTATAATAAGAAAATAGTTCCTCTAAATTATTTGTATTGATTTATAGCTATTTGTTTGAAGTAAAAATTATTCTCCTTTTCCACCATTCGTTTGAATGAAATTCAATTTTATGGATAATTTTTCTCATTTTTGGCGATTCATTTGAAAAGTTTTTGATATTACTTTCTGTTATCACTCCGCGACGGTGAATCGTTCTTTCCATGTGGTGGCCGCCATTCAGGTTAGTAATATATTTTCTCATTGCTACTTGAACGTTGAATTTTATGCTATTTTCTGTAAGTTGACATCTTAAATTTTTTGAAAATCTGTCAAGTGTTTCTACATATCTCTAAGTAACGTTAAGATTATATCATTGATCTCATTTTTGAACGATTTTGGGCACAGTTTTCATCTCGAAATCTGCCGGCCATAAAAAGTGTGCCATGTTGGTTATATTTCTCTGGTGATTTTGTGTGTAAATTCCAACTTGTTCTATTTTAAATTATTGAATTTCATTTTGTGTTAGAACATCTTCGGAAAGGTAATTAATTATTTCAAGGGAATGGATTTTTATCTGCTTCATTTGCAATAATCGTTAGAATGGATGCGTAGAAAAGCTTTTAGGTCATTTTACCATGTGGACCGTAGCGGAAGATGAGCTGTTGAGTTCAGATGGGTAAAATAAGTGATTTATAATTTTGTAACTTCATTCATTATGATTTCCCTCTTCATTTGTATTTTTTTTAAGTAGATAATATCTTCTCTCTCCGAAATATATGTGGCTTGGTTACTGTCTTATAACCTTAGTTATGCCTACTTATCCCATTTGATACTTAACCTCCAGGCCATCGTTCCGTAAACCTAATTCTAAAATTCTTTTTTTTATGAAGGATTTGTTCTTTATTCGTGAAATTGAGAAATGTTATGTACTATGAGCTTGGAATGGATAACATCTTCCGTATCCCAATGAAAAAAATTACCTCCCAGGGGGGTTCGATTTGAATCTTGGGTATAATCCGAAACTGGACCCTTATTTTGTGTCCGTCTTCAACTTCCAGTAATTGTGTAAATTTGAAAGATAGATTACCCCTTCGTCTCGTCGAGACATCATTTGAATATCAATAGCACCGTATATTAATTTAAAGACACAGCCCGGTATCGTAACCGTGTACGAAATTATTCAAGTAAATATGTAGCATAGGCGGAGGCATGCGCTCTCTGGATGCTCAATTTTTACTCCTCAATCACCAGTAAATTTTACATCTTCAGCCCTGAGTGGAAATGTCAACTTGTTTCTATATTCTCCTTGAAATTTTTTTTTTCAAGTTGAGATGGTGACTTTCAATTTGAACTTGATGTTTATATGTATTGCAGCTCACGATGGATTCATTATGATCATGCTTTAAAGATGAATTCAATAACAAGTTCTCCCTCCTAGATCCGCTTCTTCAGACAAATTATCTTCGATTTTTCACGTGACTCCCGGGGATGGTTATTCCTCTTAACTATCCTACTGTATATCTAACGATTCTCTCAATATCTATCTATGCCTGGTTGAACATTATCGAATGAGATTTGAATGTAATGGATTTTCTTCGGGGGGAGCTAAATGTTATAATTTCTGAGCTGATTTCCATCATTTTGAAACCTTACCACGTGGTGTTGACGATTTTTTATCTCTAATTCCTTTCGGCTACAATTTGTTTTAATCAGTCATTTTTGCATTTCGAAATCTATTTGTTCCCCCCCCCCAAAAAAAAAAACTTTTTCAAGTATAAATCGAGATGCCTTACCTAGCATCGCAATTTTTGGAAACACGACGAAAAATTGGTGTCAACGAGTTCATTGGATTACCTGCCAAAGATAAGGAACTAGGGATTATTTCCATGATTTTGTGAAGAAAAATTTCAATCGTTCGACATCTTCATTCGGGGGAAGGATCCCACGGTTTCAAGTCCAAAATCATTCTAGTGGTTGTTGTGAGAACACTCGGTCAGTTGAATAGAATGCAAACCTAAGGTTTGATCTATCGAATCTACTGAATCTTCTCAATCAATACTTGAACTACTGATGATTTGGGGTGCTAAACTATGACATCTCTTCATTTATCGGTTATAGTAGTAGTATTCTGATTATCGAATGGGGTGCAACTATCGCGTTTTACCCTAATGCAATGTTCTACTGTGTAATTTGTATCTTTTTTTTTTTTGTCGGTTTTATAGTAATTTTTTTTCTCCTTTATTGCAGGCGATAATTAATCAGTGAAAATGCCGCGTGTTCCCCTCGTCCAAAGTAAAACCTACTCAACTCCTCGAAGGCCGTTCGAAAAAGAGCGGTTGGATCAAGAATTGAAATTGATCGGTGAATATGGTTTGAGGAACAAGAGAGAAGTCTGGAGAGTGAAGTATTCCTTGGCAAGTATCCGTAAAGGAGCCAGAGAATTGCTTACTCTAGAAGAGAAGGACCCTAGAAGATTGTTTGAGGGTAAGCTATTCTGACCTTTTCAATAACTCTTTTTACTTTCCTATTCACCATCTGAATAGAACTTGACAAATCAATATTGTGACTGATAACGAAATTTGAAAAATTTCTTTTATATGCTCGTTAGATAAATCATTCACCTCTGTCAACTAAGTTACAGAGGTACCTGTATTCGGTTGTTGGTCCACACAATATCTTTGTAAGTTCCCAAAGACATTTAGTGGACAATAGGCAATAGAAGTGGTGCTTCCATTTTCGGGTGGATCCATTCACAATCAATCCCTCTGACTCAGGAGTTAGCGGAGGTGAGGACACTAAATGCTCTCTAGTTTTGTTGGTGTCTTTTTTTTTATTCTTTTATATATATATATATATATATATATATATATATACCTCCCCCCCCCCCTGAGAATTCGATTAAGATGTGTTGAGGTCATGTGAGAAACAATTTTTTGTCAAATTATTCACGTTCTCATTTTACAATAACTTTTGAGTTTAGTGGGTTTTCTTCCTTAACATTTGGTTCCTGTGTATGGGAATGTGATCTGGAACTGAGTCAAAACTATATAATTGTTTTGGGCAGACCCTGTTCTTCATGGACTAGAAATAAACTTGTAAGCAAGATCATGTTCTTCAAAGCGATTGGTTTTGTCTGTGTTTACATAGTAGCACAGAATACTTGAATTTCACAAAACCCACTTGTTAGCAAGAACAAGGATGGTTATCCACATGGTTGTGATAGATGATGCTGAGATTTTGCTCTGGAAAATCGCCTTGGATTTGAAAAAAAAAATCTTTAATTCACTCATTTTTAGTAGCACCCCCCCCCCCCTTTCTATCTATTCAGTTCCCTAGTCCTATTTACAAGTAACTTCTTCCTGAAAATACCCTTTTGGTAAGTTGACATATTTATGAGCACATGCAGAAACAGATTTTTTTTTTTTTTCTTTCCTTTGTGAAATTATTCCACACAACTTTGATTGGGATACTTGGATATAAATTTTCTTTTTTTTTCTTTAGTATTTTCTTGGCATTTATCATTTGTTGCTCAACAATATCCTCACAGTTTTCATCCCCAAGGCTACATGTTGATTGTTGTCTAGGCAAAGTGCTGTGTACATTAATGTTGTGTGGAGATGATGAACTTGTTTTTCATTTCATGTTTTTTCCCTCTGCCAACTACATCCATATAGTTATGAAGTGATTTGAGATTTTTTTTTTTCTGTTTCTAGTTGATTTTATCATTAGACTATTGGTATTGTCTGTGTCAACACAGAAACAGTGTTTATTTATTATTTTTTTTTCCCCTCCATTTGATAACTGTTGTATTCATGTTACTCATTTGCTGCCAAATCAAGGATGGCTGTCCACATGGTTGGATTAGAAAGTACTAAAAAAACGCACTTGAATTATTACAGTTGAAGATAGATTCTATATTTGTACCCCCCCTCCCAATTAAATCCATTTTCATTTATTTTGGCTCAAGGCCTAGTTATGCATTATCTGCACTTCAGCCTTTATTAGTGTTATTTTGCATTCTTGTTTACATTTTCTGGTTATCTTTTATGAAAATTTTCTAGGCAAATATTGCTTGTTGGACATGTGTAAAGAATGTATAATTCAATGCATTCCTAAATTGTAATTCAAACCTAGTGACTTTGAATTTTGAATTCTATTTGCAGGTAATGCTCTCCTCCGACGTCTGGTGCGAATCGGTGTACTCGATGAGAGCAAGATGAAGCTTGATTACGTCCTAGGTTTACGCCTGGAAGATTTCTTAGAAAGACGTCTGCAAACCCAAGTCTTCAAGCTTGGACTGGCAAAAAGTATCCATCATGCAAGAGTACTCATCCGACAGAGGCACATTAGGTGAGTGGAATACTATATGAAAGTTGGAAATTTCAAAATTTGACTCATTTAGTCTCTTTTTTTTTTTTTTTCTCTCCTCCTAAGCTCATCTATACATTTTTCAAGAAAACCAAAGATGATTTTGTTTTTATCGAATGATACATGGGTGCTAAGTTTTTATTTCCTTGAGTGAGAATATGGGTGATAGAAAGGGGTGGAAACCGATTCATAACAGTACTGCAATAAATTTTTACCCCTATCAAAATGATATTAAAGCATACAATTGGTCAGAGTATAATTTTGAATGATTACTTGATTTGTCACACTTCAGTGGGTGCTGGGGGTGATTTACTTCTGGATGATTTGAAATAAGGGTATTTTCATTGACTTCTGGAAGTTGGCGTGTGACCAGGACCTTTTTTTTTCTATTTCAAAAAAAAAATTTCAGCCATTAAAATTCAATTTTTATTCAATTATCTCATTAGGGAGAATTATCTGTTTGAATCTGATATTCAGTGACATCTTTGAAATTGGGTTTTGTTTGAATTACTTGAAGTTGGGCACCCTCGCAGATTTTTTTTTTTTTTTTCCTGATTGAATTTTATATTGCTGTTCTATGATTTATTTATGAAAAAGAAAATTCTTAATTTTTGATTCTTTGTCCTTGGTGTGAAATGTATATGAGTTTCTTGGGAATTTTGGAAAAATTTTATTGGTTGAGGTATGAATCTAGCATGTATGGGGGCCCCCAAAACACTACTAAATTTTTTTTTTCTTTGATAATAACTGGTGGTCAGATTTGGATTTCTCTTGACTGTTGAAGCTGTTGTGATGATTATCTGATAGTGACATATTTGTAATTTTATCCCTTTTGACCTGTGTCCTATGGAATTGAGTAACATTTGTCAACACAAGAGTCTGGGAACACTCATGAAATAGTCTATCACTGGAGGATGTTGGCTGATAAGACTCGATTTTTTTTTAATATTGAGTGGCAATGACTCCCTAACATTGTAGATTTGCAAATACAATTGTGTGCTTTGATATTTTTTTTCTGGTGTGTAATGTCATTTTTTTCTTCTGTTGTAGGGTTCGTAAACAAGTGGTGAATGTTCCCTCATTTATTGTGCGTCTTGACTCACAGAAACACATTGACTTCTCCTTGAAATCACCCTTCGGTGGTGGTCGTCCTGGTAAGTGGGCCTATTTACTTACATACACATGTAGAAACAAGGGGTGGTGGTGGTTTTTTATTTTTTTTCCCTCTTTTCCTTTCTTCCTCTATGTGAGATTCAAAGTAACTCATTTAGATACTAGGCTATAAGATACTAATTTATTTTTCATTAGTTTCATGGCATGAAAACTCAATGCCTTGGAGATATTTGTATTTCCAGCTGTGATCATTCTTTGAAATAGGTTTCTCAATTATTCAAAATCTCAAATAACCCAGATAATTACAGAATATTTTGAGAATTTCATTTATTGCTCAACAATATCCTCACAGTTTTCATCCCCAAGGCTACATGTTGATTGTTGTCTAGGCAAAGTGCTGTGTACATTAATGTTGTGTGGAGATGATGAACTTGTTTTTTATTTCATGTTTTTTCCCTCTGCCAACTACATCCATAGTAGCTATGAAGTGATCTAAGTGAATTTTCTTTCTCTTCTGTCTTTCTAGTTAATTTTTGAATTACTTCTTTTTTTCAGGTCGTGTCAAGAGGAAAAATTTGAGAAAGGCACAGGGAGGAGGTGCTGCAGATGAAGAGGAAGATTAAATATTGGACTCAGTGGCAAATTTGCCAATAAACAAATTTTGTTAACTGACATACTGTTTTGCCTATTTCTTTTTTGTTTGTGTTATCACATTTTTTTAGTATCACCAGTGACCGATCATGTACACCAGATGCCACATAGATTTCAATCTTATGAATCAAATCACTCTAGCTCTGCAAATGGCCCTCCTGACTGACCAGCCAGGTGGGCTATGGATTTTTCTGGTGTACCTGGTCACAATTTTTGGGGTCACTACTTTAAAAATTGCCATGAGTCTGCTCGTTAGCTCCATTTAGCGCCCCCCCCCCAGCTATATACATGTATAGCTTTGGTACAAATGTGGACTACTGTGAATTATTTATGTGAGGCATGGGTATTATCTTGAACTTACAAAGTATGATAACTTGAATTTTTTTTCCCCTTCTCTGTATCTCTCCATTTTCTTCTGTTGACAAACTTTCAATTCCTTATTTCTTCTGTCCATCCATGTCTCAAGGCTTTTCGCAAGTATCATCATCATATCTCTTTGATAACTAGATAAGGAGTGCACTAGTGTATTTAGATTTCTAAAGATCGCTGACCCTTTGATGAGGCTAGCATGTAATTTTTTTTTTTATCATGACTAATTCAGCAGATCAACACCAAAAATTTCATACCATGGTATTTTTTTTATACCTTTAGGATTTTCAGCTGGGGGAGGAACTGTCATTCCTTCAAATTGTGGATAAGTACGAAGAAATACAAAGATACTTTGAAAGACGGGGATGAATAATCAAGTATTTTCAATCTTGTATAGTATAAAGCTCAACTGATAGAGAGGTTGGTGCTGATGGCGGTGTTTGAATTACACCATTGTCAAAGGTTCAAGCTTGCTGTATTGACTGGCAACCACATATAAATCTGCTGTTTGATCTCTTCTGACCAGGTCAACCCTTATGCCTCTGATTTCTACTTCTTCTAAAGTAAACTTCAAGATCTGATGAGATGAAGCTTTTTTGGTACCCCCCACTTTGAACCTGTCTTTTGCTGGCCTGCAGTTTTTCCTTGTATCTAGGATCCAGTGTGTGAACAAAGAAAGAGATGGCTCTTGAACCCTCAAAAAAAAAAAAAGTAAAAAACTTTCCCTCCTAATCTGTACATGGATTATGGCTTCAATGATGGAATTTTCCAAATGTGTGTAAATTGAAGAAAATCCACACTTGAGTGGAAAAGGAAAAATAGATATATTAGAGACGGTTGTTCCATCTAGCATAGATAAGTTTTTAATTGGAAAGGCAATATTTTTACACAAGTACTTTGTGTTTTATAAAAAGTCAAATACTGATGTGCTGAGTTATATTTCTCAACAGCTTTTTATTTTTTATTTTGGGTTATGGCTGATCCAATTGTTTATATATGAGCAAAACTGTTTGAAATTGAGAACTCCTATTTCAGGCATTTTGAGGTTGCCTTTGATCCGATATACATTTTATGGTTCTGAATTTATCAGACCCAACTTGAGCTGTTACACTGATTAATTCTGTCACAGTCATAAGTCAAGCTGATATAGATTAATGAATCAATTTTAATAGATCTCTAGAAAAACTATATCTTTGCTGCATAATAAATGCCCGTGTTGTTTCCCAACGGCAAATGAGGATACAAGTTGAGTTACATGAAATAATCTATTAGTAATTAAGTACGTAAAATACACAAAACAAACCCTGAGAATTCGTAGAGAAAACCTTGGGGGTGCTGCTAGTCTAGCTGGAAGACCTGAATATAAAAAGGATATTTGACAAAACTTGGACACGTGAGTAGCAAGAGACAGGAGAAAAAGAAGAGGAAGATTTTCTATAGCCTTTTTCATCCGTATCTGTTCATATTATTCATCATCAGTCTTTTAAAGTCCGTCGTTGGACATCTATCATGGGCGTCACAGAGCCAGTACTTCCTGAACTTGTCTAACTCGTCTCTCCATCTAATATTCTGCCAGCCTCAGTTGCACATGTGATCTCGGGGGATCCATGTCGTGATGTCCATCGGTTATTTGCCATTCTTGCAACATGGCCAGTCCACCGCCATTTGAGATTTTTAATGGATTCTCTGATGTCCCTGACTCTTGTCTTTTCTTGGATGTACTGTGCTGTCTTGTGGTCTCTCCATGTGAGGCCCAAATATTTCTTTCATGTGCACGTTGCATAGTTCTTAATTTACCAAGTTCATATTATTAATGTTTCAGAAATTAGTTTCCATGCTCAAACCATGTTGAAAACAATACTGCATTATAGCAGGTCTACAGTGTAGTATCTCTTTTTTTTTTTTTTTCTTTGATAGATTAAGTATTATGAATTGTCGCTTGTTCTTGGTCCTATGATCACTTCTCATCTCCCAACTTTAATTAGTTTCTGTATTTTCCAATTGACACACTTCATTGCTGAATGGTAATTGGTCAGAGTGGAAGTTGCAATAACTAAATTAACCCTAAGTTCAGTATTGAAGACCTGGTAGGCAAAGTGTAAACCATGTATTGAGACGCAGTTTTTGAGTAACAAATATCAAATGAGTTGATGAAAATTTCCATGATTTTTTAAAAACATATTCATCAGGTTTAATTGAAATGATTTGAACAGTTCTGCGTAACTCTAGCGGCAATTTATTGCCAACAATGCCTTAGCTTAATGTTCGTCTTCCTTTGATCACTGATTGGAAAGGGAGCAATTTATTCTACTTGGTCTGAGTGATTCTTAAATGGGGAGGCACTTGGCTGCAAGGAAGAGTTTAAAGGCGAAATAAGGGAGTAATTGAGGAAACCTGAGTTAGGAAAGGAAGTGTGACCTTTAGACTCGAAGAACCATAGGTTAAAATGATCAATTTATAATCCATTCTCAAAACTAAAAACTTCCTTCTTTGGATTCTCTCTTTTTTCTCCCCCTGGTATCACCACAATATTTTTTCTTTTTGAAAGTTGAGCTTTTTGCAGAAGTATTCAGTAGGTGTTTCATGAAGTGAAATTTAGGGAAGACATTAAAATTCAGGTTTCTTCCTGCATTGATATGAAAACCAAATGATTACTGAGAGTTTAATTGAATCATCATGCGAGTACATTC
The DNA here is from genome assembly GCA_963457665.1 of Thysanoteuthis rhombus. Lineage (NCBI taxonomy): Eukaryota > Metazoa > Mollusca > Cephalopoda > Oegopsida > Thysanoteuthidae > Thysanoteuthis > Thysanoteuthis major. Next base: position 10,481,085 of record OY735216.1, on the reverse strand, counting down.
AAATAAGAATAAAGACCAGTTTAAATTAAAATTCCTGTAATTTAATCAACAAAGAATTGCACTATTGTAATAATAATTCTTTTTAAGACCTAAAACATTTTTCATCAATGTAAACTATTGAATTGCTTCCGGTCTGGTGGTACATACCTGAAAGGAAAAAAAAAACATGAAATAAGAGGATGCAAAATTTTTGAAATAAATGTTTAATTAATTTCATTGGGCACAATGGATACGAATATTTCAAATTTAGAGCAAAAAATAACTGTTGAAACAAGAATTTAGGGGATAATTACTTGTACAGGAATGGCAGTAACAAGTTCTTTAGTTGCACCTACTGTAAGGATAAACACTAAGTTTTGAACGTCAAAATTTCTGAAAAATCCTGACTTAGCGACAAGAATAGATCCCTTCAATGGATTTCTGAAAAAAAATAAATCTATAAACATGCCACAGAGTTAGCAAGTTTATCTTGCAGGCTGTTGCTTGTAAGTTTGGTCCCCCTCTGTATGCTCAGCAATTGTACTTCAGTGTCAGACTGAAGCAAGTTGTGTAAATATCTACACACGTCACTGATGAAATATTTCAATTGATCTCATGAGGATAGATTGAAAATAACTTTCCAGGATTCCAATAAATAATCTTGGTTGAAAGCATTTCACAGAATGATTAAGGAATTAAAACCTTTATTTCAGATTGGAACATTCAAAATTATGGCGACTTGTGTTTCTTTTTCAAGTTAGAAAGTATAAATAAAAATTTCAAATCAACATCACTAGTTGTAAAACAGGCAGACAATTCGAGCTATTTGCTGTAAAAAGGATATGAGTCATGCTTAGAGCTTATACCTCACTTCTGATCAGCGCTGTTTACTAATGACTCTAGAACAATGGTATGAGTTGTTGCTATGATATGCAACTGATATTAAAAGAAATACTGAACCTGAAGCAATTAGTCATAAAATCAATAGGAATATTTAAGATTATGTGTGGTATAGAATTAGTAGATACTAATGTAATTTTTACATGAAGAGAGTACAAGGGACTGAGAGGCCATGTAATACACGATGGAAGATTCTGTTTTAGCAACAGATCATGGAATAGATTACCGTGATATGTAGTGGTATCAAGAGATGTAAAAAAGTTTAAAAAGAATTATGTTTATTAAATCACCGCTAACGTTAATGTTTATGGTCTTAGATATTGATGGAATATGATTATTTGATGTGCACTTTTATATACAAATAATGTGCCCTTCTTTCACACTGAAAATGATTGTTAAAGGATGCTTAAAATGATAATTTGAGAGAGAGAGGTACTCACTTTTCTTTTGCTTCTGGTGATGATATTAATTTTATTGTATAATATTGTAACAAATGATCATTCAGGTGTATCAAAGAGTCATTTTTCAGGAGAAATTCTTCAAATGTCTGTTCAGGGTTTTGTTCAGCCTCTAAAGCCTTCGACACATTTTCTATGTAGAACATAGCTATCGTTTCATGCCAATCCTACATAAGAGAAAAAACATGAAGAATCTTGACAAATAAGAAAAGTTTTGAATATTTCTATTGATTTAGATCATTAGTTAAAACCTATTAAAGTCACAACAATCATATACATATATGCTACAGGAACCGAACCTATGACCATTAGTGTCGTGGCTTCAATGGAGCATTGCTCTTACCCTTGAGCTTAACAGTTTGCAAAGTATGCAATGGCCCAAATAACTGTTTCAACTCAAAATTCTCTTTTGTTTATTCAGTCTATATCTGCTCTATTTGTTTCTTTCACCACGATAATTATGTTATTGAAAAATAGGTATATTATTTGATTGAATGATAATAAAATGTATTATATTGTATTGAAATGATCTCCAGTTATTGCATGTTGAATGTACCATTTAACCTGGGCAACATAAATACAATAAACAGTCAAAGAATGCAGGAATCAAACCTAGTCAAGAAAGCTTTACAGTTTTAAACTTCAAAGACGTTAAAAACCTTTTTCAAAAAATTTTGAAGATGACCATTGAGACCCCAAAAAGCACTCCCTTGGGAAAAAAAAACGTTTTTAGATGGTGCTTAAAAGTGTACTCATGCAAATTTTGCAGCCCCAGTAATGTGACCATAAGTGCCTGAAGACAACTAATGATAATCAATGAAATAAATTCAACCCTCACTGGTTTAGTGGAGACAGCTATGCTTTATATTACAAATCTTTCTAATTTCAAACTTTTGGAAGCGTTTGCCTCTCTTAGGCAAACCTGCAAAAATCTGATGACTTGACTGATCTATAACCTATCTAAGGAGATATACAAGACTGATTGTTAGGGAGAAAGGTTGAAATGTGTTGATTCTCTGAGATGATGTTGCTGTTAAAATCTAACCCCCAACACTACAAAATGAGTTTATAGACAGTGAGAAAAGATTAAGGACATTGTGAATGTTTGAAATAAAACATCATTTAAGCATAAACATTTTCTGCTTTTCATACTAAACTTTATTATAACTTTTATTCCTCATCATAAAAAGTGTTCAACTACTTGATACTGCTCCTTAGAACAATGGCACTCTCCAGTGAACAAGATAGAAAAATTAACCAAAAGCTGAGGGTAAAGTGACTTTGATCAGTGGTTATCCCCCTTTATAATAGCAATCAAATTTTTTTGTATGAATCTAAGAATTGATTATCTATCAGGTTATATAACAAAAGTTGCAAATAGCTGTATGAGATTTAAAGAGGCAGACAGAAAATACAGCATACTGAAATCTTCAAAACATCTACAAATTAGTGAAAATCCACAAAGCTGGAATGAAAAAAATATTTTCATGGCACCAGACTACAGCAAGCAACGAAGGAAAACGTCCAAAAAAATGTACACCAAATACAAAACCAGAAGAGCAAATAATGAAAGAGATGAAAATAGAAAATTTAAAAATGATAAAAACAGAAAATTTTGATAACAACCAAACAAGTTCAAAAGGATTAAAACACACACAAAAAAAGAATATGCTCCAATTCCAAAAAACTTGTCACAACAAACAAAAATAGAAATAAACAAGACCAACAAATAAAGGAATACAACATCAAATGTTGCTTCATTATTGTAGAAAGTCTTACAGATGAATTGAATGAGTTCAGAATAAAAATAAACATAGAAAACCCAGACATAATTGCCATCAACAAAACTTGATGTCTAGCAAAAATACCAGGCAACTCCTCAGAAGTAAACAGTTATAAAATGATAAGAAAAGATAGCGAGCATTTAAGCCATAGCCTACTAATTTATACTACGGAAAACCTAGAATTTGAACCCCATGAAAAATGAAGCGATTAATTATTTGATGAATCACTCTGGATTAGAATAAAAACATTGAATCGATATATAGTAAAGTCTCCAAAACACAGTAAATGTGGATTCCTCACAAGAACTAATAACAACTGCTTCTAATGTCAACAAAGACAACATAATCATAAGCGAGGACTTTAATATCCCGAATATAGCTTAGGAAAAACATCAACATGAAACAAATTCATCAATAACATTAAATGTAACCATCTGAAGCAGCACATCAAAGAACCAAAAGAATAAGAGGCAACAATAAACCCAGCATACTAGACTTAATCCTAACAAAGAATTATGACAATATAGACAACTTATGAATAACAGACACATTGGGGGAAAAGTCACTATGCAACAATAACATCTGAAAACAAAATTAAGAAACAAGAATAAGCAACACAAACTATCAAAACAACTTTAAATGCAATCAAGAAAACAAAGACAATGTTTGACCTTGATTGGACACTACTCTTCAAAAATGACAAAATAGATCAAGGATACAGTAAAAACATAGGAAATAAATATCCCAAAGACAAACCACATTACAAACAAAAGAATCTTTGGAGTCTGCCCTCATTTGGGAGAATTTCAAGTTTTTAATACTTCTAATACAAAACTGTTATGCCATTATTTTAAGGGTTTGGTAATTCAGGTGAAGCTATAAAAATGATGGAAGAACCAAGTAACAAAAAAAGCACATATTGAAGAATTAAAAAAAAATGTGACAGGCATGAAACAGAATACATTTCAGTTTACAAAGCATGAGACAAAGGATTAAAAAAATGTGTGCCTGTTGAGCTTAGTTTATCTTGTATGATTTGCTTTGCCCTAGACTTCTGATACCTTTTGCTGCTATGACTTGACTTCATCTAAGGCCCCAAGTCTAATAATCATCTCAGGGTCTCTCTCTGCTCCTAACTGACTGCTGTACCTAACTACCCAAACGCACACACACATTATATATATATATATATATATATATATATATATATATATATATATATATATATATATATATATATATATACTAATTTTTGTCTTCTTTTTCCATTTCAAGGGCAATTAAGACTAAATTTTCCTTTCTCCTCCACTTGAACTACTGAACAGCCATTTAAGAAGTCAACCTCATCCACAATAACCTGGGGCCATTTAATGCTTTATTTTTGCTATTATACAACCTAATTTTGCTGATCTGATGTATCATGCAATGCCAAAAACCACACATTTCATTGCATAACATATAAAGAGGAAAAGTTGAAAAACAAAAAAACTTACTCTCTCTTTCGATTGAAACTGCTTTTGAAACATTTCTCTGTGAAAAAAGAAAACAAAACTTTCAAATAGAAATGAACTTGGAATTTAATTTTTTTCATTAACAAAATTTAAAAAAAAAATTGTAATAATTTTTAATAATCAACAGATAAGGTTTTCAAATACTTACTTCATACAATGAAGAGAACCTTCTAGGCTGTGTCTTTTAATGCATTGCCAGGTAATCAGAAGACGTGAGATAACGGGGCCTTGTGTAAACACACATCTTGGAAGTGTTGGAATTTTCTCTCCCATATCATAGTATGATCTGAATTAGATTTTAAAACTTATTCACAGATTTTCAAAATATGTAAATAGTACATGTAATAGCTTGGAGCATGGCCAAGAAAAAATTAGATTGAATTTTGAAAATTAAAAAATGCTCCTTCTTTTAATGCAAATAATTACTAAATATTCTGTGAGTTTAATTCTAATGACAAATTCTGGCCACTGAAGGGTCTCATGGTGATTTATTTTTCAAGTCTGTATGTTAATTTCTACTTCAGAGAAAGAAGATAATAGAAGCTTTTTGATAGAATTTTTTTACCAAAATGCTTTCTGCTTAAATAAAAAAATATATAAAAGGATATTCCAATTATTATGAAATTCTTATATGAAATGAGAATGTGACAGGAAACCATGTGAAAATCTTTGCGAGTAAAAATGATACACATATTTGTATTTGTATCTTGCCTCCGTTCAAGGATTCTCTTCAAAGATCTTTTGTTTTTTTATGTTGTGTAATTGTCATACTTGTTTTTGAAATTGTACTGTTTTTGTTCCCAGTATATAAGAATTGCTCTGTTCAAGTTTTTTGCACTGTTCTCTATATATTTTGATGTTGTTGTCCATTGTAAAGAATTTATCAGCTTGGGTGTTATCTAAACCTTTTATCATTTAGAATGTTTTTATTGCATCTCCCCTAATTCTTCTTCCTTCTAGTGTTGTTAGTTATAGATTATGAAATCTGTCTTCATATGGGAGACTTTAACAGTTTTTAAAAAATTGCCTCTTACCCAAAATAATGTAGTACAGGTTCAATAATCTTGTTTTCATGTATTGTTCCAGTGACCGTTCCATACCAAACACTGTGGTCCCCAACATTATGTACAGAATGCGTTTGACACAATAATACAGGTGTGTCCGAAAGAACAGGAAGACCCTGCAAAGAGAGGGAAATAAGAAGGTAGATGATCTCAATATTCAAAAAGATTTTTAATCAGTTCTTGGATACAGCACACAAACTTCCTAGATTATTTCTGATTATACACGGTCTGTTCAGAAAGTATCCAGCTATTTTGAATATCGCAAGAACTTGTTGCAGTCTTGATGTACCTTGGCAACCTATTAGAGTACAATATGATTCTGAGTAAAATTTTACCCCTGCTTTTTGTAACTAATTTCAATTTTCATATTGTTATTTCAGCTTGTGAATGAATAATTAAATCATAATTTTGTAAATAGATAATCAAATGAATAAATTATAATCTTACATTCCATATTGTTATGGTTAACAGATCATTCTTATTCATTTCATTAAAATTCTAAAAATTTCTATTTTAACTGAAGATTACTGTATTTACTTGTGTACAATGCAAGGAATTTAATATAAAAAAAAATTGACGTCAAAATTTGTTTGGTAGCATTATATAACACAATGGAAATGAAGAGTTAATTAGAAAAATGACACTATGGATATGGAGGGTTAATTGGAAAAATCTGAAAGTGTATGTGCGATAACTTTGCGAGGTCAAGTGTACTCTACAAGTCAGAATGGTTACCCAGGGTTTCACAAGAGAAACCAGACTTGGACAGGGAACAGATAAAAATTTAAACTGTAAAGCAATAAATATTGAATCTGGGACTAAAGTACTACAAAGGGTCAGGAGAGCTAGGCTTAGAAAGAATACAAATGTACGATTAATCGCCTTTCTTTGAGAGGTTTAAGAATCCCTGAGTTAGGGAAATACTTCTAGAATCCGGGCAGGTAAATTGATTGCCAGAGGATCAGCCCCACCTATCACCTATGCATATTTCTGAGGGAAAATTATGGATTCCCAAATTTGGTGAGGGCAATTACTAAAATCAGTACAACTTCAATATTTACCAGCTGAGAAAGGAAAATTGATCATAAACCCTTCAGCCATTGGCCCCACACACAAAGGAAGCCAGCCACATTTCTTGTCATTACAAATAGTCCTGACCCACACAACTAAAACTTTGGTGAAGCAATACAAATAGATGTACCAAAAGACATCAAATGGATGACCCCAGAAGATGGGAATTTTGTTGAAGCTATACGAATAGAAATACCTAGAGACATCAAGTAGGTAATCCATGAAACAGACTGATAGTCATTCCATAGAGTCCTCACCCGCATTGGCATATATTTTGACCAATTATCCGGTAGTAAGACTGATATAAATCTTGTTGCATGCTATACACCCTGTGTCGATTGTTCCTTTTCAACTTGTGATACCTTTGGTGATTTTTTTTCCAATGCTGCAGAGTTTTTTAGCCGACAGCTGTACCCCTTTGGATCTGGACACAATGTTAGCAAGGTGGGGACAACTTGAAGTAGAGATACAGCGATCAGTCAACTACGGCCTGACCAGCATCGCACTTTACCAACTGACGAAGGGCAGTAGGGACCAGCCTGGGGTCCGATCACTATCATACACAAGTGTAAAAAAAAACGATAACTTACAACTGATATTTTGCCACAAAAAATGAGGGTCAGATTATATTTGAGACTGCATAATACTCGAGTAAATACAGTAAGTATGAGAGTAACAAATGTTATATTTTTTTCTAAAAGAAAATCAGTATTAAGAAGCAATCCATTTTTGATGCCCCAAAGGTTGTACTTCAGTACAGTGAAAATTATGTCTAAGGGGACATAACTCTTTTCATCAATTTTCTCAATTGGAATTTTTGGTACACTTCTTTTCTGGGGTTTAAACATGCATGAAAAAAGTCCATTACAAAATCTTATGCCGGCCCCAAAAAGTTACTTACCAGTTGTCGTTTTCAAATTTAAACATTGATTGTATTTTAATTGTTTTCTCCTTGAACTATTTCATTTCTTGAAAATTACAAAGCAAACAATAACTTACATACATATAAATAAAAATCAACATTTTTTTCTGTCAAAGTATTCATAATCTAATCTGTATTTCAAATGTTGGACCCTCTTATTCAGATGATCAATTTACATTTTATTTACCCTATTTAGATTTGAATTACTGATATTCAAACTGCATTATCATTTTCATTTTGAATAGAAAAAATGTGAATAGCACCAAAAATTATATATCAAATGACAAAAATGATTCAAGATGTGCCAAATTAAAAGTGAATCTTTAACCTGGTCAAAAAAATAAAAGTATTTCTTTTATCCCAATGGAAATTTTTCAACACATTTTTGTCATTTAATAAATAATTTTTGGTGCCATACAAATTCTTCCTTCACAAGATAACAATAAAAATATAGTTTGATTATAAGGAATTTACTTGGATAGGGAAAATAAAATGTATATTAAGAATTTGAATAAATAGGTTGGACATTTGAAATGTAGGTTAAATTGTAAATATTTTGAAACAAAAAATGTTGATATTATTCAAATGTATGTAAATAACTGTTTGTTTTGTAAAATAATTCATCAAGACAACAATTAAAATACAATCATAATATTGTTTAAATTTGAAAACAGGAACAAGAAAGTGATTTTTTTCAATTAAAACCAGCATAAGAATTTATAGGGAAATTTTTTCATATATGTGCAGACCACAGAATAAGAATTTTAATTTCATTATTACTACATGACATCCAAAATTCAATAGAATGATAATTGCTCACCTCCTTTGAAAGATGGTGAGGAATTCCTGAGAATTGATCGAGACCATCTTGAGCTGGGCTAGAAAACAGATCAACAAGTTTAGCCTGGAACAAGAAATAAAAATTGAATGAACATTAATATTTAAAGATAATTGAAGATCATTTCCAGTCAGATTCCTCAGTTTTCAAACTTCTTCCTTTATTGGTTACTGATTATTATTTTGATTTCTGCCTTATAATTGTCAGATTGAATATCCTGATTCTCACAAAAGTTTTTAAATGCCATTATTAATTTTGCTGTAATGGCATGTTCCAGCAGAGAGTACCATGTGTTTGCTGATTGGGCAGAAAAGACTTTTTGTCTCTTTGCAGTCTGCGCTAAGACTGGGAAGATTTCCATATCATGTGTCCTGAAACTTGAGAAGTCTGTTGATTCCTTCCACTATTGAATGATCCACTACTGATGTGCCATATAATCCTGAGGGTGACACTAAAAGGTGTCTGATCGTATCTGAATGTATCCAATCACATCTGCACATGGATTGATATCCTCTTGACCGATAATAAATGTGATCGAACCTTCAAATAAAAACCCTATCGTAGTGATTACTAAAATGTGTCCAAACATAAAAACCCTGTCACAGTGATTACTAAAAGGTGTCTGAACGTGAAAAACCCTATCGCGGGTATTACCAAAATATGTCTGAAAGTAACCAATATCTGGTTTTCCCTCCAAAAAATGGATTTTCCCAGATATTTGGTTTTTCCCGTCAAATATGGGGTTTTTCCCAAACCACATGAGTTTCTGAGTTTATATTTTGAAAATTGTTTGTAATCTGGATGTTTTTTATACCTCAAGAAGAATAAATTCATGAAATCAAGTTGAATATTCATATTTACAAGAGACACTAATTCTTCAAAAGCACAGACTGTTACTTGCAAAGCATTATATTACTGAAAATGATATAGAATGCACTGAGTAGGAGCCCGGGAAAGAATCAATAAAAGATTTGAAAGAAAAAGATACTTGGATGGAAAAAATTGTGTGACTCTAAAAGATGTCTAATCAGATTTTTAGGGTCTGACAGGGATGCTTAACTCTGGTCAAGTTGGCACATATTCTTTGTGCTTTTTAAACTTTGTCACTAAAATGGCAATTGAAGCCAAGCTCGTTGCCAATAGTAACACCTATAACCTTTTCATGATCACATATCTGGAGTTCTTTGCCGAGTAGATTGTAACGTACGTCTTACTAACATGCATTAGTTTAAATATTTATATTTTGCAACTTCCTTATTCCAAATATTAACTCAAATTATCCGGACAAAAAGGATGAAAGTAGAAATAACTCATAGCAAGAAATTTTGTCTGAACAATTGAATCTGTTTTTCCCATCCTTGATGTTGTCAAGAGAACATTTCGGCCAATCCATTCTTTGGCCCAAGTCAGGTGTATGATTCAAGAATAGTGGCAACTTTCTTTTTCGGGCAGATTATGATGATAAACAAAATGGTCATTAGTATTGCTGAAATGGATTGATCTGGCCAGTATATTAATGACCACATTCATGGGTGTTAGCAAAAAAAAATTGACTAGCCTGAAACTCAATTTTGCCAACTCAAAAAATATTTTCATGCTAGCCTGACTGCCAAAAAGAGCTAAAAATACTGAATTAAAAAAAAATACAGCCAAAACCCACCATGAAATAGCCCTAAAAGATGTAAAAAAACGGAAAAAAAATAGTCAAAATGTTTAAAACCTTCTGCACTGATTCAATGATTTTCGTAATGCCGAATTTTTATTTGTCAAAGACAGAATTCCGTCTGAAGATGGAGATTTAACACGCATGACTTTGTTCTTTACCACAATTGGACGGAGAAAGAAAGGTTTGCCTCTTTCTCGGTTTCTCATTCAGAGACGTGAAAAATAGATGTGACATGTATGTGAGGGAATGTGTATTCTCCACTGGAACCAAATTTGACATTCCAGAATAAAACAGACATCTGAGGAAGACTGCTAGATACACGGCTGAAACGTGAGAAATTATCATTAAAGACGAGAAAAATAGTCTGACAAACTTTACATAATAATTGCTTCTTGAGAAAAATTCTAAATAAAATGTCAGGTGGAGAGTCCACCACCGTGTAGTAATGATTAGCAAGACCATTACAACCATCGTAAATTTGATCTCAGACTTGTTGCCTTGAGCTAGACTAAGCTAAGCTTGATAAATCCCTCAAATTTTAGGAGAAAAAAAAATTAAGAAACATGAAGAAAAATCAAAAAGAAAAAAAAAAACAAGATGGAAGTACTAACCTGGTGCTTCCCAAGGACGTTGATGGCAAACTTTTGACTCTGTTGTAGCAAATCATGCATTCGACTAGAATTTGAAAAGAAAAAAAAATTCAGACTGTAATTTTATGCAGGGTTATTAAATGTAAGGTCATCACAGAGTTATTGTTAAAATCAGGTGGCCCAAAACACTCCATTTAAAATGCATAAAAAATCATAATTAGTTTCATATAGATTTTTCATACTTCTGAGTTGTTTATAACGAAGATTGTAAATTGCCCCAATTTTTATGTCCTTTGTTCAACATTATCAGCCAAGTATTGTTATTTAAAAGACCCTATCCAAAAGTGATTATAATAAATGTCTTCCTCTGTAAATCCTTTTTCTGCTCTTTTTAGCAAACAATGACAGTAAATAAATCACAACAATTTTATTGTTTTTTTACCTACATCAAATAAACAAACGCCAATACCTGAAGCCAGTGGTTGGACTCAGGTCTACAAAACAAGCAGCATTGATTTAGCAAAAGAAAATTCTAGCTTTCTGACCAGCAAAACTCCAAATTGGAATATGCTAAAAAGGTAAAGAGTCTAAAAATGAGTACTTGGTTTTCCTTTGATTAATTTAATGTAAAAAATCAAATCCAGCTATTCATATGTACAGAGGAAATTGTTAATTATAATTATGAATAATGTTATCAGACAGTTATTGTTCTCAAAATAAGCCGTTCAAAAACACCTTATCTAAAAGGAATTAAAAATTATATTAAGATATTTATATTAAGCCTATTAAATTTCATTATGTAAAGTTGTTTATAACAATGAATTTAATGACATAACAATGAATTCATGACAATGAAGGTAAATTGTTCCAATTTTTTTTATCTTTTGTCTAATGTTATCAGCCAAATAGTCATTACTATAAATTACTATAAATGACGACCACTTTATGACAAAAAAAGAAATGATCTAAAAAAAGACAAGACAAAAAAAAACAAATACTACACTTTGATTTTAGCTATGAAAGAAGATCTATGAATATTCAAACAATAAGAAGATGAACATTTAAACATTTGCAGAGAAAAATCTTCTTTCATAAAGTTTTTTCTTTCTTACAGCTAAGATCATATTACAGCATCTGTTGTTCTAACTAAAGATACATAAGTGAGTTGAAAAAAAACAATTATCAAAACAAAAAAAAAAAGAAATGATCCCTGTCTAGGATGATTAGAAGTCAACAGCTATTAATAGCATGTAAACTAAAAGAAATAATGACTATGTCTGTAGGGATCTCCAACACCCAGATCTAAGATTATGGATAGCAGGAGCCCCTTCCCTCTGAATGAATTAAACATCTTAGGAAGGCTGAAGAATGCATCAGCCAAAATGTAATAAAGAAGCCAATAAGAATGAAAATATTAGTTTGAACAACTCATGAAATCAAATTTATTTATCTTTGCTTTTATTGCTGTTTTTTTACTCAAAGGGTGATAACTTGTCAATTTTTATCCCAAAAGATGAGATTGCACTCTAGTCACACTGAGATGTTAATGATAGGAACACTTCTGAGCCTTGGTTTCTCTTACCTTGGTCTGCTGAGACAGAAAGACAAAATGGGTGGCTGGAGGGAGACGCTTAAAAGAGAACTGCAGGCAACACCTCTCTTTAACCAAGAATTGCTTTCTGTCTGAAACATGGCACTTGTTAGCAAGACAACTGAAAAAGACACAGCAATCGATGACAAGTGTGTAGTCATTTCTGAGTTTCAACCTGAAAATTATCATCATTATTCATCAACTACTAGCAATAACTGTGCATATTACGCATTTATTTTGAAAACTATAAGATTGTTGGAAATCTATAGAGAGCCGTGGAATACATAAAAGTCACATTTTTTCTGAGGGAGTAATCAAAAAAAAAAAAATTCAACTCAATAAGTATAGAATTTAAAATGCTCCCAATAGTTGATCCAAATGAAAAAATTTCCTTCCTAACACCAGCTCTTTCCATTTTTCTCCTCCCACTCTGTCCTTCCTCCTCTCCCCCATCCTCTCTTTTTCCACTTTCCCTTTCCTCCTTACTCACCTTCTCTTTCTCCACTCCGGCAATCTAAGATGTCCACCTACAAGTCCAAGCAAGCCACTACTCTATCTCTCTCACTCTCTCTATCTACACTCTTTTCAAACTACTTGTCTTTCTTTTCTGTACTTTCTCTCTTTCTTTTCACACAAGCAGCTGAAAGCATTTTGTATCACCATGACAACGGAATCCATTTTTACTCTCATATCATTAAAGCATTATGGACATAGACCTGAGTAAAATAATTGCAGAAAGATTGAGGAATTTTTTCAGATCACTGGCCTCATCTTTGCGTTTGTGAACCAGAAATTTTTTTATTACAAACCAGATAACCCTGTGACTTGTTGGGTCACCTTATGAAACAAAATTAGTGCAATCTGATACAACCAGAATGAACCAGGATTTTCTATGCATTTGCAATTAAATAAATAAATGAATAAATAAACAAATAGATAAGAGAGACTACTCTACAATTACCATCTAGTAGATATCTCCCAACAAATTGTCTAGTATGATATTATAATTCAGTTGCAAATCACCTGGATTTTTTTCGCATTTTTCAAGTTAACGCATTTCAGGAATACCTTAATAAATGCCTGGCTGCAATGCACCCTTTTGACTACATAGACGTCCCAAACAGATAAAAAAAATCAGACTTTCAGTATTATATGGATATAGCATCATTTGAATGCTGTAACAAATTTGACAAACCATCTCCGTCAGGGAGCATTGACATCTGTAATTTCATGTTTAGCTGTCAATGACCAGAGTAGCTCAGACGGAATACAGAACAATCAAGTATGAATTAAATGAAGTAAGTGTGCATGAATCCAAAAGAACAAATGATGAAAAAAAAGTTACTCAGGTAGGTCATGTGAATAAATACAAGATTATTTACAATGATTTTTTTTTCCAAAGTATTTAAAATGGGCTTCTAGTCCACCGGAAGCTCTAGAATTTCCTCGCAAAAATGAAATTTATTTCATGGAAATTATTTGCAATTACGACAGAGCAGTAAATTCCATGGGCAAAAATATTAGGTTGTTTGAAAATAGTATTGTATTTTTCAGAGAGTGAATAGAATCCTTTTCACATAAAACAAAAGTGAAGTCTATTTATAAAGAACATACTTATCATCATTAGCAGTGACAAAAGCCCACTATGAAACCAATACTTTCATTCCTGTAAGATCTTGGTGAGTATTTGGTGTGAGATGTCTATCATGAGCTTTTAGGATGAGGCAAAACAATCACAGTAGACATTCAGGGTCAAGAACGAATGAAGATTTCAGAAAAAAATGCCCTGATTTTGATAACAGAAAGTCTTTAGGATAATGATTCAATCCCACACTCAGCAAAATAAACTCAGATGATCAATTTTTATAGTTTGGAGGATCTAGCTCAGCATCCCTATTCACTGAATTCAACACACCTGAATTTTCATTAATCAAGATCACTGTCACTCTTGTAGAAGTAGATTAGAATCAATTAGATTGGATTTCAATCTAGCTTCAAGGAATTGTCCTTTCTACTAGGATGGGTCACTCCTTTACTTGAGATGCGTGTAATTGTGGCCTCGTGGTTGTAATAAACGACATGATCCTTCCATAGCTCATTAATCCTTTCCTTAAATTCATCCACACACGGTGCTGTTACAATATTTTTAGGAAGACTTATTCAAATTGACACTATGCACTGAGTGAAACAATTGTTCTCAGCTCTGTTTTACATCTCTTCATTTTGAGTAATTTTCCATTTCCCTTCGTCCTTGTCTGGTTTTCCTTCAACTTCACATTTGGTGTGCACGCTGTTCTGTACATTTTGCTTACGATTTAAAATTTTTCAATTATGTCCATCCTCAATTTCCTGAACCTGAAAGATGGTAAGTCCACCGATCTATTTCTTTCTTTGTATGCTTCCTTTTCATATTCGGGATAATTTTTGTCATTCTATGTACTGAGTCAATAGCATTATTCATTTTCAGGACATAGGGGCTACACACACTGACGTTTCTAGATGAGGACCAACCAGTCCTATATACAACAGCAGAAACATTTTCTCAGTGCCCACCAGATTCCACCCACCATGTTGTTGGCCTTCTTCAAATTAAATGAATTTTGAAGTTAAACTTCTCATCTACAATCACTCCAATATCTTTTTCTTCTCTTAACTTCTCTACCATGTCCATTCTAACATATAACACTCATTTATTAATAATATTTCAGTTTGTCTAGAAGGTAATATTCTAGAGCAGTGGTTTCGAAATGTTCTGGCAAATCCCTATTTTTAGCTTTTAGTTCATGGACAGTATTTAATGAACTACAATAGCAATCAAATTTTGACCTTCAAATATTATTTTTAGAATTTAAAAAGATTAAATTTATTTGAATCCTTAGAGGTCTGTATACAATAATTATCCATTTTTATACTTATATGATGGATAATGTTATTTCTCTGCTTTACAGTTCACAATTTAAGATTCAATATTTGACACGTTAATTCTCAAGTGATATTCTCCAATTCAGGGTGGCCTTGGGTATATTGTTGAACTCAGTTATCTTAATTCTAAATTTATAGTAAAACCTCAAATTTTCAACAGCGGATTCCAGATCATTATCTAATGGACCCTTAGGTGCTTAAGGACCCTATTTTTGAAACCACTGTTTGAGAGGTATTAATAACAAACTCTCAATAGTTTTGAGAAGAGTCACTAACATTCAAAGAGTTTTTTAGACAATTGAACTCCTACTTGATCTTGTTCTAAACATAATATTTCAGCTGATTCATTCTACGACCTTTTTCAGGTGAAATATCTAAGTATGATGGTAGTAAATAGAATACCCCAATGGTAGCTATGTTACAACGTGGGATTCGGGTAATATCGGTCTCTTCCTCTTTCCTTGTTACGCCTGGATTTCCATACCTTGTCCCTGTTAAGTAGTGGAAGCCACACTGGGTTGAACTCTGCACCTGTCTGACTTATAAATTCACTCAACTCGATGTTGATGCGGCCTACTTCCTTGATTTTTCTCAATTTCCAATGGTGTTCACTGTTTATTATACATACCTCTTCCCAGAAAGGGAAATGTTTGCTTTTTTCTCTCCAAATATGGTATGACACTTACTTGTTTTCCCAGGGCTAGAGAGCCAAGTCTACCCTGTTATCTAATCCATAGCTATGGGGAGAAGGATTGGATTCATGCCTCTCCCCAGGGGGATCAGAGCAAAGTGAATGTAAAGAGTACACAGTTTCCATTGTTAATTGCTATGCACTTCACACCTCCTTAATGAATAAAGATAACAATATACTATTGTTGGAATATAGCTGGTGTACATTTAATACAAAACAGCAGTCAATTGTACTGATACAATACTCAGTGCGCGTTTATTGTTAATGTGTCAACAATTTTCAACAACTTTGTCCTGACTCACCGAACCAAGCAAATTTGACATCACTCAACTGCCAACCATGAATACACCTTGGTCTTCAGCCGAACAGGAGGTGACATCACAGTAGTGCGGAGAGTTGTCTTTATTCAATTATCCAACAACTATTCACATAACTGTTGTCTAAAACTCGTGGATTAAAAGTTTTATCATTGTTCTACACATTGTTCAGACGAGTATCTTCATTTTTGTTATTTTTATTACATCTATTCAGCCAATAAGTTCTTTGGCCTTTCTTAGATATACATTGCATATTGTGATTTGTAAATGAACTTATCAGTTGAAATGTTGCAATAAAAACAACAGATATGAAGAAACCAGTTCAAATAATGTGTGGAACTACATCTTTTAAATCATCATGTATATAATAGGAGTCATGTCTGTCACATACAATAACAGTAACAGCCCTCATCACTTCTTCCTTCCAATCCTCTTATTAAACTTCTACTTTCTTCTCTCTCTCTTCACTGACAATTATCATAAATGTACAACAGCAACAGGCTCAGCTGATGGCTGCAACTGATACTGTAAGTGTGACATGGTAGGAAGAGAGGGAAGAAAAGAAAGATAGTTTAATAAAAGGGTAGGAAAGAAAATGAGAGAGAAAAGCAAGTAGAAGTTTAAAATCAAAAAAATATTTTTAGAATGAGGCTAGTAGAGTACTGATGCCAAATTTCAAGTCAGTAGACAAAACAGTATGGCCAGGAGTGCTACAAACACATAAACACACAGAAATATAAAAAAAAGATAGAATCCTTTGCCATCTTTGATGGCTACGGATGTTCAATTAACTTTCATTACAATGTTCCCAAACATAGCTTACTTGACTGTGGTACATTTTTCATTACTTTCCTGTAGGTTGTAGAAAGCGCCTCTTTCTGAACTGGCTGTGTATTATGAATAGAAATTTCTGGAACTGAAAAGAAAAAAAAAAAACTAATTAACCCTTTCCATAACAAACTAATGAAGGTATACCTGGACAAGGTACTTTATGTAATCCATATAATGAGTAGGATTTATGAAGCAAATACATGTAAACTTTAATCCACTCTGATGAATACATAGTGATTACGGCAAATTCTGATGGCAAGGGAAAACATGAAACAATTATAATAAATCATGAGTGTATTTTAATGCCAGTTGCTTTTGAACCAGGTAGACCAGATTTTGGGTTTTCTTCTATTGTAGCCCACTGACTTTACTTCAACTCCACTACTAACTTGATTTCTTTTAGTCTTTTTCTGGACTAATAAATTAAATACTGATAAAAAGTTTATTAAAAAATCTCAGATTTTGTTATTTCGCACTCAAGATTTGCTCGAGCAACTTGCAGCATTTAGTCTGTAAGTTGCGCATTGAAAATGAGGAAAAGAGGGAATAGTCAGAGGTCAGCAATCAATTCAGTTGTTAAGGACAGAATAAGACTATTATACATGTATAACATACTTTTTAGTGCATTTCTTCTTTCCCTTATATATTTTTTCTTCATTTTTATTGTACGTCATATAAAATTCATTTTGATATTATTGTGACAAAAAAATTAATACCGTACATGCCAGACTCTATGATGAATAGTTTACTTGGGTACCATTCATTGCAACTCATCCAATGTCTATATCAAGATTCGGTAGATGCTCCCCTAGTCATAATACCTGCACATTGGACACAGTTGCACAGCTTTTTCTTAAATATTTGCAATGTTTTTTTTTTTCTTTTAAATTAAATGTCCAGCATATACGTTATTTTGTGGTGGGAATTGTTTTCAAGTGTGTAGAGCAATTTCTTAACGAGTATACTTATACCAGGTACCTGTTGACCTGCTTCAGTGGTTTAGACTAATAGAATGGATACAGTGGTCTTGACCACTTCAACACTGACCGACCTCTTCCTGAATACATTCCCATGTTTAGTTGGGATACTAGCTCTCTGTTATTTTCATGTCCTTGAGACACTAAGTATATTATTATAAGTTCTGATAATTGTTGCACAAGTGTTAGTGAGCAGATTGAAGTAATAGAGATGGAAGTGACAGTGGGAACTCCAGTTAACTTTATCCCTTGTCAAATCAACAAACTACCTCAGCTCGGAAGGCAACAGACCTATATAATTGGAAAAGATTTTATTTTACATTGAAGGGATCACTCAAGAAATGTAACTCCTTCAATGATATGAGTGACACCTAGATGTGGGGTTGAGATGACAGGCATTCAAGACCTGGTTTGATCTTTATTTGAAAAAGAGTAGCCAAAATACACAAACATACATTTGTATATATGTACATTACCATATGCATCTTTTCATACAAATAAACACACACAAACTGATTAAATCAGCCTTTTAAAAGTATTCTTATAGTTTGATACAAAATGTAAGGAATCAAAGTCTGAAGGTGAGCTTGTCTTGAGACAAGCAAATCAAGAACTTTTTTCTTAGGTTGAAAAAGTAAACACAAAGAAAAGGTTTTGGATTAGGTTGGAGTTCCTGGAGATAATCTGAAATATAAAATTTGATTTTCTTTTTAGATTATTAACTAAATTTCTTTTCCAGGTATTTATTAGCAAACTCATTTTCCCCCCTTCTTAATTCTGAATTTAAGCAGCGATTCCTAAAAACATCACCAAAAATATTTTAAAATATTGGAATAGAGAAAATAGATTCTTTTCATACAAGTTAAAATCATCACAAACCAGTCCAATCTCAATTTACAAGGTAAGTTGTTTTCCAATGAGTTATTGCTAATATTGTTCTTTATTAAAGTAATATTTTCTTGTGTATACAATGCAACTTTGAGTGCTATCAACTGATTTTTGCATTGAACTGATTTTGGCAATATTCAATTACATACTGGGATCAGGTACACTGAGTACCAGTAAAACAGAAAAATAATAGTACTTAGTAGCTGGACCCATAGTAAATCAATGGGTGTTGAGAACTAAGATATCATCATTACAGTCTAATATGTATTTCTGCAATAAAAGTACATAATTTTGTTAAAGTAAATTATTACTTATAGAATGTATCTATATAGACTATAATAACATGCAAAGGTGATTGAAACTAATATATATGTTGTTATATTTATTATCGATTACTTTTACAATCTGTCAATATTCTGGTGGTCTACTACTTCTATAACTTAATTTTTAGCCTTCACATTTGTGAATGAGGAGAAATGAGTGAATGATAGTCATAGTGAAGGTTGATTTCCTTTTAATCCCATTCAAGCATAAACATCTCCTTTCAATTTTACCCATGTTCACTACTTTTGAAGGATTGACAGGGAGGGAAAAGAGAAAAGATGAAAGATGTGAGGAGAAGGAATAAATCAGAAAATGTAACTGGTGTACATACAAACAAGCAGAAAATATGTTTTTCTTGGAACTTTGTAGTATTTACTAATTCACTACTACTATGATTTTCATCAATGGACAGAACAAATTACACCAAATACTTTCCTCTTCCTTCCGTAAAACAATTGCCTCGTTAACTTAAATTCAAGCGTTGTATGGAGTCATCCTGAGATGAAACACTTTTCTAATTTCAAGAATTATAATGACTTTCCTTTTCATCTCTGTACTCTTGGATACAATGTTCTCTGAATCGTTCTAATTATAAGGATGATGAAAGTTAGCAAAATGAAAAAGAAAAGAAAAGAGAAAGAAATTGGGATCATTCCAACATCCTCCCCACTAAAGTTGCCAATTTAACACCCCCCCCAATTTTTTTTTCCAATAGAACATCATGCTCCTTAATCCAGTTGAAAGGGGAAGACATTTAATTGTAAACAATCTTGAATTGGGGGAATCAAGGAAAGATATAGGAATTGATTCATTTGAAATTATTTTATAATAACAAAGAAGATATTGTTCATTTATGTGAATGTATTTCTGGACTTCAGCTTCATCCAATATGACTTGATGGTGAGTGTACACTCTCCATCAGAGGATTTTATAAACATAGATCTGATGGAGGCTGTGGAACCCATCATATCAATCAAAACAAAAAGGGTGAGGATATTAATCTAGATGAATAATCGAATTATAACTTGAATTCAATCACATGGAAAGATTTCACAAATTCCATTTACTTACCATATCAAAAGATTTTCAGTCAAGTCTACTGGACATTTACATAAAATGATATCAGCTAAAACAAAATCTTAATCATTGCTATATTAAAATCTTAATTTCTACTTGATCAAAATCCTAATTATTGCTTGATCGAAATCTCAATTATTGTTAGATAGAAATCTTAATCATCAATAGATTGAAATCTTAATTATTGCTAAATTAAAATCTTAATTATCAACAAGTTTTTTATCAATGACCTGGCAGAGAGAGACTACTACTTGCATCATTGTTTGTAACTTGTAATAGAGTGGGAGCATAAAACCCCTTGTGCCCCCACAAGAGGGGAATAAGTAGTATCATAATAATTGTTCAGCTGACTTCAGTAATATATATTTATCTGTCTCTCCACAAGGACAGGATGTGACATAAGATCAAGTTCAATATGGGGACCCTCACATGTGGGTAGAGACAAAAGTTTTATAATTCCTTAGGGAATCAGGGATTAATCCTGACCTTACTTCTCTTAGTGCAATGGGGAAGTTTAGCCTGGGGGAGCAGCTCCCCTGGAACTAAACAAAATGGTTCAAATTCACCACTAACAAATGATCAGGGTTCTGGTATAAGTGTCGGGTAATGAATGATGAATGAATTCACTTACTACTAAAATTGACACATAAGGTCAGCAGTTGTTACATAAGAAGAAATGGATTCTCTTCTTTTCTCTTATACGTTAAGTGTGTTTCTGTAAAACATCTGTTATTTCTTAGAAGTGTAAAATGAATTTCTTGTAATACATGTATTCTGTGCTTTAAATTTCATTTTACATATGTCAACAAATGAATTTGAGGAATTTGAAATAGTTACTGTTTTCCAAACATCAAAATTATCAATTTCACACTTTTGCTATTTTTATACAACCTGCTGAGTGTCACCGATTAAAAAATTTTAAATTAATTTCATAAGATAGAGGTGACAGATCTGTTTAGTCACTCAAAAGAAACCATCACATGATCAACTTTTTTCTAGCAGCAGGCTATGTTGGGGATGATCAATTAAAAATTGGGAAAAGGGGTGATCAATGAATAAGTTACTTCTCTCGCCTTTTGTTTGCGAGTGATCACTAAAAAAAGCCTGAATTTTCAGAAAACAAGCAGACACAAACTAAATGATTATCTAGTATGAGCTTTCATGGCAAACTCATCCGCCCACTAAAAAATTACTTGGTGGAGGGGATTATAAAAAAAACAATAAAAAGACTTTTTCCTAAACACAGTGAGGAATAAATATTCGAATTTTTAGCCCTCTAGCTCCATTGGTCAGGCCTGTACGCGTGATGCATACATAGCCAGCTGGGCCAACTTGGACACCTGTAGTGACAGATTTGATTGACATTTTCAAACTGTTCAGCATTTAAAATAGCAAAGACTTCACACTGGATCTTATGATCCGTTTATGTCTAGTTGGGGTTACACTATATTGACATTGCACACTACAGTTAGTCAAGGTTAGATAAAGTTCAGGATTAATCAAAAGTTTGAATGTCAAGTGAAAGTTTTTAGATGTGTCTATACATTTCTAGAAGATGCTTTCGGGTGGCCGGTCAGTCGCAGTTATGTTAAGCAGCAGAAATATGAAAGAAGGAAGAAGTATGATGTCGTTAAAAGGTGTAACATTTATTCCGATCAATTTTAATACCATGATGTCATAAGAGAATATCCAAGGTCCACATAAAAGCCAAAAATGACCATTTATAATTTTTATTGAAAATGATACTCGCAGGATATTTCCATATTGCAATATTTTACAAGTATGAGAATCAATCAACCAAAAGAAAAAACTATTTACTCTTCTCCCTCCTCCACCTCCTTCTGCTACTACTACCATGGATAGTGGTCGAATTGCTGAACTTATGGTTCTTGTTTTTTCAATGATATATCAATGTCAATTTTACCCTGTTGCAAATATTTGGTAGTTCCTACCACATTAGACCAAATGATTATAGCAATTACAGCTCACCATATTGTTTGCTAAATGAATTTTAATTTCTAAAAATCTATCAGTTGTCTGCTATTCTTGCAACATGACCAGCCCATTGCCATTTGAGGTTTGCCATCCTAGAGTGAGTGATTCTTCGCTTGATTTCTTCACCAGGAAAATAACCATCCAATTCAACTTATGCTTAAGACAGAGTGAAGTCCCAGAAGATTGGAACACTGCAATCATAATGCTATTACATAAGAAAGGGAACCCAAAAGATCTGAACAACTACAGGCCAATAAGCCAACTCTACTGCATCAACAAACTTCTTACCTAAGTGTTCACCAACCGAATCACCAAAACGCTCGATGAAAACCAACCATGAGAACAGGCTGGATTCAGAAAGAGCTTAACAACCATTTTTGGACCAACAATGCCCAAATCTTGTGCTGGTATTTCATTTTTGTTGATAATTTCAGATTAAAAATCTATTCTTTTCAAAGATAATTTTAGATAAAAGATCTATTCTTTTCAAAGATAATTTCAGATAATTAGTCCTGATACAAGTGGGAGCTATGGTGATTCATTTAAGCGAAGTACGAATATGTATTTATATTCATTAAGCAAACGAAAATGGCTATTTAGTACGGTGAGGACTAATGGAAAAGACAATGTTTTAGATCATTTCATTGGTGTACTCTACTAATTGAATTTTCGATTGTTTGATCACTATTCATACGTTATAAAATTTTACATATGATATTCAAATCTGCATTGAATGGAGTAGGAGTATTTACCCTTTCCAGACCATTGTTGGTGACAGAGGAAATGATTTGAAAGAACAATCATACTTTAATACAACACCCTTTCATCCTATAATATGAAAGCTGTTGTCACTTTTCTGTCATGCTAAAGTACACAGGGAAAGAGGAAGGGGGTAAACCAGAGATTCTGTCTGTGCGTTCGCGTCTACATCACTACTATTGCTCAGTAGTAGCACGAACAACAATATCCACTCACTATAGGCTGATTTGATTTTACCTGAATAAAACTGATGTTTTTCTCATTTTAAAAAAAGAAATCAATTTTTCAACTGATCCTGTTGACGTCGTTTTAGGATTGGTAAAAATATGAATTCTAGTAGAAAATCGACAGAAAAATAAATTTCATTTATATTCAAGGCAAGCGTTGATTTGTTAGCCATGTCGAAATAAATGTTAATTTATCCATTATGTACACGTAAATGATCATTTTTACGGGTACTATGCTAGCATGATGTAAATGCGATACGAAATAATATCCCCACCCCTTATGAGGCTCGCCATATGTTTAGAGGGTACCACACACACGAGAGAGAGAGAGAGAAAAAAAAAAGAATTTGTTTCCCCCTACCTAGAG
This sequence comes from Thysanoteuthis rhombus, assembly GCA_963457665.1. Classification (NCBI taxonomy): domain Eukaryota; kingdom Metazoa; phylum Mollusca; class Cephalopoda; order Oegopsida; family Thysanoteuthidae; genus Thysanoteuthis; species Thysanoteuthis major. The sequence continues at coordinate 10,457,336 of OY735216.1, read as the reverse complement.
ACAACTGCTGACCATATGCGTCTATTTTTTTTCGGAAGTGAATTCATTCATTATTCATCACTGAAGTCAGCTGAACAATTATTATGATACTACTATAATAGTATTTCTCTTTCTCTCTGTCTCTCTCTCTCTCTCTCTCAACAGATACGTGGGTGGACAACTTGACGAGGAGGGATTTTTACACTTTCACTATATTTAAAGTTCCAAGCAATGATGCAAGTAGTAGTCTCTCCGCCAGGTCATTGATAAAAACTTCGTCGCCAATTAAGATTTTAATCCTGAATGGGAATGTTTCTCATTCCAATGTCGAGGAGGACGTAGAAAACAGTTGTTGAGACTTCTCCGGCAAATTATACCATTTTGGGCCATCGTACGACCGATCTCCGAGATATTATCAGGTAAAAAGAAAAAAATATAATCAAGTCCCTCCCTCCCAGACTGTTTACAGTTTTTTGTACGAAGATCCCTTACAAGATATGCGGTCCCTCTGACAGATCTCTCGAGTTGAAAACTAAAAGCTATTTATTGGAGTGTCAGCTGCTTTGTTTTCTCATCTCACACTTCCATGAAAATAACAAGGTAGAAGTTACAAGTGCTGTCCCGGATATCTATGATGTGAAAATGGATTCCGATCAATAATTAATGAGTAGCTATAAGAGCAACGTAGAAAGGTCCGCACTTCTTTTAAGAAGACGCACTTCTAAACTTCTACCAAGTTTTTTCTCTCCCCCATTTGTGGCTAAATTTTTCACTTGATGATTCATTTAATTCATTTTTATTCATTTTATAGCATTTTAATTCATTTATCACTAATAAGCTTTATTTTAAAACTTTCAACAATGTAATTAATAGATTGTAAAATTAAAATGAATGAAGAGAGAGGAAGGCGAAGTATGATAGTTTTGGGCACGTGGTCGTTTTATCGGAAAGCAATTCTGACAGTAAAGAAAGCAAGCCGGGAAACAACAATATGTCATTCTTCTGTAACGATTGCAAACAAACTTTTTAGAAAAAAGAAGAAAAAAAAAAAAGAAATAGATTCATTGTCATAAAGTTAGTTTAAAATTTGCCATTTTATTGAGAAATAGTTTGTTTCCTGACAGTCGGCGAAAGTTCGGGAGAAATTTTCCGTAGTAAATTAATTCAGAGAGAGAGAAAAAAAATTCCTCCTTCAATCCACCATTGACAATACAATAAAAAAACAACGAATTATCATAAAATAAGATACATTTCTTTGAAGAAAAAGACTTTTTTGAAATTATTTTTCGTTTTGAATTCTTTCGCGACATAAAAAAAATATTGCAGTGCCGAAGTTTTCAAAAATTGTCGTGTTAACTTAACCAAGAGGCCAGTGTTCGAGCCTCCCTCACATGGAAGATCGGCGCAGCACAATCTTCCCCCTTCTATCAAATCTTTAGCCATACTCAGTCAAGTTTAGTAATTATTTCAGTGTTTATACAAAAAAATACACGAGATATTCAACTCTTCATTCCATCGCTAAAATAATTTTAGATGAGTTAGCATTGATTGCTATGATTAACTAACATACTGAAATGTGAGTTACGTCCCTTGCTCAGTGTTGCCAATTTAGATATTTTCCATCAATGTCTGGATGTTTTTGGTTTGGGATTTGTTGTCAAAAAATGTTATCTAGATGATTTTTATATATTATATATCTATTTGATTTAACATTTTTTAATAGATCAAGTGATATTTTAGAAAAATGAATTTTGAAAGTTAGAATCACGTTTGATTTATTAATGATACGTAGTATATTTTCTAGATTTTAAATATATATCTGGAGAATCGTTTTAAGTGATTTTAGATGTTTTTCTCATTCAATTTTAGATGTAATACTTGAATCTAAAATTGGCAGCACTTCTCTTGCTAGACCTTTACACAAGAAAAGAATCTGATTTCCAGACTTGTTTATTACTCTTACTAACATATATACCCATGAAAAACGATAGGATTATGCATGGATCGGGACTAAGAAGCCTAAAGCTCTTCTAATAGGTAAATTATTCTCAATAATTCAAGTATCCTGTTTTTAAGTCTTTATCCAAGTCTCAACTCAATTAAACATTTATTTTAATCACTTACACACTCTTTTCCCTTCCTCTTATTTTAGTTTAAAACGTCAAGCTTTTCTGTGACGTATCATTCATTGTTATGCCACTACAGACTATTTCATTTTCCTATTGGCTATGTTAATCCATTTCACATGGACCAACCTATCACAACTTTGAGTTTATAGCAGGAATTAAACAATTATACATATTAATTTGCATACGTGGCTTTTATTACTCCACCGTTGCCATGTGGAAATGTGGTTATGAATAAAAAACAAATTGAATTTCTTCTAGTTCACTGGATTTTTGTGATATCAAGGAAAAGTCTTTAAAGGTTTAAACAAATTTTAACTAATCCCCTAACATAGTAAAAAAATATATTAATCTAATTACAACTTCTATAAAACGCACGAGTTTATATTTTGTGCGAGACACTTTTTCAATGAGTGCACAGATAATACCCTCTGATCCTAGGCAGAGGGTGGGGAGCGACGCAATTTATCTACCTTCCCACAAGAGTGAGATGTGATACAAGTTTAGTGTGTACGAGGTTCCAGGAATTTTCCAATGTCCTAGGCACTTCCCTTTTTGGAAGCCTTGGGCATCAGGGAATAACCCCACCTCTCCAGTGTAATAGACAGGTGCAGCCTACTCGGACAGCCCTTAACTATACATTAAGCTTCTCTTGCTTCAGGGCCAGAGAGCGACACTTTGATCGTTGGCAGAGGAAACAGGTTCTATGCTTTGATCCTAGGCAGAGAGAGAGACAGAGACAGACACTTTCAGTTTAATCTCTAGCATAGAGCACAGATACTCTGATCAGTCATTTTTATGGGTTCTATGCTAGCAACACCATAATGCACATATGGAGACACCCCGGGGGAATTTATTATGAGGATTGCTGAATAAAACAGCAAAAATCACAACAAACCAGCTTTTTATTCTTCTTTTTAGCTTTTAACATTAACAGCTAATGATCACGTGTAGTGAGTCAATTCATATCTTCCCTAAAGAGGTGAAGACAATGATGTTGATAAAAAAAGAGAGAAAGTTTTAAAAAAGAAAGAAAAAGAACAATGATTTTTTGTTGTTACTGAAATATTAACGTGTCTTAATTTTTTCAAATATTTTTTACTACCTTAAAAACAATGCTGTTAAAACTAAAAGTTATAAACAATTTACAACTTTAACACTAAAACAATAACCATTAATAACTATTGATAAATTGAATCCGAAACATTTCTGTGTTTCTTACTGAACCATGTTTGTCTGCGAACCTCAGGAAGGCTTTTTTCTTCATTAATTTTGAAATTTTCTCTGATCACAGTTTTTAGGTTTGTGATAGGGTTAGAAAAGTCGATTGTTGACCGAGAAAATTTCTGAATTCGTGAAGAAAAATGCTGTTCTGAAGTGAAAATGTTCTGAACTTAATTAAATTATTTGACTGCCCAATTTGGAATGCGCTATTCTTAATTATTTTTTTGTTCTTCATTGATACCGAAGTTAGAGTTATCACCCTTGATAGAAACATCTGAACTCGAATTTTACGTATGTTTTATATATGAATACATTGTCTGAGATTGGAATTGTTAACTTAGTTGACTGTTAGAATGAGATGGTAGTTTTAGAGCAGTGTTTTATTTCCAATTGTCCGTTGATATCAAAATCACTTTTATTCAAATGGGAGAACCACATGGTCCAAAAAACAAAAACAAAAAAAAACATTGCTGATTGCAGAACACTAAATTATGTCTTGGACAATATAGATTCGCCCCCTTTCTATTCAGCTGAAAGCAGTCACAAATAACGTGTCCATTTCCGCATGGATTTACATTGAAAATTGAACCACTCCCTGAAAACTGGTTGGGGGGGGGGGGCAAGAACTAATTTGCTAAAAAAACTTTTCCAGGCACATAGGTACACACAGACTTTTTTTTTTTTTTTTTTTTTTTGGTGAATTTAATCACAAGAAAAAAGGCATGTATTGTATCCAAAAAAAAAAAAGTAAGAGTTTGGTATTTGGCAACCCAAGCCCCAATGTGATAACGTTTTGTAGGTTCTGTGAATAAAATATTTAATTCAAATCGAAATGGCACTCGGCCACAGCACACCCAGTGAAGATCCAGCTGTTAAATAATGGCTTGCAAGATGCCAGTATTTTATTGCACAGCAAGTGGGCAATTATTTTTAATAGTACACAAATCAAAATTCAATGTTCATTTTGATCGACTAATCTCCGATCATCATCTGTTAGCAGATTGGACTTCAACTTCATCAACCTTTTGGGGATGGGTTCTTTGACTCATTTACTGCATCTAATTGGAGCTGGAGAAAAGGTGACATTTTGATGAAACCTTTCAATCAATTTCTTCATAAAATCAGTTTAAAAAAGTCACGAGAACCTCAAAACGGTCAATGTCAAATTTAAGCACCAACACAACAATCATTGCCATTTTGAAATTGGTTATTTCTGAATGGCTAAAAGAGATCAGATTTTTAGAAGATGGCGTTTGGGTAGATTCAACTTCTTACTTGGGAAATTAGAAACACTAATTCTAACCCTAACTACATGACATATTGGCCCTGAAGTAAATGGTATTTCTATGTCGAGAATAACATTATTTGAACAACAGTAAAAATCTAAACACTTTCATCCTTTCAAAATGGCCAATATCAGAATTGTGGTGCCTCGATGTACTAGTGCAAGGGCTGCCCTGAATTTGTTGGAAAATTCAAGTGTTCTTTGGGGGGGGGGTAATGGTGTCTTTAAAGGTGCCATCTCTAATTGTGTAAAAATGTTACTATTGTCCCTTATACTTTGAATCTTGCAAGGTTTACAAATGAAACTAAAAAGCGTTCAGAGAGCACATATCTCTGCCCAATGCCATTGTCTATATTGTTTGGTATGGACACATAGCAACGACGTTGGGGAAGTAACTTAGCCTGGATCCACACCAAACTTCAATCACTTCTTTCGTTTACCATCGTTACCTCCACCCTTCCACAAAATTTCATCGAGATTCATGGAAAACTTTTGGAAATATTGCATTTTCTGGAAATATAGCTAAGATGTAGGGAGGTAACTGTGCACCACTTCTCCTATAACCCGTTCTACAAATTTAATTGAAATTCATTGAAAAACTTTGGAATATCGTATGGAATGACCGGGATGGGGATGATAATAAATCTCCAACTTTGGTAAACTCCTTGGCAAAATTTTAAACTGAGTGTAAAAAGGGGACGTTAGGCAATACCTCCCCTCTCGTTTCTTTTTCTAAGAACCTAAAAGAGTTGTGCAAGGGATTCACAGTACTCGGTCCTGGGTAAGCGGGAACCAAAAGTGACGCAAGAATTTCCACGGATTTCAGAAAAAGTTTGCATGAGAAATGGATTTACAAACATCATGCAAAAGGGAAGTAAGTGGTCAGGAAATAACTTCGTAAGCTCTCTGATAAACTTCCTGCAACGCAAGTACTGAAGGTTTTCATTCCAAATATGTTATAATCAGCGTCACATAACTAGCATATCGTGGATTTTGCAAGAATGCCGAAAAAAATAGCAATGAACGGGGTACCGATGTCTGGTACCAGTAATGTTTTTCTACCAACGTTTCAACCATATTTTTGGCAGACCTTCGTTTCGTGAACGCAAAAAAAAAAATTAACCATTGTCGAAATCAACTACGAATGAACCAAAGTGCAAAGACTCTTCGACTTCCCCGGGTGATGTTCAAAGCAATAACAATATAATTCGTGTATTTTATTTTCTCTTTCATCGTTAATTGTCAACACTCTCACCCGATCGATTATAAACATCAAGTGAGTGAGCGTGTTTAACTTTACAATTTAATTTTCAGTACAATTTGTACGGTTTGAGTTGTCATTTTGTTTTTGCCCTTTTGTGCATCTGTATTCAATTTCGACAATGGTTAAGATTATTGCATACGTGAAGGATTGTCATATTCTTTTCCTAATCATAATATATTTTGCATTTGATAAAACCAAAATCAGCTCACGCGCCTTGTTTTGTTAGTTAAGTTGAAGTTCCCAGGAAAGTTATCTTCCCAAAGAGTAAGAAGCGTTAAGTTCCTGGAACAACTCAATTTATCAATAATTCAATAAATTTCAGTAGGTTTAAGCCAAGGTTATTTACAACGTGAGTGAACTACGATTCATCTTTTTTTTTCCAGCTGTTTTTCTTCTTACCTGAATTTTCTTTGCCTTCTGATGAATATAATCGAACTTGTTGAACTTGCGGGGAAGACGAAATTGGATACAAACTAAAGCTTTTCGTTGGGAAACAAGTTTGTCTTTTGAAGGTATTCGATCGATTTCGTACCGAAAGACAATTGTGATCAGTCCTCGAAAAAAATATATCATTAATATAATTGTAACAATATCTCCAGGTGAAGGAGAAAGGTGAGCAGTTCCGTTTTTGAAAGTTCAACAGGTAAAAATTAGTTTTATTTGAGGAAATCGAACATTTTCGAACGTAGGTTTGGTACAGCAAATGTGAAGATGCCATTTTCCCTGAAGATTTTAAATCCAGTCATTGAATCCTATAAAAAGTCTTCTAGTTTCCAATTTTAATTGTTTTTCCTTCATACCGGTCTATCTTAACAACGTGCTCCACAGATACATGTGACTTCTCCATGTTTCTTTGAAGAAGTAAAGCTACTCTCAAAGTCAAAATGTCAAAATAAACTTACGAATTTTGAAAAAAAGGAAAAACAATATTTCCTTTAGTGTTTTAAAAATTATATTGAGTTTATAAAATGTTCTACATTTGGTTTTATTTTTCAGATCCGAAAAAAATTTGAGAAGTACGTAAATACAAAAAGTCAATCCTTGTGTGCGGAGAAGAAACCTATGACGTGATGCTCTAAAGAAAAACAAGCCATTTAATTATTCAAGGGGCAAATAACTCTGTTTTGCCTTCATTCTTTGAGATTTCCGGTCGGATCTTACAAGACAACAAGTATAAAACAATCAACAGAAGAACCAAAAACGGATATTTTCGATTCTAAATGCACTGTTAATTGATTTCGTGTGGATATGGTGCATTGATTCTGATTTTTGGACGTTTATCAAGTGTCTGAATTGTTTTACTCCGTCTCACGGTGTAGGAGTGGAAATTTACTAAACAGAGAACTGTTTTGGGGGCGCACCGCGCGTAATACCCCCTTCCTTGTTGCAGCTTGTCTTTCTTTCTCTCCCTCTCTCTAGCTTCTCTGGATCATCCCAGATGATTGCGCTTCAGTAATGTCGCTGAAATTCTGGAAATGTCTGAAGCGCTACTTCTCGTCTTCATCAAAGTTGCGGAAACACAGCAGTAAGCCGCACAACCTGAAAGGAAAGTCAACAAGTTCACAAAAATGGATCACGCGACAATTAAAAGACCCTTACGTGAAAAGAGCCCGGGAGGAAAGCTATAGATGTCGGAGTGCTTTCAAGTTGGTTGAAATCGACGACCGATTTGATTTGCTTCGCCCAGGGTCAGTGGTTATTGATTGTGGGGCAGCACCAGGATCTTGGACACAAGTGGCCGTAGAAAGGGTCAACGCCGCTGGCACAGGTCAGTGTCCCCCTCATTATTACTTTCTTCTTCTTCACTATTCAAAACAAACAATCTTATCCGTCAGTAAAATTGTTTATGAAAGGAAGAATTCTTATTTTTTTGACTTCTACACCTATTCCCCGTATCAACATGGTTTCGTTGTAACGTTGTCGATAAAGTAAATAAATATACGATTTTTCAATGGATTGCAAAGTAAGTGATTTTTTTCTGAGATAAGTTAGTTACAAAATTCCTACAAAAGAAATTAATAATCCCTATTTATGCCCAATGGTAAAGTCAGTTTCACTTGACGTTGTTCGAGTTAAAATCATGGTTTTCAGAAGTCCAACGACAACGTTAGGGGAATTGGTGTATTATTTTGGTTATGTATGTATATGGAAAAGTTACGTGGTTCTCTCGCCAGATGTGGAATATTTTAAGAATTATGATGGTTATTATTGTAAGACCACAAATGGTCAAGAGTTTTGAATTGTTGTAAATTAGATTTGTATATGATGTCTATGCATTTTGTATAGTACTATACTTTTATCGCACTAGTAATGTATTGTATTTTCCTTGAAAAAAAAAGTCGATATGGCCCGAGTCGGGTTGTGATAAAGAGCAACTAAGAATTGAAGATGAGGGAAAATAGCAGTCAAAATTAATAATGGATTACAACACTTCATCCGATTACGAAAAAATGATTAGAATTTGTAGGCCAGATGGACGGAGAGAAGAGCTTTTTTATTGTCTAATAATTTGTTTTTTTAAGGGCTTCTTTTTATGTTATTTCCAATATAATTGGTAGAGATCAAAATATTGACACTTGTTCCATTTTATTTCTTTTCGAAGGAAGATGAAAAAAATAAATAAAAGGTTTTAAGCAATAAACATGCTCTCAAAATAATGAACTAACTCCAAACTGATTATTATTTTTTAGCCATCATAAATTTAGTTCTGTAGAATTGTACACTATAAGAAAATTTTATTTTTTTCTGGCTAGCGATAACAACATAGTAATAGCTAGATTTTTGACGATTCCTCTTTTTAATTCCTCAAATTTTGTTGTGTTAAATCTCTCAAATTAAAGAGTTGTTTTTATTTTTATGGCGATCTGATTCTTATCGATTTATCAATCATACGCAACAATGAAATTTTTCCGATCAAAAAATGAAGATCGAATACGGCTTCTTCCTTTGCTTTGTTTCTTGAAAGAATTGAACTGAATTTTTAAGGAATAAGATGCCTTCTAAATTTCGGATTGATTTTTGATGACTTGAGGTGTGTTGAGCAACATTGAATGACTAAGTCAAGTGTGTGTAGTCACTCACTAATCAGTCAAGTACAACGATTAAAAAGAAAATGTTAATTCTTTTTGTTTCAAATCGTTTTCTTTCAAGAAAAATACTGATTAATCTTTCTTCTAATGTAATTTTAAACTTTGGATTATTTCAATTATCCTAAAACTTTCAAAAGAAGAGTTTATATATCTATTATGTTGTTATTGAAAAAGAAGCCTTATGGAATGAGAATTTCCTAGGAGGATACCTGTTGTTTTGGGCCCTGTTTACACAAATTACGAACATCTGGGAAGTCTTTCAGATTTTTATATGAACTTAACAATCATCAAATAAACCTTATTTTCTATATTTACTGCAAAACAAAAGAAATTATTTTTTTTATTGCTTTCCATTCTGAAAATGTGATTTTTTTAAATACTTTATCGTAGTCTTGTTATCAAAAATATTTACCGTATCATTTTTCCGACTTTTTCGTTCGAGAAATTTCTCTTTTAGCAAATAAAATTAACGCCTTTCTTTTCTAATAATTTTGTTTGGTCTTATTATCAAAAAAATGTCACGGAGCGCGAAATGCTCAAAGCGAAGAAAATTATCTTGATTCTTGGTTTGGTACGGTATCTATGGAAGTGTCTGTCTTCTCGACAAGTCGAAGTTGATGGGGGAAAAATACGCTTTAAATAAGCCCACAACTTTGAAATAAATAAAAAATGTTAAACTTATCATCAATTTGTATTATCAGGTTAACATTTTTCTGTGTAAGAAAAATGGATGGAAAAGTTGTAACGAATAAATTAATGAAATGTGTTCTTGAATTATTGAATGGTGTTGCAGATTAAAGAAAAGCAGCAACTACGATCGCCCTTCCCATCCTCCTCGCATTTCATTATTGTGAATGAGTAAAAAAAATGTAGTATATTTTATTTATAGTTTACGAATATTTATTTACTTTACTGGTTTGGTAAAAATAGGTCTGTTGCTTTCGAAATACGTCATAAATATGAAAATGAGCCTTTTGATCATACTGGGCAATTGTGGCCGAACTTTGGGGGTGGGTTGAAGTGAGGAAAAACTGTAAAGATTAAGGGAGGAGATGTTCATCATTTACACCCACGCGTGAGACTAGAGTAAAGAAATACATAAGATTAGATTTTTCTTTCTTTCATGTATATATAAGTATACATATTGCAAATAAGCTCCGTTCGTGGGCTTTCTTTTTTGAAAAGAATATCTTTTTCAAAGTAATAAACAAATAAGTTGAAATAAGAAATATCTCTGATGACAAGTTTTTATTGTAACTTTGTGGAGTTATTTGTTTGACTTTGAAATATTTCTTATCTGAATGGGTATAAGTTGTTTCCTTCTTGAATGTGTCTACAGGATCAAAAGCACAGCATATTTTATGAAAAGGACGTAGAAGAGTTGTGAACACACCACTTACTCACTGTTTAAATTAGATTCAGTCTTGAAGTCGTAAAATGTCTCTCTTTCTTTCCTGTGTGTTCATTGTTTATGAAAGATCGTTTTCAGTTTTACAAGGTTATTTTATTTGTCTTTTAGGAATCTTTATCTTCGAAGAAATAAAGGGGCGTGTTCATTATGCTGCCAAGACTTGTGTAAAGAAAATAAACAAAAAACAGTTTCAATATTGAAACAAGATTTTTTCAAAATCCCCCAAAAAGACGCAACACGGAATTGTAAAAATGTTGTGCTAGGGCAGGGACCAGATCTAACTTAGTAGAGAGCAAAGAAGGAGCCTACAACTAATATAACTTTTTTTTTCTTTATTAACTTCGGCGATAATTATTGAATTGTATTCTATTTTCATCATCCCGACTGTTCGTTTTGCTTCTTACTGGGTAAACTTTAGTCTCTTTCTTTTTGATTCTATTTAAAAATCATAATTATACACCTCGGTTGTCCAAATGATGGAGAAAGAAAGAAAGAGGAGTGGCCTCTCAATTCTTCACTTCGAGTGAAATAGGAAGATCGACATGTCAGTAGTTAAAATGTTGGGCACCAAGTGGGGGATCAATATTCAGTAGTTAATAATCTATAAACCAGTCCCTCACTTTTCTTGTACGTACACATCTAACGTAGTCGTGGTGATGGAAAAAAGTTATGTTCTCTGTCTGTACTCGGAACTGCCCCACTCACTGGAAATGTTTGATTGTATCTGTCTTTAAAGGGTTAATAATGATAGAAATCGCCCGATTTTTTTAGATTCATTTTGATTTTACAAAATTATGCACATCTTTACGCACATCTGGAAAAAAATGTAAATAATTACCATTCCACGTTACATGTTTAAAAGATCAGATCACCTTGTGCCAATTTTATTGTGCATTTAAATTTTTAATTTTATGGAAAATGTCTTGAAATAAAACATACAAACCCGACAATGCTTTTAGATTCATAGTTATGACTCTGCGAATTACAATTAAAATATCTAGCCCAATTTTCCTCAAGACTTAAATAGAAAGTAAATAAAGTATTTTTTTTTTCTGATTGCATGACTAAATGAAATAAAATAAGTGAAGATCTTTTCGTTTTATTACGCTAAAAGGGCAGATCACTCCGACTTGATGGAACAATCAACCAAAAATAATTACGGGAGGATAGAAAGCATACAATATGGCTACAGAGTCATACTGTAGTAAATGATAATATTAACTTCGTTAATTTGAATGATGCCACTATCCATACGATTGAAGGCAACTGGTTCAACATTGAAATTAAGTACAGAAACATGCATGACCTGCTTGTCGAGTAACTTACAGAATATCTACAAGAAGACTTTGTTTTTCGATGGGGTTTTGCTGACTATTTGTTAATAAATTTGCATTTATTAGATTAGTCACTCACTATTATCCGTTGTAAACAACTTATCAATAAAATATTTTTTGCCATTTGTTTTGGTACTTAGTTTCAATGCTGGACCATTTGCTTTCTATGATGTCCGTTGTGGCATTATTTGATTGAATTTTTCAAGCAAATATAATTCATACAGTATGATTTTGTAACCCATTGTATGTTTTCCATCTATCTGATTATTTTCAATTGATCGTTTCCCTAAATCAGGATGATCTGTCTTTTTAATTCGTCAGTTAGTTTTCTGCAACATGTTTCCAAATATACACTTATTTACTAAATTGAGCATCTGTTACACTATAAAGTGGCCATTCTATCTTTTTTTTTCTTTTTTTTTTAACAGTTGAAATCTCTTCTTTGTGTCTTTGATGTTGTCAACATAAAGTTTCGGCTGATACATTCTACGGCCTTCTTTGGGTGTACTTTTTAGTCGTGTCAAGCCCCTCCCTCCCTAGACTCTTTTTTTCCATATGGACAGTACACCCAAAGAAGGCTGTAGAATAGCTCGAAACTTTATGTTGATGACATCGAGGACGCTGAGAAGAGATTCAGTTGTCCAAGAAATTGGGAATGTTGATGACTTTATCTTAAGGTTATTGTTTCCCCACAACACCTTGGAACAAACTGGGTTACTTGTTCGGGGTTGGGGGATAGCATTGGCAAAATTTGACCCTTAAGCCCATGGGAGATGAATTTTAGAAAATGTCTCAAAAGATTTGTCTTCATCCTTTAGATATAACTAGTTTAAAGCAAAAGAAATATTTTCTATTTGACTATCTCAATGCATTTTCTGTCAAGCTCCTACTATTGGGTTTTGACTTCATTTTTGTTTGTAACAACAATGATGGATAACAATGACCAGACCAAAAACCCAAAACTGATTGCAAATTCACCTCCACTTCTAAACCCCAACTCAGGTTGACTTGCGTGCTGAGGTTTACAAACCCCATCTATAGGAACAACTAATAAAGGGGTTGAATGGTAGTTTAGGAATGATATTGTATGGAGAAATGAATTCTGTTTTGTTTACTTTTTGGATTTTAATGTAGTAAGGGAGTTTGATCCTAGTGCAGCCAAGTTTGTCTTATATTTTGACCACAAATACTGACATACCTGCAAAAATAAGAGCAATATATGACTGATTTCATTGATGCTTTTGTAAGTTTTATCATTAGTCAAAATCTGTGGTCATGGTACTTTCAAGGCACACTCTGGTAATACTTGCACAGCTATTGCATGTGATTGACTAGTGGGGAATGAACTTGAAAACTTTGCTCAAATGTTGTAGCACAGAATAAACTTAGTAGGGGGAGAGCTTATGTCAATGAATTAAGAGGATTGGTCTCTTCATTTGTTGATTAAGGAAAGGGGAAATAAGTGAAAAATGTATGAAGTGGACTTATTTTTTGTTAGATGTGTAGATTTCGTTAATGCAACACAAATAATACTAAAATTTTTGTGAAAATTTTCTGAACATATCTACTTATCTTATAGTATAAAAGTCATTGATCATCACTTTTTTGTGTTTTTTGATTTTCTGTCATGCTAAAGCTAACGAAGGTATGAAAGGGGTACTGCAAATATACAGCCACAAAATAGACTGCTGCTTGTTCTATGTATTTGCTGAAAGTGCTCAAGCAATTGCTGTTAGTAGTGTCACTACTACTATTACTACTGATAATGATTTCTCATTTTAGTTTTATTTTCTTTATTTTTTTTTCTCCTTTTCTGTTGCTTTGTTGTTTTAAGAAAAACAAAATGAAGAATTATAGAAAATCAACTGAAAAACAGATTTTGTTTAAGGAATGCAATGAAAACATTTAAGATATAATTGTATAATTTATCCAGATGTAGATAACCCTGCAATTTTTTAGGGGTACAATCTCACTGGTATTTGAATTTCTTGAAGAAGGTCTTTAACAATATCATTTTTAATAATCTTGAGATGTATTGTTAATTATCGAAGCGAAGATCTACTCACAAAACCTATTAGGCTAGGTTGTCTGGATCATTCAGTTTCTCTGGATAAAGCAGCCTGATAAATTGTTGGATTGAGCTGAAATTAGTTCCTGGAGACTGGACCAACTTTTGTATACATTAAACTATAAAAAGTGCCCTTGCGCTGGCTACGGCTTCAGTCGTTCCAGTTTTAAAAAAACTGATTCCCCACCATTTCCAGTGCAGAGATTCTAAAACTGGCTAAACCAGCTTAATCATAGGTGCTAGAAATTAGATTCATGTGAATCAGTTGACTCTTTCTCTTTGATATAAATTGAACTGTTACTACACGATGAAATGTTTGGTTAATTTAGGTAATTATGTTGTGAATAAAACCCGATTTTCATTGAAGATTATTGCTTACTTACTGGTTAGGCAACCTGCGATACTACCACAGCAAGGTGGAAACAAAAATTGTGGATATTTAGTATCTAATCTTTTATCGTCCCGACATTTTGACCAGTTTATTCTCTGGTCTTCTTCTGAGGGAATTTTGACTTTGAAATGCAGATTCATTACCTACATTGCATTGTATGAAATTTTTCTCAAGAAAAAAATCCAGTCACTAAATTGGCCAGTATATTATGATGGTGAAGGGAAACAATGACGAGGATAATAACGTTGAAATTTTATTCTAAATCGGGAGAAATATTGAAACTAAACATGGATTACTGTACAGCTTCCATTAACAATTACCCTATTCCTAATTCTATTTTTCTTTCGCTTCAACAAAAATGTACATAATGATAGTCATAAGACCATGTCTGTCACACTTATGGTATCAGTTGCAGTCATTAACTGAGCCTGCTGTTGCACAGCAGCAGCAGCAGCTGTCTAGACAAACAGAGAGTCAGAGTCGTGTCGGTCACACTTATGCTGACTGGAGGGGGGGGGGCTTTATTTTGAAAAATAGATAATCTAAATGAGTGGTATGCATAGGCGTCATAATGAGGAAGGGGGAGGAAGGAACAAACAAAAAATATCACCCACAAAGAAATAATTGAATAATATGCACGGAAATGAATAGTATAATCAAAATTTATAATAATCACCAATGTTTTTTATTGTCACACTGAGAGAAACCGTGTATAAAATTGAGTGTAACTACTGTGATATGAACTCCGACGTGGACCTTAGCAGCCTGATGACTTGCCAATAGGCCAAAGGTAAATTGATGATGCATTGTTGAAATTCCAAGTATTTCAGTCACATCGTATACTCCAAGGGAAGGGGGCTTATACATCAAAGCACCTAATGGCCAAGATGGGAAGGATTTTAAAAAATGAAAATAAAACTGGTCATTTTTAACAACATGGTACACTAGTATATTGATGGAAGATCATGATCATTCAAACTACCATGATATCATTGAAGTGTTGTTAGGGTTGAATTTTACTTAAATTACCCCTTGAACAATATCAGTTTTGATCGATTTTTCATCTAATATCACATAAATTTTTACTCATGCATTCATGATAACTGTTTAGTGAAGCAAAAGGTCATGCAATGGTGATGATAATGAATCTATTTGTTGAATAACTGCGTATGTTGTTGGTAACAAATAAGTACACCGTTTTCGTTTATCAAGTCCATTTTATATGAAAGAACACAACTAAGAAATACCTTATTTCTGAGGTATGAAATCATTATCATATACTTATTTATTCAAACTGGTATCCTCATCTTAGTTGTTATCATCCTAATGTTTCAGCTGTTGTACCATTCTGGCTTTCAGATGCCAGTCATGATCAGGAAAGAACAGGCATTAGGTTTAATCATAAAGAGGCTCACAAATCTCAAATTTTGCATCAATCCCAATCAGGTATGATCTTCAAGTGGGAAATTAAGGCCAGACAGTGAGTTATATATCAATATTTCTCTAAAGATTAATCATCTAGTACACATCTTATTAAATGTTTGTAGCTTCTATGATGAAGTACAGTTTGGGGTGAGACTTGTTAAAAGAAAATTTATTTACTAAAAATAGAAATACCCTAGAGGATATTTTGTGATGAGACGTTGTGGGATGCTCTTACTCATTTCTGTGAATGCTATGGAGCAGCGGTTCCTAAACTGGGGTACATGTATACCCAGGTGTACATTTGCACTTCTCAAAGTGTACATTGGGTCTGAGAGTATAACATCGGTGTACAATGCCGTACTGTGTAACAACTTGATTACAAAACAACTGATTAACACAATGAACTTGCCAGAAAAGAAGGCTGAATCCTCTCCCAATCTGAGACTGACATATTCAAAGAATAATTCCCTGACTATCTTATGAAGTTGGAAGAGGAACTTCAAGGATATTCTCTAAACTTTTTACTATCAAATTGAGCTTTTATTGAAATCAATATGATTTCATCAGATTGGGGGGGGGGGTCATGGGAACCAGTCAGAATTCTAAAGGGGTCTAATGGAACCCTAGCAATGGAGGGTTTGGCTACCCAGAATGTATTGCAATACCATTATGGATCCCTGCCTCTCCCAAAAGGCCAAGTCAATCAATGATAGCTGCAGGTATCTATACCCCCCAATAGTGTTCTTTAAGCTCTCTTTGATGCATTGAAAAGGTAGTCTTCTGGGGAGTAATCCCTTGAGTCGGTTATAAACAACAACCAACGGCCATCTTTCGAAGGGTGCTGTGGTTGGTATCCCCTGGTATTCATTCATTGATACAAAGTTTTGTTTTTAGTCTAGTCTCTCCAAGAATCCTCGTTGTATCATTCTGAGATTTTCTACACTGAAAGAATTTGAGAAAGCACAGTTTGAAGAAGGGATCAACAGGGTTAGAACATCCATGTCTTGAGTGCAAGAGGCTGGGTTTATTTTGTTAACTATAGAACTGTTCTTTATGAACCCACCAGAATGTATGAGCACAATTGATTCAAATCATTTTGAAATTATGTAAATCCTTATCTATGAATATCAAATCAGTTACCCCACCAATGGTGATCAACCAGCCAAGTGGGCTACAGATTCTTCTCTCCTTGAGTGTCTGTGTGTTTCCAGGCACTCCTGGTCACATTTTGGGACTAAAACTATAAACTTTTGCATGAATACACCTCTATGCACCATTTTATAAACAATGTTTTGTTTTTTTGTTGTTTTTTTTCTATCTTCAAAAAGTGCTTCTTTGAGTCTCTATTGTTATTTTGGACTGACCATGTCAAAATCTTGTGCTAATTTAGTACACATGTTGGCTATGGGGATTCATTTATGCAAAGTGCAGTTATTTTTCTTGTATTCTGAGTGTATTCTGATACAAACACACAAGTAAAATTAATTGGCTATATTTTTTTCTTATATTCAAAATGAAATCTGATATAATTAGCAAAATTGATTACTGATATGTATTTTTCTCGTTCAAAGTATATTCTTACAATTTCATATATATACTACTGAAATACATCCACATTAGTCTCGTAACAAAGTCTATATTAGGTAAATACTCTAGGGTCTATGCAAGATTTGGTAGTGACTAATTAGTATCTTGCAAAACCTATATATTTCGTTCATACATTCATACAGCTTAGTATAGGATTACTTATAAAACAAATGTTTCAGTCTGGTTTCAGAGTTTCTACAATACTGTGTTTCTATGATCTTGTCATTCCTAAGTTATTTTGAAATTAAAATGACTATAAACCTGTAATAGAAAATGTTATAACACCAAACAATTCCTATCTATTTTCATTTCAATTCTTCATATTTTTCCAACTTACATTCCTAGGTCCATTATATTTCTCTGTTCAAGAGATACTTGTATATGTTTATTCATACAAACAAACAAAATATCCTGTACATAATTCTGCTTGTTTGCTTGTACGACTGTTGAGCTTTTCTACATGATATCGGAGTGTAATATCTACCCAATCCCCGGCCCTTCCAAGCTGGAATCAGTTACCCTTTCTGACTGAGAAACCCACATAATATTAATCAGGAAGGAATTGGGGGGAAAGAAGGGGGAATAAGGTATGAAGGAGGAAGAGGTAGGAGGCAAGAAAACTAGAGAAAATGAAAAGAGAACCAGGTGGAAGTTGGGGGCGGAATATAGAGATGGAGTCTGAAGAAAGAAAGACAGAGAGATGGCTTTGCTGGCTGGATATCAAGAGACAATGAGTGAAAGATTGAAAGGTAGTAAGGCTGGAAAGGCATGAAAATTGGGATCCATTAAAATTCTTTATACTAAGATAGAGCAATAGAAAGATAGAAGGGAGGATGCCATAGAAAACATTTGTACATTCATTCCTAATTCCTTTTTTGCATTTCAAAGTAATCCATGTTTGTGCAACATTTAAATTTTAAAAACCTGGATGGGCAACTGGGATTGGAAAGGATAAGGGAGAGAATGAGAAGATAGAGGTAAAGCAGAGGCATGAGATAAAGGATGAATTTGGTTGTCAATACCCATGGAATTTCCATAGGTCTGGCTTTAATGTATATAATCTTTCTCGACATCACTGATAATGAGGAATTTTAGAATTATTTTGAAATAATTCCTTATGAAAACAAAACTTCCTGGGGATTAGAAGAGAGTCTGTGTAAATTCTATACTTCTTTTGTGTCAATTTTATTTACCCTTGCCTATGGAATTGGAAGTGGTATATGTATTCATTCATGTCCCTGTTTGTCTGTACAATATCTCTAAAAGTTCTCGAATTTCCATGACCTGTTGTAGGAGGTGGGCCATGGGTTTAGGGTGAATTAATTAAATCTTCAGTTGGCTCCAGGAATCTTTACAGTTACTTTCCCTGCCTCGTAGCTATGTATGTATGAATGGATTTTCAGTCAGTTTTTAGTGGTATTGGGAGAGGGTTGCCCTCTCCGATTGCTTTCTAGTTATGATTCTTGTTTAACTGGTATGAAATGTTGTTAGAAAATTAAAATAACGAAAATAACAGAAAGAAAAAAAATAGATAGAAAGCAAAATACAACTGGGCAGTGTGTTTTTTTTTTTTGTTTTGTTTTTTTTCCATCCTGACTTTCTCATTCAAAGAGGATTGTCAGGTAAGGTGTGAAGGAAACTGGAAGTGGGGTGGTGTTCTTACATACACCAGAAAAGAAAGACAGAGAAATTCCTGGACCCAGTATATATCTATTATAGTTCTCAGCTTCTACTTTCATCAAGAGTGTTGTAGGCTTAGGTATACTCAGACAATTGTAAGTAAGATACACTGCCAGCTTAACAGGCATATTGAAACTTACAGGCCTCTAGGTTGTGACCAGGCTCGATGTTGCTGAACTTGTATGAGAACCGGTATATCCAACATGATATGGCTGTAATTCCCTGACCCTGGAAAGAGGTTCTTCAATCCTAGCCTTAGTGCTTAGTGAAGAGATATAAAATCTTCGGTATGACTTGGTGGTTGATTGAACTACAGCCTACTGAGCTAGAGGCGAACTCTCTACCACTTGGTAGTGATCAGTGATGAAATGAATAAATGATATAATTTACAGTTCAAGATGATAGCATTTAGTTTTCACTTACATTTTAATTAAGTTAATTTTTGTCATTTTTCCTCAGTAATCAGATTGATACTGAAATACACAAAGATTGTGAATTCCTGTTTCTTTCTGGATTAATGTGCAAAATGGCGAAATTCATGTCTATAAGTAGCATAGTACCTGTAAAAAAAAATGATGTGATTATTCATGTAGAGATAAAATTATACAAATGTCTATTTTAGTATAAGAGTTTTTAATGCAATAAATCATTAAGGATAACATTCTTTGTATAGAATGTTTCTGGGAGCTTACTTTGTTTCATTTTACATATTGGCATTAATTATTACTATAAAGCCAGCAATTATTTGTATGTCTCTTATGGCCTGCTTAACGACTGGAATCAGGGTGTCTGAAAATTACTCTATATAGATAAATTGACTTGAGGATAGATGGTGCAGACCCTCTAGATCAGGGGAGGTTGTTGCAGGTCAATTCAGAGTTAAAACTGCAATTTCTAGTCAAACTGCAAAAAAGGACGACTTTTCGAGTGACACCTCATGAACTGTGAGCCCCTTAATTGTAGGCATCTATATGATCATTTATTCATCTCTATAAAAAAAAAAAATAGCAGTTGAAGGTGCCAGAGGCCGAGGATGGAAAAGGTGGGGGGGTGGCATATACCTACGTCTTAATTTCCAGGAATTTTTTTGTACACTCAATTTCTACAAATGGAGACATTACCGTATACTTTGTTCCCAAGACCACACCTTACTGTATACCTAGTTCTCCAAGACTAGTTTCATCATTGCTGTTGGCCAAGTGGTTAGTAGCACTGAAAATGAAATTGGCAACCCAAGTTCAAACTCTGACTGAGCTAATCTGTATTCATTTCACTCAAATGTACCTGGGGAAAGGTATGAATTAGAATAAGTGATGCAAATGACATTGAAAAAAAGTTTTTTTCATTAAAAAGAATTCTCATACAGTAATTATGTCAATTAGTATAGTACTTCTAAAAAAAATCGGATTTTTTCTAGAAATTTTTCAAAAATTTAAGAATAAAATTTCATTCAAGGTCCTAGATTTGCTAGTTTATACTTAGTTTTATGAAGGTAAAATAGATGTTTTCTCAATTGCTTGGAAGCAACAATTCTGATAGAATCAACAATCCCAGGCCGACTGAAGATAATCAGCTTAATTTTGAAGCAATCAGTACCAAGTATGGTTGACTTGTGATAGTATTCATTTTAGATCTAGTCTGGTACTCCCGCTAGACAACAATGTTTTAACAAATAAGACTGAAAAGTTGCTGAACAAAGAAATACTTTAGTTCATATTGCGGCCCTAAATTTTCAGATTCGGGACATTAATTAACTCTTATTAGACTTATTTTTGAAAAAAAAAATGATATTGATTTGAATACTTCAAAAATTTATCTTTTTCAAATGCAAACACTAAAACTTTAAAGTGATGGCTGTCTTGTCGAAATAGAATGTAATAAAAATTCAAAATAGATATTTTTATCTGCAAAATTATCTTTAAATAGGAGAGACCATTGTTAACAACAGAGGAGCAAGCTTGGTTTCACTAAAGTAGATTTTTAGAAAGGTTTTCCACAACTTTAGAACCTTAGCCTACAGGGTTTGTACCTAGAATAGCTCTCCTGCCTGCACAGTGAAATTTTAAGCAGTGCAACTTGTGCAGAGCCAACCCCACTCGTCAAACCAAGGCTTAGCTGTGGCACAAATAGCAGCTTAGACCCTAGGTCATAGGTTTGACATGAGTTTCCTTCTGGTTGATGCCCAGGGTAACTATGGGGGTCTGTCACCTTTTTGCAGGAAAATACAGACTGTATGACACCTGGGTAGTTGAACCCATGGCCATGATCATTTTCTAGTTGATAGCTGTCTGTGCAACTTTCAGCACCGATCCAAAGCACTCTGACACTGATCATGTGTATAGATTTATTATGAATATCTTCATATCCAGCTAGTGTGTGTGTGTGTGTATATATATATATATATATATATATATATAACAGAAAAGGTTCAATTTAGCATTATACCAGCCCCCCCCCCCAAGACCTTTATAAAAAGATTTTTCTCAAAAGCTTACACTTTGAAACATTCTCCTAGGTCCATTTTGTAGACATGCCAGCTGTGCTAATGATTAAAGCAGGGAGGGATTAGTGACAAACAGAGACTGTTCTTTTTTTTATAATAGATTTTTTTTTTTCATAAAACTGCACCATGGAATTTCCATGTCTAGCTCAATTTGATACTCTTGGACGATAAAACATGAACCATTTTTTCAGTCTAGTCATCACCCCTCCTTTCTCTCTGTCAACAACTTCAAGCATTATGACTTGGATAAATAGCATTTCACCTTGCCAAATCGAAAAGTGAGAGAGAGAGAGAGAGAGCAAGTGGGTACTTCTGTTGTCTTTCGTGAATGACTGTTTTGTATTTTCTTGTCCATCTGATTTGTGGATTTATTCTTTTGTGTCCTGGACTGAGGGGATCATTAACTCCATTCTCTGCCTGATAATCACTCTTTACTTAACATTCCGGTCTTTCTTTTCTTTTCGGGCACTTTTTCCCTTTTTTTCTTTCTTTATTTATTTTGAGAACTAAAACTACTACCTTGGCATTTGGCCTGCATAAAAAGTCTCCTCGTATTAAATGATTGTATTTCTAAAATGAAGTACACGTGTCTAAAAAGGAAAGAAAAAACATTGCCACTGTTCTGACAAAGGCCTTCTGCTAATTTGTCTTCTCCCTTCCTTTTTTTTCAACCCCCACCTCTACTGTGTCTCTCTTCCTTCCGGTTTTTGCCTCTCACTGTTCTTTCTTTCTGTTATCTCATCCCCCCTGTCTTTCTTTCTGTTATTTCAACCCCCGCTCTTCTTTTCTATTTTTTCATCCCCCTCTCTTCTTTTCTATTTTTTCATCCCCCTCTCTTCTTTTCTATTTTTTCATCCCCCTCTCTTCTTTTCTGTTTTTCCAGCCCTCTTTTCTGTTTTTCCAGCTCTCTTTTCTGTTTTTCCAGCTCTCTTTTCTGTTTTTCCAGCTCTCTTTTCTGTTTTTCCAGCTCTCTTTTCTGTTTTTCCAGCTCTCTTTTCTGTTTTTCCAGCTCTCTTTTCTGTTTTTCCAGCTCTCTTCTTTTCTGTTTTTTTTTCTCCCCTATCTTCTTTTCTGTTTTTTTTTCTCCCCTATCTTCTTTTCTGTTTTTTTTTTCTCCCCTATCTTCTTTTCTGTTTTTTTTTCTCCCCTATCTTCTTTTCTGTTTTTTTTCTCCCCTATCTTCTTTTCTGTTTTTTTTCTCCCCTATCTTCTTTTCTGTTTTTTTTCTCCCCTATCTTCTTTTCTGTTTTTTTTTCTCCCCTATCTTCTTTTCTGTTTTTTTTCTCCCCTATCTTCTTTTCTGTTTTTTTTTCTCCCCTATCTTCTTTTCTGTTTTTTTTTCTCCCCTATCTTCTTTTCTGTTTTTTTTTCTCCCCTATCTTCTTTTCTGTTTTTTTTCTCCCCTATCTTCTTTTCTGTTTTTTTTTCTCCCCTATCTTCTTTTCTGTTTTTTTTTCTCCCCTATCTTCTTTTCTGTTTTTTTTTCTCCCCTATCTTCTTTTCTGTTTTTTTTTCTCCCCTATCTTCTTTTCTGTTTTTTTTTCTCCCCTATCTTCTTTTCTGTTTTTTTTTCTCCCCTATCTTCTTTTCTGTTTTTTTTTCTCCCCTATCTTCTTTTCTGTTTTTTTTCTCCCCTATCTTCTTTTCTGTTTTTTTTTTCTCCCCTATCTTCTTTTCTGTTTTTTTTTCTCCCCTATCTTCTTTTCTGTTTTTCCCCCCATATCTTCTTTTCTGTTTTTCCCCCTCTCTCTTCTTTTCTGTTTCCCCCCTCTCTCTTCTTTTCTGTTTCCCCCCTCTCTTCTTTTCTGTTTTTTTTTTCATTCCCCCTCTCTTCTTTTCTGTTTTTTTCATTCCCCCTCTCTTCTTTTCATTCCCCCTCTCTTCTTTTCATTCCCCCTCTCTTCTTTTCTATTTTTTCCATTCCCCCTCTCTTCTTTTCTGTTTCCCCCCTCTCTTTTCTGTTTTTCCCCCCATCTTCTTTTTCTGTTTCCCCCCATCTTCTTTTCTGTTTTTTTCATTCCCCCTCTCTTCTTTTCTGTTTTTTTCATTCCCCCCCTCTCTTCTTTTCTGTTTTTTTCATTCCCCCCCTCTCTTCTTTTCTGTTTTTTTCATTCCCCCCCTCTCTTCTTTTCTGTTTTTTTCATTCCCCCCCTCTCTTCTTTTCTGTTTTTTTCATTCCCCCTCTCTTTCTGTCTTCCTTGAGCTATTTCATTCGGGATCATGAGGTTATATAAAAAAGTTACAATAAAACACTTGACCCATCCATTATACACCTGCCATATCTCAAGTACTATGGATTGATAGAAATACAAACGAACAGTAAACAGGTCTGGTTAGTCACTCAATAGAAACTGTCTCATGACCAAAATCTTTTGGCAGCATGCTTTGTTGGGGTTAATCAATTGAGAAATTCGAAAAGAGGGTGATAAATGAGTAAATTACTTATTTTGCTTTTTGTTGGGCAGTGATCACCTGAAAGTTTTGAATCTTTTAAAAACAAGTGTGGATATTGAACGCTGATGTACACTGGCTAAGGAACCAATTCAGCATGGATTTGCATTGTAAATTGGCCCCCTCTAAAACCCCTAAACAAAAAAAAAGCGTTTATCTTCAGCCTCATTGGTGCTACTTGTACATGTGACTCATAGACAGCCAGCTAGACTCACTCGAAAACTGAAAAAACCAATGTTAGCAGTTCTGGTTGATGAATAAAAACTTCTGAAATCCAGTAGGGGCCATAACTGAGTAACAGTCTGCAAAATAAACCAAGAATCTTGAAAATGAAACCAGTAGGCCCAGCAGAAAAATTCAATGTGTAAAACTATCTTTTATCATGCAGTCATGTAATAGTGGGTGGTGAGAATGTTATAATTTTGATCAAATTTTGGTGAGATTTAGTCTAATCTTCTACCTGTTAATATTATACTTATTGCTTCTAACTCCAAAACATTATGCGGAATTAGTGAAAGAGAAAGGCTAATCAGGTAGCATATTGCTATATAAATATATTTAAAATCAATAAATCATTATGTGACATGTGCATTGATGAAAATGAGATAGAGTAATCCGTCTATTATTGTACCCTTTTGTTGAAGGTCTTGAAAAAAAACTTGTGGTTTTAACTTTTTGGATAACATTGATACATATATATGATCGTAGTCACAAAAAGGTATTTTTGTGTTTGTTTATTTTAGTCAGATTAAATCATGACTCACATAGTCATAATCACTGTAGCTTTTATTTATGTAAACATTCAATAAGTTGATAGAATAGTTGGGTTTTTTCCTAATCAAAGTCCAAATTAGGAGTAAAACCCAACATTTTGCACTTCACTGTCCCTGTTACCCAGTGTTAGAACAGCCTTGAGATAATTACGTTGAAGTATAACACTCCACTTCTTTTGTTTCTCTAGTGTAAAAAATTACCTCACAACCTCCACACTGACTTTCCTTTTCTTCTTTCAGTGAAAGTGTCTTGTTTTAGTCAAGAATTTATGGTTACTTTTCAGAAAGTGCGTTATATTTGCTTCTTTCTCATTTAGTGTTCACTAACATATACCCATGAAAAAAAATGACGAGGTTATTTATTGTCACTAAGCTGTTCTATTGAGGTACCCAACTTTCAAGTCTCAACTCATCTCTAGCCTTTTTAAAGGATGGTTTGATATGAAGTCTTTGGTAGAATATTAACCATACGTTTCTTTCAGTTCCTCACTTGATCTTTTTTTTTTCTTTTGTCCTCTGTCTTAGTTTCAAGCGATTACCATTTCTGTGTCATAGTCTATTGTCTAACAACAAAGAATATCACATTTTACAACTTTTTTATAGTTTTATTGGCTCCATTAATATATTTCATGTAGACCAATCCATTATAACTCTCAAGTTATAACAGGAATCGGACAAAACAAAGACACAATACAAATAAACATACTTATTTGCATGTATAGCTTTTATATGGATAGATTTTGGGGTGGCATAGGGTGACTAACACTCTGTTGTAGTTTCAGTAATGGAAATTGCTGGACCCACACCCAACATTTCTCTTTCACCCAGACTTGAAACCAGCTATGGATATTGTCAAGTTTTCCTTCCTCTTGGGTGGACTGTCTTGGAGAGCTAAAGAGCTCCAAGTGCCTGCTATTTAACTATGGCTAGAGGAAGGAGTGGATCCATTCCTTTCCCAAGGGCATCAGTGTGAAATGAATGTAAACAAACTTGTTCGCAATTCAAACACTATCTACTGATTCTGTTTTCCATGCTCATAAGCATTACACCACTCCACACTTTGTCACATTTATTCGGCCCAGATTGATAAAGAAATATTCTCATAAAATGCAAGCTGTACTAAATCAAACTTTAGCAAAACCTCTTTGATCAAAGATTCATGAGGTCCTCAACTGTTTTGATAGCAAAATTTGGCTGAACAACCAGTCTCATAAGAAGACATGAAGCTCTTATCTCGGACGATCCTATTCCAAAGTAGGAACAGACAAGTAACTTTGCCTGCAATTGTTCTCAGATTGAACAAAGCTCCAAGATTGTCCAATTTTTTCTGAATGTATCTTGTGCAAAATAGCTTTACCTGAATTGAATCACTGTAGCTGCGATCACAGACCTGACCAAAAAACAGAGGCTAACAGTATCCTTTCCTGTTCACTCGTGAATAATTCAGTGCTCCTGGTTACATTGGGGGGGGGGCATAGAGCCTTGAAAACTTCCATGTGTAATCCTGTAGCCACTTTCTAAAAACACGGTTTTCATTTTTTAAAATTTATCTTCTCTCTTTTGCAAGGTGCTTGATTCCCCCCCCCCCCCCCCCAATAATCCATTGTAAAATGTTATGATGTAGCTTGGTTGGAATGATGTAGATCTAGAGAGTGTATGGCTACATTTTATTTTTCTTTATTTATATAAACATTAGGTCCTTTTTTTTTTTTTTTTTTTTGTGCTATACATGTCCCTTTGAAACTGACAACTCCAGTCTGTGGTTACGTCTTATCTCTAGTCATTTATTGCACTGTTTAGCTTTGATTGCTGTCGAGGAGTCGGGATGGGGGTAGGTGGTTTAGTAAAGTCTTGGGTGACAGATAAGAATTTACAGAAGTTATTATGAGAAAAATAAAGCAACTTGGCTATGATGACTCATTTTCAGACATTTATGGCAATGTATACCAGCTGATTTATTTGCCATGAAAAGCATATTGATGACTGGCTGTCTATGTAATCCATAATATCATGGGCTTGAGTTATTAAACAAATATTTGTACTGTCTTATGAACGTTACAATAAATGAGTACACCCCCTACCATTTCTTTACAGGAAGTCCTTTTTTTTTTTTTTTCCAAGCCAAATGTAGCAGGAATTTATTATTTATGGTAGAACATTACACAATCAAAACGTTATCGGGTATTATTTATGACCGAATTCTACAGCATTGAAATTCTGTGGCCAAAAATCTTTTTTTACATTCTATGTTGTATATTTGAAAACTGTTATGATT
The DNA here is from genome assembly GCA_963457665.1 of Thysanoteuthis rhombus. Taxonomy (NCBI): domain Eukaryota; kingdom Metazoa; phylum Mollusca; class Cephalopoda; order Oegopsida; family Thysanoteuthidae; genus Thysanoteuthis; species Thysanoteuthis major. Next base: position 10,430,471 of record OY735216.1, on the reverse strand, counting down.
TTTTTTCTTTTTTTTTCTAATAGGGTGTTAGATAAATTCAAATATAGAGTATGCAGTGTTAAAAATAGTTGATTTAGTTGAGAACTTTCTCTTAAAAAAAAAATTTTTTTTAATGGTAGGATGTACTCTTTCACAATGGTGGACCCAGCTATGGAAAATGCTATACTAATAAACCACTACAAATTCAGTGGAAGCAATGATAATCGCTAACTCTTATTATATGAATATAGTTTTGGTTAGTGTTGTTTCTCCCTCCCTCTGAAACCCTTGAAAAAAGACCTAGAGTGCTTAAATTTTAATATTTTGTAGTTTAGACATAGAGAGTTTTCCAGATATGTATGCCAATATCAGATGATGATTAAGGTGTACATAGATAATAAGGTGAACAAATGAAATTAAACATAAATTTACATTGGATATACTGTTTATTTGAAGCTCCATATCTTAACATATTCAAGTTTCAGCTCTCTTGCTCTGTTTTTGAGGTTTTCAGAACGGAAAAAAAAAAATCTTAGCTAAATTCCTATAATAAAAGTTATTGATCAGCAGTCAATCTTGCTTCTGCAAAATTTTTATCAGTTTAGCATTTTTGTTGGCTGTGCCCACCATTGTTCATTTATGTCCGATACTGTAAGCTTAGAATGTTAATTCTGATTGAATCTCAATATCCTGTGCTAATTATTGTTCCTGTTTGTTTTTCTCTTTCAGCCAAAAGTCAAAAAGAAGGATGTGTGATCAGCATTGATAAACAGTTCATGGTGCCTGTGAAAGGTGCAATTACTTTGGCCACTATGGACTTCACAAAGGGACAGACCCAAAACAAAGTCCTGGAAGTGCTGAGCGGACGTAAAGCTGACATCATTCTCAGTGACATGGCCCCCAACACAACGGGCATACGTTCGATGGACCATGACCTCATAATAGAGCTATGCTTTTCCGTTCTAGAATTCTCGCGTACCGTTCTTCGCCCAGATGGCGCTCTTCTGTGCAAACTTTGGCAGGGGCACGAACAGAAGGAGCTAGAGCAACGCTTGGGTGATGTATTTCAGACTGTAAAAATTATCAAGCCTCAGGCTAGCCGGGGCGACTCTGCCGAAATATTTCTGCTTGGAAAGGGCTACACGCCTAATAAATCTCATATTCAGTGATATAAGATTTTTAAAAAAGAAAAAAAACAGAAAAAAAACTGATCATATATATATATATATATATATATATATATATATATATATATATATATACAAAAAAAATCAGAGCAAATTTTTTTTTCTTAAATGGAGAAAAAAATTAAATGAAAAATATAAAAAAGAAAAAGAGAGAAGTAAAGAAAAGAAAAATGAAGCAACTTATTAAAAGCAGAACCAGAATAATGAAGATGGGGGTGAAGAACTTGATATATACGAAATAAAGTGCAGAAGAGTCCAGCCCAATTCATTGTTATGTGATTAAGTGCATTTGCTACTGCTGTTACTGCCTTCTACTCTTACTACTACCGCTGCTGCTGCTACTGTCGTCAATCAGCTGAATGCCTTGATTGAAATAAAGGGAGATAATCTCAAGTGACCTAGTATATTTTCTGATCTGTGTTACCTACTTTTATTTTGATATTCCAAAGAATTTTTTTTTTTTTTCTTTTCAATTATTTAATTCACGTTGCATTCAGATCATTAGAAAATTTATCGTATTTTATTCTCTTATTCATTTCTAAATTCCAGATCCATTTATATCGCTAACAAAATTATTTTCACATTTATGTACAGTTTTCGATATTTAATGTTGGGTCAAAAAAAAAAACTAACCCTAGTTTCATTAAGATTTATTGGTTATTAAAATGAATATTTTCATCTAAAGAGTATATTTAAATCTATTAATTATTCAATGTTTTAATCATTAAAAATGGTTTTATTTAGAAGTATAGATTATTTGAGATGTTTTCTTTAACATTAAAAAAATATTGATATGTAGGAATTCTAATATGTTGTTTGGTGTTTTCAATTGATAATTGTTTTTGCTTCTTAAAATTGGAGAAATTTTAATAATTTCACTTTTAACTGTTCATTAGTAAATCATTGAAAGTTTCAGAAAAAAATTATTCGATGGGAATTCATAAAAATATAATATCATTGAATAGCACCTAAAATCAGTAGAAGCATCTTTCTTGCGCATTTTAGCTCGATTGAAAGAACCATGTTGGTGATACTCTGGAGAAATTCTTTTAAGGAAAGAGTCATATGTAAACCATAAAGTTACCCTAGTATTTTATAACCTTCTGTCTGCCTTGTATTCATTTTCACCTCTATTCACCTTGAGCTTTCAATTGTTTTTATCATGGTCAGCCAGGGTTGAGTTGTGATAAAACAATCGAAAGAATTCAAATGAAGGTATATAGAAGTCAAAATTAATACAATATTTCATCTAATGATAAAAAATAGATAATTGAATTGCTCTATTGATACTACTAGTACAAAAACAATGAACATGGCACAGATATTCTGAGTTGAGGGTTGGTTTAAAGGTAAAGTTTGGACTTGTGCTAACCATGAGGTCCTGTAGCCAAGTGGTGGAGTAGCTGAATGCAAACCAGGCTTCTCTTTGGCTAAAGGGATGTGAGTTCAAATCTCATCAGGAGTGTATTCTTTGTTTCCGATCTACTCTGATCGCTCAGTCATAAATGGACAGCCCGAGTGGAGTTGTGCTGAAAATAACTAAAAAAAATCAAGATGAAGGTAAATAGTAGTCAAAATACAATTAGTTACAATACTTCATTTAATATTTTTGAAAAAAGGAATAATTGCTTTTGGCTGAAATTGCTCATCAATAGTCCTGACTTTATCTTTCACCACCCCTCACTCATAGGTATTTTATGGATTGTAGGACAAAACCCCTTCGGATGGAACCAAACCTCCATCGGAAAAATAATGCATTGAATTTTTAAATCACAATTTTAATTATCTATTAACGATTCTGGGAGGTAATTATTCAGTAAATGGAAATAAGTGTCAGAGGGAAAACTTACTAAGTTTCAATTCACATTGTGCCTGTGTAGAAACAAAGAAGATAAAAGATGGGCAATTTTCATTATAAAGTGAAAATTTGGAGGAAAATCATTTGAACATTTGCAAGTGTTGAATTATTATTTATTTATTTATTTTTTTTTAATAATGGAAAAAAAAAATAATTTTAATAATTCAGAGGATAACCCTAACCATATTTGTGGTCTGACTTTACAAAAATTCAATTGTGGTGGTATTTTATTATTTAATCTTTAGATGCCTCAAAAAAAGGTTGGGCTTTAAAATGTGTGATTACATTATGGGGTCAGGTAGAAACTTTTCCTTACGTAAGAATAATGAAAGGGGAGAAAAACTCAATACTATCATCAATTACTTGAATTTTTGTCATGTTTTAATTTAACCAAGGAGGTTTTGTCCTACTACTGAGAGGGATAGGTGTCTGGACCCCATTTCTATGAGTCCTTACAATCTGACGGGGAAACATATCTCAGCCACTTCACTCGAGTTAGTTACAAGAACATGAAAACCATCTCTATATAATGCTGATATAAGGCCAAAATTTCACTTCCACTAAGGACATTGATTGAAAAAATCTATTGAACCCGAGCAACTATTTTCAATGCCTAAATGCCATACAAATACCTGCTATAATTTGACACTTTTTTGTCTGAGAATATTTAACGAGACAAGAAAGGTGATTTTAAGGATTTTAGATATAGTTCTTTTAAATAGAATTTTGAAAATTTGTAAATTCCAATAATAGTTTTTATCTCCTTCGTTATCAGCTTTATATAATTTCTTTTATTATTATCAAATTGTTTACATAAATATATTAAATATGATTATTTTGGGATTCACTTTGTGTGTTCCACAGTGTTTATCATGTTACATTCTTATCCTGAAAATAAAAATTGCATTGTATAAATCAATTATTGTGACTATCTATTCCTCCAAAATATCATTACTCGGTGACAACCTGACATCAATTAATCATTGGAACTTTTCAAACTTCTGAAAGGAGCAATAATCTTTTCAAGGTTGTTAGAGAAAATTTTTTTTTTTTTTTTAATTCGAATTTGTTTAGACCAAAAAGAAAATGTTGAAGCTGCCTTGGAGAACCTAAAGGTTAGCTTCTTATTAAAAACTACTTTGATTTACCAACACAATCCTATTATCGGCAGGAATATTGTCTACATCAAACTGGTTTGCAATGCAAAAAAAGGTTGGGGACCCCTGCTCTGATCATCTATTTAAATTTTTTTTCTGTATCTTCTGCTTTTATTGAAATTTTCCTCCAGATTTTTTTTAGCAACCTTGAAAAGGTTTCGTCTTCTCGAATTACTTTGACTAGCAGTCATTGAGCCCTATAATTCTTGGCTCACTTGCATGCCATTTTCTGTCTTTGAGGACCTTGCTTTTGAGCCATGCTTTTGTTGCAGAATCTTTGAATTAGGGCTTGAGTTGTCCAAGGCTAAGATGAGATAGTGCTTCATATAGACCATATATGGCCTCCAAAATAAAGGATTGTCCAATCAGATCGCTAGACTCTCATATTTGCATCGGTTAGTGTTGTATAGATAACTGAAGTTTCATTGTCTAACCCTTCCCCACCTGGGGAGAACTAAGATTGACAGTAATTGTCGACACAGTGTGATGATAGGAGTGATGTTTTTTGTTAGTAATCCTAGCGATCACAGTGACCCTGGAGAGGGAAAGGCTCCGTCAGTCCATCTCATGATGGGTGCCCCAACAACCTGGTACAGAAGACGGAAAACTTACGGAACCAAGGACTTGCCTATCTTTCTACAAGACGGAAGGGGGAGAAATCATTTTTAATGGTTTTCTTCTAAATTATCATATTTTAAGAATCTAGATAGTCTCTCTTGAAATATCTTTTATGAAATATTTAAGAAAAGCAAATGGGGGCTTATCTATTTATGAATTTGTATTTTATCATCCTTGGTTAGGTTTTTTGATGTATGTAGGTTTTATACAAGGGATTATTGCCGTCTCCATTAACACAGCAAATGACAACAACACAGTACCACTCGGATACATACATGCATCACGAAACCTAGCTGGAAACCTAGCCAAGGGCGATAAAATACACATCAACACCTCAGGCGAATGTGTTGTCATCATGGACACACACACCTACTTTGACAAAAACATTTATGAGTTTATGATTTTGATGAAAAAACCTCAGTATCAATTCACCGTAGCACCACAAATGGCCTGACCAACCAGCCAAGTGGGCTACAGATTCTCCTCTCTCAGCTCTGGGCACCCCTGGTCACATTTCTGAGGCTACAACCTCGAAAGTTAGTATGAGTACATCACTAAGCAACATCTAATAACTTCTCTTTTTTTTTCTTCCAAAAAGGAGCTTCTTTAGGGTTCTATGGTCATTTAGACCAACAATGCCCAGATTATGTGCTAGATAGTTTTAGATATTTTAGATAATTAATTCTGGTACACACGTGGGCTATGGTAAGGTATGGATATTTATCGTATTTATTTTAAATCTTTCTTTTAGATGAAGCATTTTCACTATTATTATGTCACTAGTAATTTTCTTCTATTTTTCAATCACATTTTTGGTTAATATACCCTTTGACTGCTTAAACAAACAACCTGGTTCAAGTGAAATCTATGAATGACCGACTGTTGCGGTGCATTCCAGTCTCACTGTAAACTATTGTATATGCCAATATATATAGGGTGGACATTTAATTTAGAAAAAAAACTGTGCGAATACTTCAATGCATCCACTGCACTGGTATTTTGACTAGGAAAATCTACTGAAGCTTGATATAGTTATGGGGCTTGCATTGTGGTAATCTTTAAAATAACTTTGTAAACTATTCATTTTATAGTTAGGCATGGACAGTAATTCACTTCTGATTTCACACTATTTGCTTTATTAGTCAAAGAGGGATTAAAAAAAGTAACGCAAATAAGAAACTATTAATAAAATAATAAGATCGAAAAGTATATCTATGTTATCAGAAAAAAGCAATAAGATTGAGTAAAATCATTGATAAAATATTATCTGTATCTTTATTCTCTTAGAAGTCAATATTCTTTGAGAAAAATATCTCTTCTGCTTTGCTATCCATCTATGCTTGACTGAAAAAATAACGAAGTTGCTTGAAGTTGAATACTGGTTGTAGTATGCATATTCCAAGATTGAGATTCACTTTGTTTATCATGATTGAATGACATAGTTTTCCACCCCATTTGATCGCTTATGAATCTGTGAGTAGTGGGGAACTTATGATTGGAGACTCAACATTTTGTTGAAGTTTCAAATCTATTCAATCTACTACCCGTACTGTAGACATCATGGGGAGGCGGAGACTGTATTTGCATTAGTCTTTTTTTACTCTGCTTTACTTGGGCAATTTATTATAATCCACTTACAGCTTGCTATGCCGGTCAATGCTTCACCAGAACCCCATTAACCATACATTTTCGTAGCGCGTTCCTTGTACCCTGTCATGACACTGAAAGAGGAGTTGAACTTTCCAATTTGAATTCAAAGTTGTCTGCCCCCTGTCAACCAAAGCTAAAGGGCCCACTCTGCTTTGACATTTACCTATAGCTGAGGGAATAAACAATGGATTTATGCCTTTCCCAAGGGTATTAGTGCAAAATGAACACAAACTCTTGCAGCTGGAGTTTGAATTCTGTTTACCTATTCCATTTTCTGTGCAGCTTACTGTTCGGCCATCAGCATCGCCATAAGTGTAGTAAGATCTGTGTACTTTAAATTGAATCTTTTTAGAAAGTTCTGTGAGAATACTGAAAATGTTACACCTACTATCGAGAACAAAAACCATGAATGGATCTCTGGGTAATAGGTCAAGTTCTGAGAATGTTGTTTTTGGCAATTGTTGGAAATATTCAACATACGTAGGTGAAAAATAGGTTATTTCATTATGTATAGATCTTTTTTCTGACTGCTGTTGTCTTCATCTTGGTTCATCTTTTGAACACAACTTTCTAGCCATTGTACCCTATGGCCTTCAGGTAGGTGTCGTAACTGAGGGGGCTTCAGAATGCTGGGACGAGTGGGGGCCCCCCCATCAAATCCTAGGGAAAGAAAGTCCTCATTCTGTTGTCTCTTTTCGGGTGGGAGAAATCCTCAAGTCAAAACCATATTTCCAACCATTTTTGGTGTTTTATAATCCTGTCAGTGACAAAAGCTTGCGCCCTGTCTTCGCATCTCTACGCTTTGATTTTAGTAAATGTTTGAATTTTTAGCTCTCTAGCTCAATTGGTACAGCCTATACGCATGATGCATACATATCCACCCAAACCAACCTGAAAACTGAAGAAAACTATGTTGATGTTGGCTGTTTCCAATGAGCACTATGCATTTGATGCACTTACGATTACTGATAAATGTAGAGCTTGAAGTTCTGGGATAAAGTAATTATTCTATGAATTATTGAAACTAATATCCTCATCTTTGCTAAGACAGTGTGATCTTTCTTAAGTATATGTTGCATTCATTTTTCAGTATTTTAAGTCTCTCTCTCTCTCTCTTTTTCTTTTCTTTTCTTCTTTTCTCCAGACTAGCCATTCTCAACTTCTAGGGATGGGTGCCCCCTTCAAAAGCAGGGGACCCCTGTCAAACAGGGATACAGTACAACATTCAGACAGGAATTCATTCATTATTATTTCAGTCTATGGCCCCCTTCACAAAAATATGCCATATTAGAGTATATGGTCCCTGTTGAGAATCGCTGCTCTAGACTCTGAAAAATCACAAGTGCAGCACAAATTTACATCATTCCTGCTTGTAAATTTTCCTAATCATTGGTAAAAATTACCACAATAAACGGCTGTGAGTGAAATGAAGGATTGTGTTCGGAGTTCCTTAAAGAATGATGCAACATCTATCTAAATAAGGCTGGAGAGTGTACATGTTTGAATATGGTTCAAACAAAAGATGAGAATACCAATCCAAATAATGCACAGACTAAGAATTTGTAGCTATCTTGCTAGGCATGAATTACTTGAGAATTTTTGTCTGAGAATTTAGTTATCCAATAACCACTTCTTTTGTGCACATGATAGGATTAGTATTGTCATCTTCGTTGATTATACTGCTACGTTCTTGCCAGTCAATTCCTCAGACATCTGGAAAGTACTTTTATTTATTCACTGGAAGTATCACTGATGTTCTAGTGATCTTAATAAATTGTGCTTTAGTTGATCTCCTGAAACTGTCTGCCAGACAGAGACAAGGATGCTAATTGAAAAAAAAAAGAAGAAATTGCTCGAAGATGACATTTGTTTGTTTTGTTTTTTCTTATCTACATTTTTAATTTTCAGCAGATGGATCTGAAAAAAAACAAAAACGAATCATTAATTTTCTATCACTATTTTCTTTCATCTTGAATTTTTTTTTTTTTTGTCAATGCCTTTTATTGCAACTTACTCTATCAGTCTGCAGCAGTGAGCAAACAGATTAGAGAAAAAGAATAAGCTTGAGGTGAGACTCAAAGTCTTGTCCCATTTACCATGGGTGGGCTACTTATATACGTCACTGCTCTACCAACAGAGTTACTAGAGCTCTCATGACTGGCAGATTATCAACTTCAACCCTTAAATCTTTCAGTGCAGGAAGGGCCATATGGCATATAACAATGGAATTTATTTTCATCTAATTTTTCTGTCACCATAACGTAGATGCCTGTAAGGGCTATATGGCCCCAGTTTTGCCCCCAAATTGAAATTTTTGATCAAATAACAACAAAATTTGAATTCTCTGTATAGCTTTACCCCTGAAATGTATGAATTGTTTTATTTATACCGTATGGATATTCAGCCCTGAAAGAGTTAAACTCATCCTTCTCCAATGGTTTGGTACCATATATATTATTTTTATGTATATTAGATGTAGCAGTAGTAATATTATCATGATTTATTTGAAGTCTCACCTAGAGCTTATTCTTTATTCCTGATCTGGGCTGTCTACTCACTCAAACGGTCAGTCTACGGGAGTGTGTTGCAATAAAAAGCAACTAAAAATTTTTAGATGATGGAAAATACTAAACAAAATTTAGTAATGGTCAACCATGCTTCATCAAATTAAAAAAATGAAATCAGGAAAGAAAGAAATTGTCCAACAATTCAGGATCAAATTTAAATTTTTATTTTTTCTTCCTTAAATTGGATAAGAACTAAAAAATACATTTTTTTTTCTTCTTTCAATTCTTATCAATACAATAAATATAACAATTGAAACAGCATTAAAGTTTTATTGATTTTTCTTAATAACATTATAATAAAACACATTAAAAGACAAACAATCTTTAATACATAAGAAACAGAATTGATCAATACAGTCAATAGTCAGATATGTTTGGTATCGTTGAAAAAGTATTCTTATCTTCTTTTTATTACCATTCGGCTTGTGTCAGAACTTAGTACATTTTACAATAATATACTTATATTCCTTAAGAGAGGCAACAAGTGAAATTCATATTCTTTTAAATGTTAAAAAATATCCAGTTTATTTTACTTTTGATAAACATTTTAGACAATATATAAGAGTGCTTAGACATTTCAAGTATTTATTATCAATTTGATTGACTTGGGACAGTTTTTATTATTATTTTGGGCTGTAGCAAGTCTTATAGAAACTATTACAAAAAATTTAGTGTAAAAATTTTCAAATTATTTTTTAAAAACCGAACTATTTCCCAAAAGTTTCTTTTCATACTCATACAGAGTGACTTGCATTCAAATTACCCATATATCATAAAAATATGAACAAATTTTGAATTAACCGATGATATTTCAGTATGGAACTTCTACCATTTTAGACTGAAAATAATCTATTTTTCCTCAGGTTATTAAAGAACTGAACTACAGAGGAAGCCAGCCATTATGATCACTTTGGGATTTTAGATGATAACTGATTGATAACATTTAGCAAAGGATATCTAAATTGGAACAATTTACCTTCATTGTGTTATTAAATTTGTTATAAACTACTTAACATTATGGAAAATTAATATGAAGTTTATTTTTTTTTAATTTTTGATCCATTCTAAATAAGGCATTTTGAACTGACTGTTTTTGATACCATTGGTAATTATGATAAATGACTTCCTCTGTAATTCATATAAATACTATCATTTACATACAATATTTCTTCAAGCAACTATTTTTTCGATGGCCAAATTCACATTGTTTGTGACTTACTTTATAGTGGATAAACCAGGAGAACTCTGTGAAGTGATGAATTTTAAGTGATTTTTAGATGATAGAGTCTAGAAGTCAGAAATTGCTATTAAGATGCCTTTTTTTTTTCAAGTATTTTTTATAAATTAAATAATATTTTAATACAATAAATGCCGAAGATAAAAATCACATTTAATTTATTAATTCCCCAGATATAAAAATATCTGGAGAATCTAGATGTTTTAAGATGCTTTTTGACTCAATTAAAGATGATGTCTTGAAAATAAAGTTGGCAATACTGCCATTGCTAGCTTTCCACAAAAAAAAAAAGAATTAGCACATCTATGGTCTGACTTTCAAGCTTGTTTTTTCTTGAGTATGAGGGATTGGCTAAGTGGGTAGTGCCTCACTCAGGTGTTATAAAGGAATCCGGTGTAACTTGGTATCACCCAAGTCATCAAATTACATAAACAAGAATCTCTTATAAATATAAAATTGTGCAACTTTTAACAAGAGCCAAAAATAATCTTTAGACTTTTTATTCATTATAGTATTGCTATTAATCATTTTTATATTGCTCTGATTTTCAAAGCTCTTTAAGGATTTAATTTGATAGCCTTGAAATAACTATGTGCCACAAGTTTTGTAAAAAAAACAAACTTTTTTTCTACAAAAGACTGACAGGAACTTTGAGATAGCCTGTAGTTCATATACAGCTAGGAAGCACCAAGAGTGCATGTCTCTGGTAATGCTATACACTGAACTGAATGAAAATCAGTTCATATACAACTACAATGCAGAATCTCTGTTCCGATCTTCCATATTTTTCGGACTATTGTCCTAATATATAGAAAATATCTCAAACAAAAAAAACTTAGCTTCTACCACAAAACGTCTCTGAGATTCATTGAAAACTTTTGGAGAAACAAACATGGGTGAATACAGTTTTTTTCATGATGAAATTCCCTGAACTTCTGGGGTGCTACCTTATATATATATCTACATACAAGGAGAAAGAGATGTAGTACAGAAGTACAATAAAGATGAGACTATCTAAAGGAACTAATCTATTATTCAAGGTATTTACTTTTCTTCAAGTGTGAATAATGCATATCCTAAATATTGAAATGGAAACTAGGCACCCACAATTTTAATATAAACTGAACCTGATTTTCATTTAAGGTTATAAAAGAGGTGGAATCAATTGATTTGCATAAATTTAATTTCTAGCACCTACCATAAATTTTAAAGTGAATATTTTTTTTTAGATATCTACATACATTCAAATGTCAGTTAAGACTGTTTTAGAGTCTCCACACTTGGAAAACTGATCCCCTACGATTCTAAGTAGAATCCGCTGAAGCCATAGCCAGCATAAGAGCGCCTTTTATTGTTTGTTGTAAACAAAAGTTGCGCCTTGGTTAAAAAATCTACTGTACCAAATTTCAGCTAAATCCATCCATCTGTCAGGCAATTTCATTGAAAGAAACTGCATATGATGCAGACCCCCTTGCCAAATAGGTTTTGTGATCTCATCTTCACCTTGCTCCAATAAGAATTATTACAGGTTGCAAACACTGAAACTATATCAATTGAATCAATTAAAAAATGTATATCATCAATTGAAAAAAATTCTTTTACATTGACAGCTATGGATCTAATGATTTCATATTCAGTTAAATGGTTTTCACTATGAAATAATTACTTATAGTAATATATAGTGAAAAGGAGAAAGAAAATCCTCTAAATCAAATAGAACCTAAATTACTTGATAACTGTTCAGTTCCAAGTGGATTAATGTTTCCAGCAGCATTTTAATTTATCACCTTTGAATAGTTTTCTTCTTTTTTAAAAAAAAATCTTATATGCCAGACTACAAGATGAATGATTCATGAGAGTATTTGGAGGGGTACTGCTCACCAACTCATCCAAACCCTATAACTTTCTATATCAAGCTTCAGTAGAAGGACCCTTAATAACCCCAGTACATTTGACGTGTAATATTTGCATAGTTGTTTTTATAAAATGTCCATTTTATACATCAGCATGTACAGTACATTATTTTCTGGAAAAAAAAATAGAGTTGAAAACTAAAGTAGAATTACTTTAGTTGTGATAACATACAAACAAACTGGTTCACTGAGTTTATTTAATACAAATTCAATATTTTATTGTGATTACTTTCAAGACAATGAAACATCAGTGTTTAAAGCATTAAAAATTTTTGGTTTCGGCTTAATACCAGTGCAAGGCAAATGTCAATATTAAAATATAAATGTATTAAAGATCTTTGGTTAAAATTTGTGTACTGCATAGAAAAATGGTACGTTTAAAATATTTGATATGTTCAATGTTGGTGTAATAAAATCTTCATCTTGATTCATTATTGAAAAAAGGTACATTTGAGAAGCTATTTGTAAATTTAATGGGTTGGATCATAATCCCAAAAAGTCAAAATCCTGTTTATATGATTCTGGAAAAAAAGTTATTGAAAGACATTCATTTACAGTTTTAAAAAAAAGGGATCTTTTTTTGGAAACATTCAAAAACATGGAACCTTAATGCCGGAGTAATGCAGTAAAAGAAGAATGACATAGAAGATAATGTTAAAAAACTTCGATACAATTATCAAGTAAAAAATGATCTCTATAAACAACCGGAGCACCTACCACTTTTATTGAGCCCTTTTTTTTTTACAGGTATTGTGGTTTACGGGATTTCGACTATCAGGATGAGGGGTTTTAGGATTTTAGCCTTTAGGGATTCTGATTTTTTTGTGATTTCAATGTTCAGGATTATAGTACTCATGACTGTGTCATTTCAGATTATGATCACGAGTGATATTGAAAATAGTAGTATTAGTTGAAAATTGAAAAAATAGTCCTCAGCATTGTAGTAGTGATTAGTAACAATTTTCATTTTATGATTGAGGACTGAAAATATTTGATAAGTACTCCATACAATTGCATGAAAAATATCTGTACCTTGCATAAGTGAATTACTGTAGCCCACACATGTACCAGAACTAATTATATAAAATTTTCTTTGAAAAAAAAAGAAGTCTCTCATTCGAAGTTATCTTAAAAAATACCAGCATGAGACCTGGGCATTGTTGGTCCAAACTGACCATAGAGTCCCAAAAAGCATTTTTTTCAAAGAAAAAAAAATTGAAAAGAAAACGTTTTTTAGTTGGTGCCTAGTGGCGAACTCATGCAAATTTTCAAGGTTGTAGCCCCTAAAATGTGACCAGGAGTGCCCATAGACACGCGTACATATAGACATACAGGCAAGCGAAGAGAGAAGAATCTGTAGCCCACTTGGCCGGTTGGTTGGGCGGCCATTTATGGGGCTACGGTGATTCAATAGTATTCAGCATTGAAATAACTATTTTGAGTTTATGATTGAGAATCGAAAATATTTTATATGTACTTCTAACATTTGCATGAAAAATATTAAGACTCTTTTTCACTTATCAAAAATATCAGTTATAGAATATTTAAATGCTTTATCGACTCCAAAGGGTTAATGCCAGAAAAATTTAATCATAGTCCACCAAATGATCAAATGCTTGGTGAGTTTTATAAAATATTTAAATTAAAAATCTTGAGAACTAATCTTTTAATCATTTCTCTTTTAAAAGATGAATACTGCGACGAGAAGAAAAAGAATTTGTTCATTTGCTTTTGAAAGACAAGAGAAAATATAGACAAATATATGTGAGTGAAGACCATGTTTGAATAGAATTACTGAATACCATCCCTCCCAACCCAAGATAATAACTCATAAATTCATTTTTTTTTTTAAATTCAAATGTTAAATGAAAGAGAATAACTTCTGATCGGGGTGACTTCCCTGGCACTTTTAGGTAATTAAAATTTTTGTTTTTCTTACTCAAATTTGTAAAAATTTCCATCTTTTTTTAAATTTTATTCATTGAAGAGTTCAACTGTGTTCAGAAGCAGGTTCAAGTGGTTCATGAATTTAAGAGTTCAAAGGAAATGACTAGAATTTTACTTCAAAGATTTTTGTTCACCGGACAATTTTTAAGTACGAAGGGCAAAAGTAACATTGACAACATATTTGTAGATACTCAATATTTGACTAACGAATATGAATCAGACAATTTCAAAATTATCATACTATTCTGCTTGTTTGCTATTATGGCTGTTAAATTTTCTGATTATATTTAATTCCCCTCATATCTTTCATCCTTTTTCCTCTCTCCCCACCCAACCTTGCAATGTCATGAGTGAGTGTAAAAATGGAAGAGGGGGTTTATGCTTGGATGGGAGCAAAGACAGCTAAATTTACTATAACTTCCATTCATTCATCTCTCCTTCCTCACACATCTGAAGCTTATCAAGTGATAGTAATAATAGACTACGGATATAAACAGATAGCAGAAGTAATCAACAACAACAACAACAACAATTATAATAATAATAATAACAATAATAATGAATATTATAATAATGATAATAATATAAAAACAAACAGGTGTATCAGCTTCATAGACTTTGCATGTTATTAAAGTTAATACAGATACTTCCATAAGTAGTAAATACTTTAATGAAATTATATACTCTAATTGCAGAAATATTTATGAGAGAGTGATCATGATACTTTAGTTGTCAATAATCGTGGTATCTACACAGGGCTAGCTAGTTTTGATATTTATTCATATCATCCCAAAAGCATGAATGGAAAGGACTTTTTCAGTTTACTTATAGTCGTACATAAATTGGTAAAGAAATTTGTTTCTATTCATTATATTCTGAGGATGATGTGAATAAACGTTGAAATCTTAAAATCTCTCAAGACTCTTTTTTGTCCAGCAACTATTTCTTAGAGACCTGTTTTTTGAAATTATCATTATTTTTTACTCTTATTATTTTTATAGATTTTAGAACAGAATAAAAGGATGCAAGGGTTGCAATACGTCTGTATTTAGATCTCAAATTCTTCAACCTGGATTGAATTTTTCAAATTCTTTAGAAGTCTAGAATTTCAGTTTCCATCATTCTCTCCAAGGCAAAAATATGAAATTGTAATAGCTGGAGAGAGAAGGGATGACATGTATATCTTGCATTCAACTAAATAGTTTTAGGGTTAGCATTTAGTGCCATGTACTCCTTTTTTCTTGTTCTTCAGTCATGCACATATCATTTTTTCATACATAACAGCCATAAATGAATTGCTGAAAGTATACCATGTTTTCTAAAGAATTTTTTGTTATACTGTAACATTTATTTCCTCGTCTACATTTAAAGCATTTTAGCTATTTCAACCATAATCTAACCTCTGCCACTACATTATTTATGATGACTGGGAACAATCTCTTTTTTTGAATATTCAAATATGGCAACCCTATATTATGCAATCTAGATGTTTTTGATATTTAATCAATTCTTGAACATTTTCATCTGCAGATTATTACAAACCTTGAAGCCTAACTCTTAAATTCATACAAAGAAAATAGGATGTCAATTCCGATGGAAATAACTTCTGATTGAAATTATCTCCCATTTGATGAATTATGTTTCTATTCAATTCCCAGATGAGTTCCATTATTTTCAATTCTACTCATTGAAGAGTTTCACTGTCATTAACAACTGATTTACAAGTGGTCCATGAATTTTAGAGTTAAACTCACAGTAATTCAATTGAGCTTTCTATTTGAAAAATTTTTTTGTGAGAAAATGATTACCTCCCTTATGTGATATGAAATATGTAATATTAAATGTAGGCTTAGCCTATGGAGCCGAGCCATATATATATATCATTAGCCCTTATAAGTCCACTGTTGGCCAAAGGCCTTTACTATCTCCTTACGTACAAGTACCTTTATTTTCATACTGTTTGGATTGTTGATATTGAACGAATGTATTAAGCATTGTTAAGGTCGCTAAAAGAACATTGGGTAATGATGCGCTGATGAACTATACTTTACTTACACAAAAGCAAGCGAAAGATTGATACAAATAATTCTAATAACTTATTAGATATATATTATTTCAAATTTGCCAGATCGTTGGCTATCATAGATTTGTATTGTATTAATAGGAAAAAAAATCAGTCAGATCTAGCCAAAAACAACTAATTTGGCAACCCTGCTGCGATTCTTTGCAGTGAAGGCCAAGCTGCATTCTTATTGGTTTATAATCGCAGGCTTCCTCATCTGAATAGTAATGAGACTAGTTGATTTGAACTTTGCTAAATTATTTGACAATGTTTAATCGTTAGATTATTCCTTTCTGGTGTAAGCAGTAAGATTTTTCAAGATACCATAACAAATTTAATGATAACAAAAATATTTCCATTCTGTACAGAGCTCTAACGATCCCCCATTGGCTGAGAATCTCATCATTTCTTATGAGAGTCGCAATTTCTTTGGTCAGAATTGTAAGAAAACAACTTACAGACATAAATAGTCTTGCTATGGTGCAGCTCTATTACCTAGGGAAAAATACTCAATTCAATGTTTGAATATTATCATAAGGTAAAGAGTCCTTGGATACTCACTCGAGACTAGGGTAATAATTAGCAAGCTAGTCCATTACAACTCATTGGGTACTCTAACCTTATGACCTTGTGCCCAGACTAGGCTTAGTAGATACCTACTTACTTATGAAAAGTGGTTATCAAAGTTGTCTCTTACTGGGTACTCTACAAATATGGCCCTGTGCCAGACTTGGCTAAGCTTATTAAATACTGTGAAAAGGCCTTTAGAAAAGCATGATGATAGTATTAATTTTTTGTATATAACAATAATGAGGTGTGAGTGGCCAAGTGATTAACAGTCCAGAGAGTGGAGTCAGCAAGCCAAATTTAAACTCTGGCTGAGACAGTTTGCATTCCCATTCACACTAATGCCCTTAGGAAAGGCATGTATCCACTTTCTACCTCCTGCCAACATGTCATGGGTCAATGGGCCTGGGTTTGGCCTGCCAACCCCCCTACCTTGGAACCTTGAGAAAAGCCTATGTCCAACAATGGACTTTGAAAGGAACAGTTCAATTTAATATTAGAAAATTTTCTAATAAAAAATCTATTATAAAAAACAGAACAAGCAGTTCTATTGAAAATAGTAAGAATGATATCCACACTTTGCGTAAATCACCATAGCCTGTACGTGTATAAGAAGTAATAATCTAAAAAAATTGAACTTTCATTTAAAATTTTCTAAAAAAAAACAGCCCAAGATTTTGGCATTGTTGGTTGGTCCAAAATGACCATAGAGACCCCTCAAAAAAACAAAACAAAATATTCTTGGGTGGTACCTATTGGTATACTCATGCAAATTTTCAAGATTATAGCCCTAAAAATGCGACCAGGAGTGCAGAGATACACACACGGATACACAGACATATGGACAAGCAAAGAGAGAAGAATCTGTAGCCCACTTGGCTGTTTGGTCTGGTGGGCCATTTGTGAGGCTACAATAATTCAATAGCCAACTTGGATTTGTAAACTTTCCCTGACAATTTTATTTTTACAAATTTCTCATACAAATTGTTAGATTTGCAACCTGAGATCTCTCACTGCTGACCTAGAAGCTATTTATAAATACCATCAATATCCTTCTTAAAGATTTTAAGTATGAAATTTTTTGTTGCTTCCAAGTTTGATGTATATTGTTATTTTTATATTTATTTTCTATTAGGAGAATTTTACGCTAAACTTATTATCAAAAATAGTAGCAAAAGTCGATGGTTACCCTTTTATATATATATATATATATATATATATATATATATATATATATATATATATATATATATATATATAACTGATGGGAAGTGGATGTTTGTATGTGATTCTAAATGACTGAATGATATGATATGATATGATAATTTGTAAAAAGGTTTTTTTTTCTTGCTTTTTATTATATTTGTAGACCATAATGTAAATATAATTATATTTAGGCAGAAATTTATCATTGATGCAGATCCCCAATATATGTTCCCTTGTGTGTAAACAAAAAAATTTCAACTAAAAAATTGAAAAAACATTCTTTGTCTATCAGCTTCAATAAAACATATATATATATATATATATATATATATATATATATATATATATATATATAAGTATATATATATATATATATATATATATATATATATATATATATATATATATAAGTATATATATATATATATATATATATATATATATATATATATATATATATATATATATATATATATATATTTCCCAGTGTCAAAGATGTACCCAAGATGCAAAATATAGATAAAAGAATAGAATAAGAAAAAAGTAAACGTCAGATACAGAGTAAATTTTTGTACACTTTTTCGGAAAAAAAACCCAGAATCTTTGTCACCGGGAAATACTATGCGTATATATGCACGTAGATATTTGTATATATACATATATATTTAAATTGATGATGAATTTGGAGAATTATACTGTTTTGTTCCAGGAGGCATTTCGATGAGTTATTAATCTTCTTCAGCCAGTTAGATGTTAATTTTAAATTAAAGTGATGTTCCTCATTGTCATGTGGCTCTGCAATGCTGCATTTGTTATAGTTGTGTTTTGTGACATTTATTGATCAGAAGCTCATCAAAACATGTACCAGGATAAAACAATTAAAAGAAAGTATAATTTTCCAAATTCTTCACTAATCTAAATCTTGTCGGAAAATACTATTCACTATCATAAAAATATATATGTATGTATACTTATATATATATATATATATATATATATATATATATATATAAACGAACAAAATATCTATCCAACTATATCACAGATATAAGAGACAATAGCTGATATGTAAATTCTCAAATCACAATTCCTTCTGCTTAATATATATATATACATGTATATTTAGAATTTTTGGTCTATTCTACCAATCTGTGTATGCTTACATTTGTCGTTTCTTTTAGTTTAAATCATATTTTATAGAAGTGTACGGCTTGTTTTGTTGAAAACTGTCCCATATTCTTAAAATCTATAAAATACTATCTAAACTTCCAAATAGAATATAGAAAAAGGAAATGACTAAGAATTTTGAACTCGAATTATTATAATAAAGTCATTTTCCTTATAATGAGAATAATAAAAAACATAAGTTTACAGACTGCCACCTGGAACTTATAGTATTTGATTGTATATAAGACCTCCCATTTTACCCCAAAAATGTCTCAAAAGGTAAACGTAACCTTTGCTGTCCAGCCTCACATTGGCCAGAACTTGGATTAGAGTTGAAAATCAGGATTATGAATGAGAGTTATTCAGAGAAATGTCTTTTTTCCAAACATTCTCTGCTAAAATAAGGGGGGGTCTTATATGCCATGGAATACAGTACTTCATTTAAGTGAACTTATAGAACATTACACTAACACACACACATACAAACAAACATACATACACACACATACACACACAAGGATATGCCGAAATTCATTTATCATTCCGTCCATTATCACAGAGAATATATTTATCGGATAACAATGCTAAAAATCAAAACTCGGCTAAGAATTCCGATTCTATGAATCAGTTTCTCCTTCAGAAATATGCAGTTTTTCTTGAAGAGCCTTATCTTTCTGATCTTCTTCCTCTTCTTCTTCTTCTTCTTCTTCCGAATAGTTTTCCGTCTCCTCTTGTAGCGCCTCCAAGAAAGTTTGGTTCGTTACAGTAATGACAACGTTTGGCTCGTCCAACTCAAAAACTATTGGCAATTCAGGAACACCCTGCGAACATTGAAAAGATGTATCAAACGGTTAAAAACAGGTCTGGTTAGTCACTCAATAGAAACCATCATGTGACCAATATCTTTTGACAGCATCTTGTGTTGGGGGCAATGAATTAAAAAAATTGGCAAAAAGCCTGATCAATGAATAATTCATGTGTCTCTCCTTTTGTTGAGTGGTGATCACTGAAAAAAATCCAAATAAAAAAAAAAAACAAGCATGAATGCTGCATGGACACAACCTAAGGGACCAATTTAGGATAGACGTACATTGTAAATTGACACGCCCCATCCCACTAGAATCTTTTTGGGGAGAGGAATTTTCAAAACCAAAAATGTTTCCTCTAGACATAATAAGGAGTAAATGTTTAAATTTTCAGCCCTCTAACTCCATTGGTGTGGCTTGTACATGATACACATACATAGCCAGCCAGCAGGGCAGAACCACTTAAGAACTGTAGAAACCTGTTTTGTTGATGTATTCTAATAGAAAGAAAAAATAAAAGAAAGAAGAAAATTGAATCAATCGAAGAAACTTTACTTTTAAACCTTTTAATGTTTTGGTGTTCAAAGAATACAATAGATTTCAATAAACTCTTAAATTCATACTAAGGAATTCAAATAGTGATAGGGCAGTAACTTCAGATTAAACTTGCTTCCCCTGTGCTTTGTGATGATTTGAAAAAAAATCCTTTAATTCAATTGACTAAACAGTTCCATTTCAAAAATCTCATTCATCCAAGAATTCCACAGTGGTTACAAGTGGTCCATAAATCTAAGAGTTGATTGAGACACAATGGAAATGGAGATACAGCAAAATGGTCCCATCAGATGACTTGCTGGGTTAAGCAGAGTCATGTATAAACAATTTAAATATGTGCATTTTCAGTTTTAGCATAAAGTATGTATTGTAAAAAATGTAAACAATTTATCCCATTTAGTCAATTAACAAAACTTACACTGATTGACCGAAAACTAAAATAAAACTAAGACCTTGGCAGTAGTAGTAGTAGTAGTGGTAATGTAAATGCCAATACACAGACACAGTAGCAATATGCTTTAGCCCATGCTAACACATAGACACAAGCTTTGCTCTATCCCTTCCTCCCATTCTGTTTGCTTTACCGTAAAAGAAACCACCAAACAGATAAGCCAACCAACCAACGGATAAAATAAGTGATATTGGCTTTCATATAATGAGACGCTGGATATGTGTTGGTTCTCCAAGATATGGCTCAAACGATTGTCCTGATTAACTGATGACTTAATCAAGCATAAACTACTTTTGTGTCATGAAAACTGACTGTAGTTTAAGTTATTAAAACCAGGAATGGATTTTACCACTTGTTTGATATCTACCTTCTCAGTTTTCTCAAAAATGAATAAAAGAATGAATCAGAGACAAATACAATGACTCAATACTGGTATAGTAGAAGGTTACACTGACAAAATACATGAATAAATGCACTGTAAAAACAACTTACTGTATCTAAGTGTTCAAATATACAAGCCTTATCAGCCATCTTGTCAATGAAACTCGGAGAACAGTAGATCTGTAAGAAAGAAAACAATTATTTTCATCATCTTCAGTGGAAGAGGTAGACAAGCAACATTAGGTTTAAGGCTCCAAGTTTCCACTGCCAGATTGTCTTATGGGGCAATGGCCAAGTAGACAAAATTGTTGGTAAAGTGTAGTCAGTAACCTGGTGATCATAGGTATGTGGAACAAAAAAGTCATGGAAACATCTCAAGAACAAATTAACTTAAAATTAATCAGTTACACAATAGAAACCATAATGTGACCAACATCCTTTGGTAGTATGCTGTGTTGGGGGTTATCAATTAAAAAATTGGATAAAGAGATGATCACCTTTTGTTGATCAGTGATGACATTGACAATAAAAAACTGACAATGATCATCACTAAAAAAATTTGAATTTTCAAAAAACAAGCATGAAAGCTGCTGGACACAAACTAAGGGAGCAATTTATCATAAACTTACATTGTAAATTGAATCCCAAGTGAAAAAAAACATTTTGGGGTGGAAATTAAAAAAAAAAATGAAGTCTTTTCTATTCATGATAAGGAGCAAATTTGTAAGTTCTTGGCTCTCTGTCTTCATTGATGTGGCCTGTATGCGCGATACATAGCCAGCCAGACTGATTAAAAACTGGGGAAACCAATGCTGACAGTTTCCAATACAAGATATCCAGAAGCATAGAATGGGAACCATCTACCCTGTGGATTGAATAGGAGTTTCGGTTCAAAATTCCCAGAAGATTACTGAACACAAAATACAACTGAAGAATACTAGCAGGTACAGTGTCTGGAACATTGTGACTATAACAACCAAAATAAAGACACAAGTCCGAATAAATCTGTGTATAACAAAACAATATTCTGCAAACTTTTTTTGGTCTCAATGTCAAGATTTGAAAAAAAAAATAATTTGACTTGTACTCCAGGAGTAATCAAGAGTTGAAGATTGGTAGTTGCATTATTTGTCTGTCAGGTTTCTGATTTTTTTATATTCTCCTTTTTTTATACTTAAGAGATGGATTGATGCTTTTTCCCAGGAAATCAGTGAAAAGTGATCACTGTCTCTGACAGATTTTGAATTGCGTTTGCCAATTCCATTCTTTGAGCTTTCAACCGATCTGCCGCTTGAACCTTGCAATATCAAGATTAAACAAAAGAAATCTGCAAAAGTCAAAGTCTCACTAGACTTACAAATTGTTTTTGTTGCAGACTAGCTCCACAAATGAAGATCTACGAAGCCATTACGCCTCAGGTGCAGGCCTGCTGATCATAGGTGAACGCTGCCACTTTCCCAAGGGGAGTCAAAAAGATACAGTTCTGGGAGGGGGTGGGTGGAGAAAATGATATATTCAGAAAATATCTTAGCAGCCACCCTGTTACCAGTTAAGAATATTACCATCTTTTTATATGGGAACATCAAGTTGGACTTACATAGAACTGTTCAGCCCCATC
The DNA here is from genome assembly GCA_963457665.1 of Thysanoteuthis rhombus. Taxonomy (NCBI): domain Eukaryota; kingdom Metazoa; phylum Mollusca; class Cephalopoda; order Oegopsida; family Thysanoteuthidae; genus Thysanoteuthis; species Thysanoteuthis major. The sequence goes on along the minus strand of OY735216.1, from coordinate 10,407,545 downwards.
ATCCTTTATTGACTATGAGGTTCCAACTTTCAAATCTCCTCACCCAAGGTGAGAAGGCCTGATCTGGAGGCGGGGGCTGCAAATGGCTCAGTTGAAGTTCACTTGATACTAATGCCCTAGGGAAAGGCATGAATTCACCCCCATCCCCCAGCCATAGGTAAATAGCGGGACTAGGGTTTCTAGCCCTGGTCTCCCTCTAGCTATGGGTGAAATAGTAAACGATGCCCTTTAACCTTGGTTTGTAACCAGTCTAGGAGTGGAGCCTCTAAGGCAGACAGATTTCATCATTCCAATAGGTCAAGCCAGGTGTATCTACTTGCTTCTGGTACCATGTAACCTAGTACAACCAACTGCATGTTAATTGGATAGAAGATGGGCAACTCTTAGTTATTCCCATTGCCCTGAGAAATGCCATGAAGTTGAAGTAATCAGCATGGCATCTTGATGATCTACTGGGTCATACATTGAACTAAAACTGATCTGAAAAAGATAAACTGAAGGAAAAGAATTATTCAAGCTTAGAGCTTACCTGTAGATAAGTTCCTTCAGCTTTTACAGGCTCTTCTTCTGAAACAAAGATCACTTCATGTGCAGAGTTGAGACTTGGCACAAGGTGGATTGCATGGTTATCTGCACTGTGAAACACGAAAAATCGGCCTTTCTTCAAACGGCCCCTGGAACAAAAGGTAAATTTGATTAAAAATCAAATGATTAAAAAATGTAGGTACTGTTTTTTCATATTATCTTTTTTGAAAATTCAGTTAAAAGCAACAACTCGTAACTTGACTCTTGCACACAGGATATAAGGGAGACATAGATCTGAAGCAGAATAATTCAATTATTCATGAATTACTAAGAAATTCTCTTCTTTGAGTTTAAACAAATTTTATTCAGTGTTATAATGAATCATAATTTAAAATTACAGATCCTTATTAATTGAGGATTAATTAACCCTTTTAAGGCTAAGCTATAAAGATGCTAGATATCTGAATTTTTGAAACATGTTAATTTTTATTTAATAGTTAAAGAAAACTATTCTTTTATCAAATGATTTTTTTTCCCTATACTGAAGAACCAAAATCATGATGGGATATATGTGACCCAGTAGACATTTATCCTAGCACAGATGAAAAACACTGCATTAGCAGATCACCTAACCTACAAATCTTTCCTATTTAGTCATGTATTATGAACTAATTTCTGCACAGGCATCAGACTATGATAATATCATTGTCTGTGGTTGTAATAGCCAGGAAAATCTCATTTACTATATTTTTGGGCACACATACATCCCAGTAGACTTTTAAAAGAGATGTATGAGATATATATATCCCATTAGTCATAGAAACCTCTGGAGATATATATATATATATATATACATATACATATATATTCCAGGAGTCTTGAAAGGGTTAAATGATCAAGATATAATGTCTGTCAATCTGAATGATTGATTTTATACATACTTGATGACAACAGGCAAGAGTTCGGCTGCTTCTAAGTCAAATAAAAGCTCAACTGCCTCAATGTTTCTTGCTGGTTGGTTAGAGTCAGAATCAGCATCATCACCATCCTGTTGCTCTTCGTCTCCTGTTTCTTGCTCTCCTTCAGGTTTTGTATTCGGTGTCTTCTCACTCTGTTCTTTCTTGGTTTCATCGGAGGGTGAGTCATTATTCGGCTTCTCTTTCTCATCTGGTTCTTTTTTCACTTTCTCTGACGGCTCTTTTTCAGCTGCAGATTTTTCCTTGTCACTTAAAAAAAACAACATATGAAACAAGTCATGATAAGAAAAAATAAAGGAATTAGTTGAACTGGATGCACCTGAGTAGCACAAGGAAGTTAGTGCTCATTGATTTGGTAGTATAGTTATTTACTTGGTGCAGCTTAGTATGGCCCAAGGCTACAACAGAGAGGGACCAATGAGAATTGAACTTATTACACTAGTGAGTTGGTTAACAGGTTAGGTTGTTCAGGTCATTAATAATAAAATTTCAAAAAAGTCATATCCCAAAGAGTAATTACTGTTGCAAATCAAAGAGTGTTCAAAAAATAAGATCCAATATCAATTAGGTTAAATTGTTATAACATTGAATAGAAGATAAAAACTTCCAAAAAAAATTGAACTTACTCCTTTTTTATTTCACTCCAAGTACACACTGCAGTCACATGGCCCAAATTTGAGCCATCTTTCCTTATACCATCAGAGACAAGTTGGACCAAATCTGGGTCCAATTCAAAGAGAGATTTTTCACGGAATAGATCTGTTATATAATAAGGCCCAACCCTGTCAATAATGAAAAGGAAGAAATGTCAAAGATGAAGATTGTGATTAACATCAATAATGTAAACTGCAAGTTAGAAAATTGAATACAACTGACTTGTTATGAGAGAATGAAGCAAAGCTTATATTTATTTATATTTGCTGAACTTAACTTGATACAGCACAAAGCCATAAGTGTGGAATATCTAGCCAGAATCAAATTTATTATAATTGAAATGATCTATTAGATTAGCTTGCTAACCATTACTAAGTCTGACTGCGTTTGCCTGCCAATTGTTTTAGATTCTTTTGGATTATTTTATAATGATCTGTGATCTGTTAACCATTGATCTATGGTCTGGTACTGCCAAGCTTACTTTTATTATTACAAACTCACAATGAAATTAATATAACTAAATCACAAATAAAAAGAAAAATATTTCCATTTTTAGTAATTATAAAGAATTAAAAATGCTATCTAGCATCTATTTTTCAATTGAAAATATGCTGCTTTGTGTAAATTTCAGTGAAGAATATTTTCAAAATTTATTTGAAATACTTTTTTGGTCAGTTACACTTGCTAACAGCAATGAATTTACTCAGAGTAACAGAAAAACACACAAACTAACGAAGTTTTCTTTTTGAAAACTTTTAGGCATGTTTCATCATAATCAGTCTTTAAAGTCTATTGTCGGATATAGGCCTTTCCCAAGGTCTTTCGTTGTAAGTGTACAACATGAGAAGTGATAGGCCTTCCTATGACATGTTGGAAGACGTGGAGTCTTGGCAGATTTGAAATGTCTCGGAAATGTAAATACTTTTAAACACAAAATCAAAGACTTGTATTTTAAAGATTCACGAAGACAAGAAAACAATCTATACATATATTATTGAATTTGATATTAAAACATGCGTAGCTTGGGTATTTTTTTTCTTTCCCTAATGATCTCATATCTCACTACCCTCTTTTTTTAGCCACCTTAAGGGACCATTATGGAAACAAAGCCTTTTTTGACTAATGCAATTCCTGCCATCATTATGTAGAGGTGTTTCAAATTTTTTAAAAATCTTTACTTTGCAATAAATAGATAATAGGATATTATTGTAATTAGTTTTTAACCAAATCCTTGTAAAAAAAATGTTATTATTGATGATGGATTGACACTTACTCACTTGGCCTCCTTGATAACTAAGACAATACTCAGTACAGTGCAAGACTTTTTCACAGCAGATAAGCTTTTCGATTAAACCTACTAAAAAAGCATTTTTTAGAGCTTCAAAAATGATATTTCGTTTTCCTTGAATGCCAAACTCCAGATAAAAATCGAGATATGTTTCACTCCCTCACAATTTATATAGGCAATGCTTTTTGATTAGAGATTTTGTCCATGATCAATTTTTACACATAATTGATCAGAGAATCAGTCAGTGAAAAAACCAAATAGAAAACTTACGCGGAAGAATTTTTCAAGAGTTCCAGAATGCCAGAACCTTGCCAGTGTTGAGCTGCTTTTACTTCATCATCTGTTACACCAATCACCTAAAAGATAGAAATGGTATTCATGTATATCTGTTGTATGTCTTCTATTCAGCTTTGATGTAAAAGAATAACACACATTTTTGATTTCAAAATATTTCATTCAGTTTTTTTTCACTTATCTCTAATGAGGAAGAAACAGAGATGATATCAAAAGTTCATAATTCATCAGATTAATTCTGATTACGTAGAGGAACATTCATTTCATTCTTCGTGTACTAAAATTGCTTTATGTTTTTTCACCATGACTCAAAATTAGACATTACTTAGTTACTGAAAACCTGATATACCTTTGATGTAAAACAAAAACATACATTTCTTCTATGTGTGTACTGAACACTTTAACCCTTTTAACGAAAGTACCATGCACACAAACATACACACACACTTCTGATCAAAATTCATTTTGATTGACAAATAAAGCCTTAAGTCAGAAAAATTGGAAGTATTATCTATATACTATTATTCTGCTCCTTTGTATGTTCCTAATTAATACGGTCAATGTTTAGTAAAAATAATTTCTGATTAGAAATTACTCATCAAAGAATTATATTTACAATTACACAAAATCTTTTTGCCAGTGAATTCAACATTTGAACAACATGTTTCATGCAATGTAAGATCATTAACAATAACATTTTAATCTAATCTAATGAACAGAATTCAACATCAGTGAAATAAGGCAACCTGTATCTAATATGATATATACTAATTTGTTAGCATAAATCAAAAAGCACAGAGTGGCATAGTACCTGTCTGAATTCTAAGGACCCATGGGGTGTATCCAAAAGAGTCAATTGTGGGTCCTCTGTTATCAGCATATGTCGGACGATGCTTTTGTTTTCGGGGTCTTCATCAAGGGATTTGTGCCAGGGAATGTGATCACCCACATCAAGAATATTCCCTAAAGAAGAAAAAGAAAAAAAAGAGAACAGAAAGAATGAGAATGTATCATGTGCCTTCACAGTCAATAATTGAACAACAGTAGTGTCAAAATTTGAAGTTATGAGGAGAAATTCCATTGATGAATAAATATGGTCATAACAAATTCTATTTATGACATCACTGGCATTTTCCACTTGAAAACAGCTAAATCAGAGTAAGAAAACATCTAGAAATATCTAAATTCTGGAGAATCTAGTTGTTGATAAAAAAACAGCCAAAATAAGGCCCAAAATTGTAAAAAAGCTCTAAAAAAAAATTTAAAAAAAAAGGTGTTTAGAGTACTTATGCCAATTTACAAGTCTGTAGACAAAACAGCGTGGCTAAGAATGCTGGAACAAATAAGTAAACACACGCACATATAGAAGAGGATAGAACCCTTCCCCATCTTATTCAACAGTTCAATTCTTTATTGCATATAACATGTTTATTTATGCAGAATGCAACCCCCTATTCTCATATGTGAAATCATGAATATATATTTTGTATCAATGTATGATATAATGGAGTAAAGTAAATAGGAAATTCAGTAGGTAGTTATAGGGAAAGCAAAAATCTTGCCCGTGTACATCAGTTTTTAATACAACTGGGGCCTAAATACAACCATGATTATTGTATTGTTTCATTTTTTCCTCAGCTCTTTAGAGTGAATGAAAGTGTTGACATATTTGTCCCATATATTCTACCCGTGATATCACAGAAAAAAGTAAGTGCTTATTCATTCATGATTTCAAAGATGAACCTTTTATTACCTCTACCAACAAAGTTGGGGAGGTATATGTATTCGGTTGTGTCTTCTTGTCTATCCGTCTCTCTATCCACAAAATATCTCCAAAAGTACTTTCAATTAATTTTATGATAGAGTGGACAATGCGATACAGAAGAGGTGTTTAAATTTTAGATAATATTGCAAAAATTTCATGGCTCTACACAATATTTCTAAAAGTTCTCAATGTGTTGCAATGAAATTTTATGGAAGGGTAGGTAATAGGCAGCAGAAAAGAAGATTGGATTTGGGGGGGGGGTCACACACAATAACTTCCCTTGACAATTGTGTTGGCAAAGATATGAGCTCTTTGGTTACTTCAAAGTTTGTGTATAATTTTAAAGATGAACCTTTGATTCTTATAATGACTTTTCCTTTTTTTTCTCTTTGGATTTTGTCGTTTTCCAATCTTTTCATTCCAAATCAACAAGAAATTCATTTTCAATTAAACGACATACTTGTCTCGAATTTAGTTCATATAACTTATATTCAGAGATAATCTTTGTGAATTAAAACGGCACAGCTTGGGGCTAAAATTTATCTTGATGTTAAAACAGTTTTATGATTGAAATGAAAATGAAAGATAAATAAATGGAAGCCGAAAGGAAAACTAGACAAAAAGACCATTGCAGGGGCCCTCCCCAAAAAAGCTTTAAGAATAGTAGTTCACCTACTGCATTTCTACTAACATTATAAAATAACAAAAATCAACGTCAGATGGAACCCTTCAGGGAGGCAAACCCTCTACCTAATCCAGAGCTACATCACTACTTTTGAAAGGACTGCTCAGCAAGCTCACGGAACTCCAGACCATTGGATGATCTGCAAACGAATCCTCAGTAAAATTTCTGTGGACACTCATGTGTCCATGGCCCTTGGGTTAGGAAACACTGCACTTAATATTTGGAGGGAGGGGTCCTTCAAGGCAATCCTATCCCCAAGATTCCAAATCTACTGCTATGCCCCGGTATACATGGTCTGGGGGGAGGGAGGGAGTCATCCTCCATTGTATAGTGTATGTATACTCACCTGTTTGAAAGACATAATTGGCCAACTTATTTAGAAGACCCGCAGGCCACATTGGTGGGTTGGTGTCACCTTCCGCTTTCTTGAGCCGCAGAGTTAATTCAAACCCAAATCCACTCAGACCTCCAAGCCCGGAAAATCTGCAAACAATATAAACACATTCGAACATTCAGTGACCCATCTACAATCAGAAAGCTTTATAGATATTTAATGTATACAAATAACAAGATGATATCAGTAGCTCTTATGAATGGATCATTGTAGACCATGTGTGTGCCAGGACTGATTATCTATACAAGAATTATCTAAAATTATCTGAAAAATGGATCTTTTTATCTAGACAAAAAAATAGCTGCACAAAATTTGGTCCCAAAATGACCATAAAGATCCAACCCCCTAACAAAAAAAAGCACTTTTTTAGATAGTGCCTATTGGTTTGCTCATACACATTTTCAAGGTTGTAGCCTCCAAAATGTGACCAGGAGCATCTGGAGATCCACACCTACACATTGATGGTAAGATAAATAGATGCAGACACTCAAAGATAGGAGATTCTGTAACCCACTTGGCTGGTTGCTTAAGCCACTTTTGAAACCCTCGTCATAAAATCAAGAAACCCCGAACTAAATGAGATTTTCTTCAGTTTGGGAACTGGGATTCACAACGTTTCAGCCATGAACACTCCAGGCTTCTTTGGTTGTCTGATTCCAGAACAAAACAAACATCTAAGAGAGGCCAGAGGCTGAATAGCCAAAACATTGTGAAAAATAAACAAAAACCATGAAAAATAGTCCAGCTAAACCATTTCCAAGGATTCAAACTGAACGTCCAAGGAAATTCAGAGAAGAACTAAAATCCTCATTTCTACCTTTTTTTTCCATTTTTTTTCATGTCTCAATTGATATTTTCTTTCTTTGAAATCATTCACCAAAACTGTTAACATAGGTTTCTTCAGTTTTTTAGGTGGTCTGAATGGCTGGGTATGAATGTATGATGCAAACAGGCTGTACCAATATAGTTGGAGGGCGGAAAGTTAAAACATTTACTCATTATTGTCTAGAAAAAAATGTTTTTTGTCTTCTGACCACCCCTCAGGTTTTTAGCAGGGGGGGTCAATTTACAATCTAAGTTAATGCCAAATTGGTACCTTAGTTTGTGTCCACCAGCATTCATGCTTTTCTTTTGAAAATTCAGTTTTTTTTTAGGGATCACTTCACAGCAGAATGTGTGAGAAGTAACTTATCCATTAATTATCTCTTTCTTGAATTTTTTGATTGATCTCCCCAAACACTATATGCCAAAGATGATGGTTTCTATTGAGTGACCAATCAGACCTGATTTCTTTTCTTTTTTTTCCCTAAAATTTCATCATCTCCTAAAATAGGAAGATTTCACAGAAGAAGGATCTGGTTGTTTTCAAATTCATTCCAAAATAATCATTGGTGCTTTTTAGATGTGCTAGCATCTCTAGTATCAATTGCAGTCAATGATTGAATGATTGACTGATTGACATACAGAAATGTGAGTTATATTCCTTGCTCAGTGTAGCCAATCTAAATGCTTTTGTTGCATCTGGATGTTGGAAATTGCTATTTAGATGAATTTTGATAAATATAATATACAAGTAATATTTTTATTTGATTTATAATAATGAAATGAATAATATTTTTAATAGATTAAGTGATATTTTAATAAAATGAATGTGGAAGATTAAAGTCACTTTTAATTTGTAAATAATATATAACATATTTCCAAGATTTCAGGTACATATAAAGAGAATCTAGATTGTTCTAGGTGTTTCAAGATGTTTTTTGACTCAATGTTAGACGTAAATTTTAAAATAAAGTCGGCAACACAGCCCTCGCTAGATCTTCACACAAGAAAAAACTAGAGCATCTATGGTCTGACTTTCAGGCTTATTTTTTTTTTCCTCCAATGAAGATAGTTTCTCACATTATGAACGAACCTGCCTATACAATCAAAGTTTTGATTAACCAGAGCAAGGAACATGATGATCCTTTGGTGATATGGTACAGAAGTATTCTTCTCCTGGGAAACTAACAAACAACTTAGACTAATAATTGCAAAAGCCAATGTTTTTTAGTTTACTTATCAGCTAACTGGTCTAACCTAACATCTGCTGTGACGAATAAAGAGAGGAATTCTCGGAAATGTTTTTGATTTTTCATCCCTTTGAAGCTAAATGAACGTGGGAAAATAGGATTGTGAGAGTCAGTTTGCTGAATTTATTAACTCATGTCTCCTCAAATAACACGCACTACACATGCAAATAAGTGTGGGCATTTGATTATATGTATGTTTACACGTAGATTATATATGTATGAAAGTTTGTGCGCATTTACCTGTACATAAGTGAGCGGGCATGTACATTAAGTACAATCCTGAACTGATGAAATTTCTCTCATAAATATTTCAATATAAAAACATCGAATTTGAATACATATGAGAAACTAACAGACCAAAATATACATTGGTACATGAATAAGTACTTGGCCCGATGATGAAAGAAGCTTTTATTTTTACATGGCAAATATTTTTGTACTGCATAAGGGCAATTGTTTTTTCTCTCCATTGATTTCTTCTGTTTTTGTGTACATCTACTTAGCAGAAGTGAGGAGTAGACATTGCAACAGACTGAAGACACCTGGCATAAATTGGCAAAGGGAAGAAAATACAGACATTGGTATGCCACGATTCGACTGATGATCAGCAGTTTGCGTTGTTTGACACTTGGTGTAATTTGATTGAGTATTTCAAAAATGACAATTGTCTTGGTTGAGTGCTTACTGTTGATGAAAAGTGGTTTCTATTCGATAATCAGGAAACGGCTTACTTTGGGTCGACAAATTTGTTCCCACCCCACACTTGCTGAAACTGAAATCTTCATTCCCGAAAGATTCTCCTGGCCATTCGGTAGTGCTGTAGCGGATAACACCGTTACAGCCTCTTGCAACCTGGTCGGATAGTCCTATTGTTGTGATTTGGAGCTGATGTATTGAGTGTTGGAAAAAGTTTGACCAACAGTTGTGAATAAGAAAAGGGCCTATGCTGCGGCAGTATAATGCAAGATATCATACTTCACAACCCTCCCCTACCCAGCAAAAACTGATACAGTTTGACAGAAAGATCCTGTCTGAACCTCCCTATTCACTGGACCTGTCATTATGACGTTTCAAAGTTCTTGGTTCAAAACGGTCATTTATTTTGTTCCAACCAGATAATACATATATATATATATATATATATATATATATATATATGTATGTATGTATATATATTGTTCATTCTATTTACGTTGTCTAGGTTGAGAGATATATTTACTGTGTAACAACGAGAGATTATTTCAAAAAAGTTTCTACATAATATAACGCAGTTTATAATCATATATATATATATATATATATATATATATCAAATTTTGGATAAGTAATTCTGATACATGCTAGCAGGCTAACATGATTCATTTAAGCAAAGTAAAGATATTTTTTATAATTCTTGTGTATTTAATGGTAAAAAGAGAAAATTTATAGCTGCCTGGAAGAAAAAAAAACCCTTCCGTATGGATTGTACATGTGAAGAAGGCCAAAATCACCTGACGAATTGTGGTAACAAGAAACACAAAAAGACTGTAAGACGAATACTTTTCAATAGTATTTGGAAGATAACTTTTCACCACAACTAATTCAAACCCCATAACTGTCTTAATCAAACCTCAGTAGATGGCCCTCAAGTCTTTATATCAACGCATTGGACACATTGTAATGTTTGCATTTTTTCTTCTTGATCAAATGTCCATTTTATGTACCAGCACATACAGTAAAATCAATAGTGTGAATAACACTTGGAATGAAAATGATTCATTTCAAATCTACAGAATTTTTAGAATATCATTACTGACATTTTTTTTGTTTTTTATGCTACTATTTACCTTCATTTTGATATTTTTGTGGCTTTTTATTGCAACTTTTCTCAGACCCGATCCCCTTCAGTTGCGAATGAACAAACAGCATGTATCGGGATAAAGAATAAGACTCCAGTGAGACTCGAATTCACATCAATTTGTGCTGGAGGCTAGAGGCTAGGCTGAGTATCCATCGTACCACTTTTGCCATCTAAGCTAAAGGGACTCACATCACAAGCTTGAGTCAAAATCAAACCTTAAAGCTCACTCCCTACCAGACCTCTACACTGTGTTTTTTTTAATTATTAACTGGTAGTGACAGTTTCAGCAAACAAATTTATTTACTTTTTAGTAAATAGTATTTTAAAGAAGGGTAAAAATGAAAAAGAAAATCAATAATGACTTACTATGATTCATTTACTAGAAAATAAATAAATTTATTTGTGTACAGAATGTCATTATATAAAAAGTAAAGATACACAGTTATAAGTTTTTTTTCAAATTTGTTAGTTTTGCTTGAATAATTCAGCAGGTTTTAACATAAACTCTGATAACCATGTTTTTCAATACTTACGGGTGGACTCTATCATCTCCATGTAAATCACTGAAGCCAAAAGTGATGTAATGCCAGTGAGGCGGTATATTCCGGTCAGGGTCTCCATTGTTAGAATACATACTTATATAATCGAGTGGATCTGGTCCTCCAAGCCTGAAATATAAATACATTAGTAAATTGGCTTCATCATAAACTCACATCAAACAAATTTACAAATAAGACCTTTCTAGGGATAACATAACAAAATTTGATTAGTATCTTCATCCTTGTTTTCATCACTTGATTTCATCCAATGCATTCTTCAGCCTCTCCAAGTTGTATAGCATTGTGCAACACAATTTTTGTTCCTGGGTAGTGAGTGTTATTTTCTGATTGCATATGTGTAAAAGTATAGAAATAAAAAATCCCATTGAAGAATAAATATGGTCAGAATAAATTCTATTAATGACATCACTGGTGTTTTCAATTGGAAAAATAGAGTAAAAATACATCTAGAAACTTCTTGATTCAGGAGAATCTAGATGTTATTTCCACTGGAAAACATCTAAAATAGAGTAAGAAAACATCTTGAAATATCTAGATTCTAGAGAATCTAAACCTTATCAATAAACATGTTAAAATAAGGCCCTAAAAAGGTTTTTTTCCCCCCCAAAATCTTGAATTTATGAACATGAGTCTAAAGGATGTGGACTTTGAGGAATTGCCTGCAGTCCATTTTATCATGGCTCTTCACCATGGTCTCAACCAGCGTCCAGTGATTGTACATTTCTCTGGCAGACATTTTATAAGGGCAGACATTTCGCCAAAAATCTACACATAACTTATAGCCTATAAGTTATACAAGGATAGAAATACTTTGGTTGGGTTACTTATGAATCTTGCTGATCGTAAAACTAAACTAAATAAACTTTAATGATATTAACTGATGAAAATTTGTTTATCGTTTGGGCTTTTCTCTTTCTAGCAAAGCCAAAGAAAAACTTGAGGACAAATTTTTAAAAATCTCAATTTATTAGGTTTCTAAGATAGGGTATCAATTTCCTGTTGGATATTTCTAATCATTCATAAAATTTCATTCTGTATTTGTTTTATAATATCATACTGATCTTCCAATGTGGTTTAAGATATAAAATAAGTTTATTCATTTTTTTTGTGATATGAAGTACAAATATTTTGAGACTAAACAAGCGAATTCATAAGTAAGTAAAAAAATAGAATAAAAATATATGTCTGTCAATGAGGTTTTGACAAAATGTCCATCAGCGGAAAAACCCTGTTAGTAAAACAACAATTTGGCAAAAAGGTTTTTGGCAAAAAGTGTGCTGGGCAAAACTTCTATAGGCAAGCTTGTTTATTGCAAAACAGTCCAAGAGCCGCCCTGGATGCCATTTTCTATACTTTTCAGATATAACCAATCAGAAAATAGTACACATTATCCCTGGAATAAAAAAAGATTGTTGCACAATGTAATTTATCCAGATGTACCTTTCTCTTCTAGTATCCTCATTCTTGCTATCACTATATTCTATTCAATACATTCCTCAGCCTATCCTCAGATATATGATTTATTCAGTTCATTTTTCTTTTCTAGATGGTTCTAGATCTGAGCATCTATAAGAACCTGTGGTGCTCAGATCTGAAACAATCAAAAGGAGAAAAAGCCTTGGGGTTGGGAAATGCATTGACTAAAATATAGTGATTAAAACAGTAAGGATGAAAATAATGACTAAGCCATAGAATCACAGACAATATTTTGGTTGTGACACATAGGTGGAAATAAGGATGAATGATATCTGTATCTCTCATAAATGAATCATTGCAGCCTACACATGTACCGGAATGATCATCTTAGAAATTACCTGAAAGAAAATAGATCTTTTATCTAAAATTATCCATGAAAAAATATTTAAACTTTGGGAAAAATGACCATAGAGACCTACAAAAAATTTTTTTCAAAAATACAAAAAACTTTTTTAGAAGTCATGTAGTGTTGTACTCATGCAAATTTTCAAAGTCATAGCCCCAAAAATGTAACTAGGAGAGCCAAGAGACGTACAGATAGATAAGCAAAGAGAGGGAAATCTGTAGCCTATTTGGCTTGTTGATCAGGCGGCTTATCTGTAGGGCTATAGTTATTCAGTTTGAATTTTGTTGATGAGGTTTAAAAATTAAACATTTTCTATTTTATCTGATTTGATAGTTTCAGTGAGTATCATTAAGTCAGCTATTGCAATAAGTGCCAAATGCTTCGTTAGTGAGAAATAGATAGAGATAGGTATACTGATTGCTGGCTTCATTTGCATAATTGTTGATATAATAGGTTCTGTTTCCAGGGAAAAAAACTTTTCCTTGATGTTAAGAGAGTAGCGATGAAAAATGATGAAGTGCACATGATTTTATTGCAATTCAATGAAACAGGTATAAATCCTGTCAGTACAAATTCAGAGCTGAAGTTAGACTTACAATAAAAGACACTCAACCCAACAGCTTCACTAAACAGTGACACAAGCACATCTATTTTTCTATCAAATTAAAATTAATCCTCGTCTTCCTAGGTAAGACAAAAGGCTGCAGTCACACCATACTATTGAATCCTGTCTTATGTTTTGGTTTGTGTTTTGCTCCATGTGAGATCCATTAAAAAATAAGTTGCTTGTTTTGAAATAATTTTACATATACAAGTGTATATCTCTATTAGTGCAGTTAATTAAATCCAAAATTTTCCATATTGTTCAAAATTGCATGGTTCAAGGTCCCATAATTTCATGTTTTTTCTTCAGCTTATACTTAGCTACAATATTTTGTATTGCAATAACTCAACTGCACTACAAGTATTCCAAGTCTGTCATTACTGTCCTCTGTAAGGTTTACTTTAGCCTGCCTCTCTTTCTCTTCCAAGCCAGGATCCATCTTAAATCAACTTTAGGTCTTGTTTCAATGGAAATCCTCAGGACATGACCAAGCAAGGTTTACTTTAGCCTGCCTCTCTTTCTCTTCCAAGCCAGGATCCATCTTAAATCAACTTTAGGTCTTGTTTCAATGGAAATCTTCAGGACATGACCAAGCCACCGGGATCTACATTTCATAATCTTATGAGGCATATTCTTAACATCTATGTTACAGATTATTCATGCACACAGACATATATACTCTAGGATTATAAAATAACAATGTAACAAATATGACACTATTTCCACTTTTTAAAAACCGTCAAAATTAATTTCTAAGTGAATCTGGCTGACTGGTTATATGTCATGTGTACAGGTTTCCTCTATGGAGCTTAGGAGCTGATGATTCAACCATTTACTCATCGCATGAAAAAACTTCTGGTAATACTGTAGTTCTGCAATGCATCTAAATTGCACATATCTATTGGAGAATTTTTTCCAGTACAACACTAGACATAAAATAGTAGAACATCAGCCGGCTTCGACTGAAAATGAGCAGTTTATTTCATAAAAAAGTTAAATTTTTTACCACTTACCGCTATTGTATTAGCGTAATGGCCGGGACTATCATCATGGCTTCCGCTGAATATTGTGCGCATGTTGAATATCATCAGCAGTGTATCTGTTTTTCACAGACAGATTTGTTTTGTGAATTTGGAAAAACAATTTCTGTTGGAATTTGCTTCTTTTGTATTTAAAAAAAAATCTTCCGTGGACAAACTTGGATTTTTTCCATTTTGCCAAGAGCATTTTTGCAGAATTTTGCTTCTGTTTTGTGTTTTCTGTGTACAAACCTGCATTTTTTACATTCTGTAAATACAACCCTGTCCATAAACCTACCCCTAACTGTAACTCTAACATCAACCCTACCTCCCAAACCTAACTAACCCTAAACAAGTTGACAAAACTTCTGTAAAAAAAGTGAAAAAAACTGATTGAAACTTTTTACCAGCCCAAATGATTTCCCTGATAAGTCTTTACCATATCCGTATCTTCAATCTTCCTCTGACTAACAGAGTGAAATCCTGAAACTCAAAATACAAAAAAATGCAAGTTCCTCCACAAAGCAAATGCAAATGAAGCAAACCTCTACAATAATATTTTTTCCCAAAGTTGCAAAATTAAATAGTCTGCAAAAAACCAGGAATATAATGTTTAACATGCACAATAGTTACCAGAACCCATGATGGAGATTGCGGCCATTACACTGATACAGCATAGCAGTAAGTAATCAAAAATTAAACTTTTTTACAAAATAAACAACTTGTTTTCAATCGAAGCTGTCCGAGATTTTATGACTAGTGGAGTACTTGAAGAAAAAAATTTGACCCTTAAAACTGTGTAGTTTAGATTCGTCACTGAACTGCAGTATTACCAAACTTCCCTTTCAAAATTCCCCTCTAAAATAAGTTTTATGGGGAGTTTACAATGTGACTTTTAGCTAAATTGGTTTCCGGCAGTATTCATATTTGTTCTTTTGAAAATTCTAACTTTTTTAGTGATTCAACAAAAGGCAAGAGAAGTAACTTATCCAGTGATCACCCAATTTTCAATTTTTTTCTTTTTATTGATAATACCCAACATGGATTGCTGCCAAAAGATGTTGGTCATGTGATTGTTTCTATACAGTGACTAACCAGACCTGTTTTTCTGTATATTTATGGAATTTTACTGATTTATCAACCGTTTCAACCAGGATTGTGGAGTCAGAGCTTGATGGTAAGAGCAACGCTACGTTGAAGTGGCTACCCAATCGGTTGCAGGTTCGATTCCTGCAGCAGTCCTATTTCATTTAACTGTTCATTCTTTTTACATTGTCTAGGCTAAATAATACATTCACAGTGTAATAAAGGGAGATCATTTCAAATTTAGTTTCAATATAATATAATGCAATTTACAATCATTCTGTCAGATCATACATCCATTTCTTAGTAACATAATTGTCCTCGTTGAAAGAAACAAATAGAGCAGATATGGACCATCAATGAACAAAATAAGAAGTTGGAGTTGAAATAGTTATTTTGGCCTTTGCATTACCAGTGGCTGTTTAGCTTAAAATCTGAGCTGTAATCAATTTTCAGAGTAATGGTGTACTGACTTTGACCTTGTAAAAATCTATGAAAACATGCTTTACTTGACAAATTTCAGGGCGCCTCGTCATGGTGAAATGTTTAGCCAGATTGAATTGCTGATCATTACTACTGACAGGTGAGTTTGAGCCCCACTGGGTGTCCCATGTTAGGGGCTTTGTGGCAAATCTGTTATACTTAGTAAATGAGTATAACTATATACTTTGGGCGCCATCTTGTGATGTAATGGTTAGCAAGCTAGTCTTGCCAATCAATACCATTGCATGGTGACTTCAATCTTCACTGAGTATCTCATATAGGAGGCCTTGTGCCAAACACTGATCTCTGGCACCATCGGGAAATATGTAACTATTTCTGTCATGAATCATGTCATTACCTAAGGCATATTGTCATGGTTTAATAGTTAGTAAGCTTCAACTATTAGACAATTACTACTGAGTTCAATCCTAATTGGGTGCCCCACAATTGTGGTCTTGCGCTAGACAAACCTAAACTTAGTATATACCTACTTATATATGTTTCTGTTTAATAGATAACGAACGGAAATTATCAAATCACTATAGCTCTGTAAATGGTCTGCCTGACTAACTAGCCAAGTGGGCAACAGATTCTTCTCTCTCTGCTCATTTGTGAGTGTGTGTCTGTGTGTCTCCAGGCGCTCCTCATCACATTTTTCGGGATACAACTTAAAAAATGTGCATGAAACATTCAGCTCTTGTTTTTTTGTTTCTTTTTAAATTGGTCTTTTGGTCTCTATGGTCATTTTGGGACCAACAACACCCATTTTTTGTGCTGGTATTTTTTTTAGGTAATTTTAGATAAAAGATCCAGTTTCTTTATATAATTGGTTCTGACACACATGCTAACTATGGTGATTCATTTATGTGAGGTATGGATGTAGAATGTATTAGCAATACACATTTAAAACAAAAATGAGTTTTAAAGATATGAAAAAAACATGGTGTCAGTGCATTGAAAAACAGTTTGCTTGTAGTGAAATAATTTCACATATACAGGTATACCTTGATTAATGCAGCTAATTTGTTTTAAAATTTTCTGCATTGTTCAAAACTGCACTGATCTAAGTTTTATCATAATTAAATATGTTTTTTTTCTTCAGCTTATACAAAGTTACAATAATTTGTATAGCAATAACTCAAGTGTACTACATGAAAAGCCGCACTAATCAAGATATTCCTGCACAGATTAACCCACTATCTGAAAGTAGAGCATTCTTATTAAGAAAAACTTTCCATGAGCAGAGATTGTGCAATTACCAATAAATCATATTGAAAAAAAAACTTTTTAGTGTTCTCAGACCCCCCAAATGGTGATGAATGATGGTATGTTAGGCCAAGTCATTAAAAGTTAAAGTGGTAGGAGGTACAGGAGACTGAAGCGTTGGCAAGAGGAAGAAAGAGACAGTGTGCAGCCTCTACAAAGGCTCATTGTAAAACAAACACTGAATGCTATTTTCACTTTTTTACATTAAGGCAAAAAGTGATGTTCAGCAAACTTTTTATATCTATATCTATCTATCTATCTATCTATCTATATATATATATATATATATATATATATATATATATATATATATATATAATCATAAAGGTCTAATGTTACTTTGAAACTCTATTTGAAATGTTCAGCTTAATGGTTAACAGTGATGCCACGTAAAGTGACTACCTACTGGTCGCAGATTTGATTCCTACAGCAGCCCATTTTCTTTAATCATTTATTCTATTTACACTGTCAAGGTCAAATTATACATTCACCATGTATTAATTGGAGATCATTTTGAGAAGAGTTCTAAAGTAATACGATGCAATTATAATCATTTCTGTCAGATTATATATCCATTTCTTAATGATGTATATATGTTTATTGTGTGACAAAGTGGAAATAAAAAGATTGAACAAAAAACAAAACCATTGGTTACATCTTGAAACTTCATTATCATCAAGATAAAATGAACCTCTCATTGACCTTGCCTTCGACCTAAATCTAGGTTTCTCTCTTGTGGGACTCATAAACAAACCTTTGTTTGTTTTCAAAATATAATGTTTCACTCAACCTCTGAAGAAGTCTGTTTATTCACAGACGAAATGCATCAGGTTTTTTATCTTTATAATAATAAAATTTTGAGATGGAACTAACATTTCACCTAATCTTTTCATTCCCACACTGAAAATCATTACTACCTTATATATATATATACATATATATGAAATAAAAATTAGACAAATTGAATTGACAAATAGTGACTGAAATGGAATAAAAAATTTTGAAAAAGTTTTTTAACATTTAGCGTTTAAAGCTGTTAAGCTTTCTCTTTCTCTCTCTCTCTCTCTCTTTATATATATATATATATACATATATATGTCTGGACAAGGAACATTTTGTTAATTTTTTATGAAAATTTTTTGTTTCAACACATGAATTCATATGTTTGGATCTATAGATAGTCTGTAATAGTTGTCTGAAAGTATTATCATGCCGAGTGCTTTCGGCTAAACAACTATCCATTTTCAAGGTCTTACATATTGAGAGAGAGAGAGAGAGAGAAATATTTTTTCATCTCTTTTTGTAAAAGCAAAAAAGTGGTATGAAGTGAACTTTCAAAAAGCGTTGGATACCTGTACTTATTCCTACCATGGTGTAATGGTTGGCCAACCAGATCACTACTACTGAAATGAGGTTGGTTCTCACAGGTATCACACACTTAAAGCTTTGTGCCAGACCAAGAAGCCTAAATAGATACCTACTTATACCTTTATACAAAACTCATAGTATGCAAACTCCTGCTATCTAGTCAAGAGTTTATCCTCTGGCCTCAAAAGAGAATTACAGTCCAGTCATGTGGAGTCTAATGCCCCGTGGTCGCATCTGCTCATTGCAGTAAAAGGGGAGGATCATAGGTTGCCCTGACACCTTTGTGACAATAAATATTTACTCCTGGTACTAGGATTAAATTTATCTCCTGTCCTACACAAAATTCTTTCAGCATTCTACAAAAGAAATCTAGGTAATTGAAGACATTTCATATAATATCTGTACTTCACATAAATGAATCACCCTAGCCCTCATTTGTACCAGAATTAATTATCTAAAAATGATCGAACTTTTATCTAAAATAAATCATATATATATATATTTGATTATATATATAAATAAATAAATAAATACCAGCACAAGATTTGGGCATTGTTGGTCTAAAATCAGTCAGTTGATGAATTAAATTATGAAAATAACTACAGTTACTAGCTGTAATCCTTTTTGTGCTTCGATAGAAGCTCTATTTTCAACAAGTTTGGGTGCACATCTCTTCCTATTAATTAATGTCACTCACATTCCTCCATGTTTTGTGATGCTAGTTCCAAACAATCCATACCAATATTTGAGCCTTTTGTTTGTTTGTTCATGCCTCTTCTCCACTAAAACTACAAGGCCAATCAACCAGATATTTTGCACGGTGAATCAACAAAAATCGACTTCACACATAAGCTAACCTTAGATGTCATTTGATGTCTCCAGAGGTTATTCTTCAGTCAATCTTCAGTTCTAAACATCAGAAAAAAATATTTTGAAGCCAAGATTTTTGTTATTCACTCTTCTTACAAACAGCACACATATTTCTTTTAATAAAATTGATTCTCAAACAAGTTTTTGTGTTTTTTGGTCATATATTGTTTTTTCAGAAATGAAACAACCCATAGCAGCAATAAAAATAACACAAGAATATTTTGTATTCTCCCTGTACCCTTTCTCTTTCTTGATGACAAAAAAAGTAAGTGGGAAGAATCTAGATATTATTGATAAACCCATGAAAAAAAAGCCCCTAAAAGGTAAAAAAAGCTTTATTCACCGAAATGAATAAAATCATTTTTAGTAAGGGTTTAGTGGAGTATTGGTGTCCTTTTTCAAATCTTTAGACAAAACGGTATGGCCAAGAGCTGTGGAACACACTAATACACGCACACACATAAAAAAAAAAAGATAGAACCCTTTGCCATCTTTGGAAATTACGGTAGTTCAATTATTCTATCACTTTTTGAGTATTTTTAACCATTATTAACTTTTGACTACTATTTACCTTCATCTTGATTTTTCATTGATTTTCTTTTTTACTCACAACTTTGGTAAGGCCATAAATTTATAGCAGTGAAAAAACTGCACAGATTGAAAAGAAAGATTTAGGTCTCAATGTGAGTAATATTTTTCCCGATCATTGTGTTGGGTAAGAAGAAATAAAGAACATTTTCCAATATGTTCTCTATTTTGAAGTTCTGTATGTCCAAGGTCACACCGGGTATCCCTACTAGTCTACTTATATAATGAACAGTACAATTTTCTTGGTTCTCTGTCCATAACCATGAACTCTAAGGTAAGAATTTTGGTGATAAAATATCTCTCACCAACCATTTGGAACGATGGACAATTTCACTGAAGAGAATTTAGTAGATTTTCTTTTTTATTATTTATTTAAACAGGCTTCAATATCAAAAAGGGACATGGGTTCGGATCTCACCAAGAGCTTATTCTTCATTTCTGATCCATGCTATTCACTCATTGCCATGACCTGAGTCAAGTTGTGAAAAGAATAAACATCTGAAACATCAAAAACTAATAGTGATACTTCAGCAGAAGTAAAGTTAAATACATCCGTGGATTTTTTCACAGGAATTAACTACCACTGTCATATTCTTTAGATTACTCTTAAAGATATGTCAGGTTTTCATATCTTTGGTTCTTCACAAATGTGCTTGCTATATTGTACTTGAGACTGTTAGACTTTACCTTCATCAATTCGAAGAAGCTAAATCAAAATGGGTCAATTTTGAGTTCTGGATCCTTACTATAAAAATTGAGAAATTTATCTTAGTCACTCGTAATGAAGTCTATCTGAAAGTACAGACTACCCCTCTTGACATCTTTTTCTGGACAAAAAATATGAAATTTTGAATGTTTTAACTGTGGCTTTTATGTAAAAATAAATCATTATAACTTATTGTTTGCTCTTTATCCAGTATGTTTTACAATAATTCTTCTTCTCAAGATAATAAGTTACAAAGATCTTGTAGTTCAGATGAAAACTAAGATCTTTCATCCTCGAGTGTTCTTATCTACAAAGACATTTAACAGCAAAAGTTCAGAGCAGGATTTGATTTTTCGGTGTGCAAAGAAAGCAATCATGTCATTTCAAACTGGAAACTGTCAATGTCAACATAGGTTTCTTCAGTTTTCAAGTGGGTCTGATTGGCTTGGCATCTATGTACGTATCAGGTATTCAGGCCACACCAATGGAGCCAAAGTGCTAAAAATTTGAAACATTTATTTCTCATTATATCTAAAAAAAAAAGATTTTTTCAAAGGGGGATTCAATTTACAATGTGAATTTATACTAAATTGGTTCTTTCATAATTGTCAGGTGTGTTCATACTCGTTTTTCAAAAATTCTAACTTTTTCCACTGATCACTGCCTAGCAAAAGGTGAGAGGAGTAACTTATCCATTCCCAATATTTTAATCGATCACCCCCAACACTGCATGCTACCAGAAGACGTTGTTCATGTAGCAGTTCCTCTCAAGTGACAAACCAGACCCGTTTTATTTTTTTTTTTTAATCTTAGTGTGAAAAAAATCTTTGGTTAGTTCTGCGAGAGACTATTACTGCAACCAACAATAGACTGATTTAAACACTGTTGCCATGTTCAAGTTATTCATGTGTTCTGACATCTATATCTATCTATGTACCTGGATTTTCTCCACCCCTATTCATTCATAGTAAAATTTGAAACATGACACACACTCTACCCTTAATCAGTAAAAAAAATTTCTATTTTTGTTTTTTGAAAATGCCCCTCTAAAATAAGAGGGGTAGGTTCAGTTTACAATGTAAGTTTATGCTTAATTGGCCCTCGTGTGTCTGGCAAGGATTTTATGGCTCAAATTATATTGGTAGTATTTTCACTAAAAATTTTACCTATACCACTGCTTAATCTAAAATTCACAAAGAAGCATAAATGGGTGGCGGTGACTCATAGATTCCCTTGGAATGTTAGTTTAATAGATTCTTTAACCCATATTTTAATCCTTTCTGTTTCTTTTTGGAAATCAAAGCTTTTTATCTGGATTAGAAAATCCAATTTGAAAGCTGACACAATTTGGGAAGTATGCAACTACCACAGTTACATTGTATATACAAAATGGTACCCTAGAAATAAGCAGAATTCAAATGTAGCATATGGACTGGGCTTAGTTGAACTTTGTGCCATTAAATATTATGAGTCAATACTATTCTGAGGCAGTCTGCCATGCGTTGTGGTTTTGGATTGACCGATTTGTTTCCTGAAGCTTTTATTCTGGTGTTTGCAAAAACATTTGGCAATCATTGCAATGGCTGGTGTAAAAGAACAGAAAGTGTGTGTGTGTGAAATTTTGTTTTCTTTAGGGAAAAACTGAAACTGTAATATATACATATATATATATATGCTTTGAGAAGCTTTCAAAGAAGAATCTTTAAACTAAGGTATGAGTGGCATTTGTGTTTGAAGGTGTGCCACAATTTCTGGGAGAAAGTTTGAAATGACCTAGAGTTTCTTTCTGAATATTTCTGATTGTTTTTGGGGATGCCCTCATATATACACATGTAAAGTGTTCCTATAAAAAAAACTTTTCATAAGCCAAAATTGTGTTAAAGCTTAGAGGCAATTACCAATAATTTATATGGGAAAAACTCTTCAGTGTTCCCAGACCCCAAAAATGATGATGATAGTATGTTAGGCTTAGTTATTTGAACTTGGGATGGTGGGTGATACAGGATGATAGGAGTAAGAGAGCGAGAGAGAAGATGTGTACAGCCTCTACAATGGTTATATATATACATATACACACATATATATATATATATATATATAATGTGAACTTTAGAGAGTGAAGTGTTTGGTGGTAAGGTTTATTAATCCTTATATGTCAATAGTCCATACATGTTTCGGGATTCTTCCCATCATCAGTGGTGTGTGCTGTGTGACTGTGTATTAAAATGTACCATGTGGAACGAGAGTCCACTGCCAGGAGCTATGCACTATGGGTGAGTTTTGTTGTCAGGGCTGCTGGAGGCCTCCTGCTGAATGGAAGAATGTCCAGTAGGTATCAGGTCTTTGGTAAAGCAGCAGCAGTTGGTCTTGGGGAGGGCAGAGTGTGTCAAGGTAGGGGGTAGTGATGTGGAGTTGGATTTTTTGGTATGTTTGGGGTAGTGTAGAAGGAGGGGTGGTGAGGTCAAGGAGCTACATAGGTATCAACCCTAAGAGTTATTGAAAATGTTTTGGCTATGATTTGGACAGGGGTTATAACAGGCTAAGGTGAAGTTTTTCCTATGGGTCTGGGTGACTTTGAAGCTTCCATTATTGAATGTGTCTTTGATGCGGTTGTGAGGATATTAATGATAGGAGTTGTGTATATTAGGGTTCTGTGTGGTGAGGGTTGTTCAGTTTAGTGTTTAATCCATTAGGATATAGGGTTTTAAGTTTGTTGATCCACATGTGTTACTCTAGAACTTTAGTTATGTCAATTGGAGTAGTTTTTTCTATTTTTTCTATGATGGTGAAGCTAGCGTCAGTGGCAAAATTGTGGTCAGGTGTGCGAAAGTGTAGTTCTACGGGAAGTGGGCTACGACTATTTTTTGACTTGATCCTATGTCTATAATTGTTGAGTCTAATATTAAATTGCCACTCGGACTTGCCTATGTACTGTAATTTACATCTATTGCACTCTAGAAGGTATATAATGTTCTTACTGCGGCAGTTACTATTGTTAGAATATATATATATATATATATATATATATATATATATATATATATGCCTAAAGCACTCATCAGCAACCGGAAATATTTTGTTTTTGTAATTTTTGTTTTCATAATTACAAGAACAAAACATATTGGTGGTTACTGATTGGTGTGTTAGGTACTACATGTTGACACTCACCGGGTATACATCCTTATAATTCTTATTCTTATACATTGTTAGCTCTACTTATTTTGTTAAATATTGAGCATTATGATTAAATTTCATCAACAATGAATAAAATCATTAAAAAAACGAGTATATTTGACTCAGAAATACATAATAAACTATATATTCATAATGTATTTTTGATTAGTAAGAATTCAAAAAGGAAGAAATAGAAAATAGTTTTTATCCATTATTGATTATATTCAATCAGTACTTTTATTTAAACATATCTATACATACACACAGACATACATATATATTTATGTATGCAAATTAAGAAATGGATACACATGATCTGACAGAATGGATTATAAATTGTTATATTACGTAGAAACTTACATGAAATGCTTTTGTTTATTTTATTAACATGGTCGAGAGTAGAGTGATACATCAACTGTCTAATGAGGGAATATTTCATATAAGTTTCATTATGATATATCAGAAATTATAATTCATATATATATATATGTGCAATACACATGTAAATTTGTCACTAAATATATAGGCCAATGATAAAAAAAAGCATTTATTTTACAGTTGGATAGGTAAATGAAGACTACTCTCCATGCTACAGTGATTTCACTCCCTGCCACTTCTGTTTGGCTGAAGGGTAAGGTGTGTAAATAATCGGCAGTTGAATGATATCATGAGATCTGAATTTGGTGAATCAAGTTGAAGTTGTTTTGAGTGACACATGGCGGAAGACAGAAGTCAAGATTTGATTAACCAGAAGTATTTTGTAATAGTATCAATGGGATATAAACACATTAAAACAAGTGGTGTCTATTTAATTACAACCTTCTCTACATATATAACATTTGCACAATATTTATTTTCCAATAAAAGAATCAGTTTAATTATGAGCTTTTATCATTGCAACTCAATGCTCATAACGTATGATTCAGGTGTTTTCCTTTCCTTGTTACTGTTGAGTAGTGAAAATCACAAAGAGTTGAATTCCACACTTGTCTGACTTGAGCACTCAACCAATATGGAAAGGGAAGAAAAGAAAAGAAGAACTCTTGAATCCTACAATTTAAGTGTTGCTACCATTGGAGGAAAAATTCTCCTCTTTACCACCAAATAGTACATCTGAAGAAAGCCATAGAATGGATTGGCTAACACTTAGTGTTAACAATATAAACAGCAAGAAAGAGTTCAATCATTCCTAATAACTCTTTGACTGTTAATGACCTTTCTTAAAACCAGTGGTGGGCATATCTAATGGAAATACTAAAAATTTAGCAGAAGCAAAGATAACCACTAACTGTTAACTTTTATTTCATGAATTTGACTTCAGTTGTTTTTTTTGCTCCCAAACCCTTTTGAATAGACCTAGAGAGCAGAAATTTTGATATATTATAGCTTATACATAGAGCTTTAAAAAACTATACGTTTGAATGTAAAGTAATGTTTAATTTCATTTGCTCACTTAATTATTTATGTACACTTTGATCATCATCTCCGATATTGGCATGCTATACCTTTTTGAAAAGCTCTTAGTTTCAGCAACAACAAATTAAAATTTCAGCCAGGTCTGCTTTTGAGGATTTCATAACAAGGAACAAAACAACTGAAGCTAATTTCATGTAATAAAAGTTAGCGGTTATCTTCGTTTCCACTGAATTTTTAGCAGTTTAGCATGTCAATCAACTGAGTTCACTACTGTTAAAATCTATAGACACTATCATTATTGTCTCTTGTTCAAATTTAACCTGGAAGTATATGAATACACTATCATTCTGCTTTAAGCATTTCATATATACAGGGAGAAATATCTACCTTCATTTGTGTATTTAATGGACAGTCAGGTTTATTTTTATAATCCAACTTTAATTTTCCAAGTTCATGGAACTGTCTTGAACTACAAACCTTAGTTTTTGATTATCGCCAAGGAGAAAAAAAAAAAAAAATGTTTTTCCGTCTTTTAGTCTATACGATCCAAGGGAGGTAACTCATGTCATATCAGTCGTATGGAAATCACATCGAAGATGAACGAATTGAAACGCCTCTTTACGAATTACACCACAGGAAAAATTAGAAAGGCGCCTCGCCAACGGATAATGGTTGGCACTTGGTCTCCCTGACCATTACTAATGAGTAGTGAGTATGATCCTCACCAGATGATCTACAGTTGTGATGTTGTGCCAGACTTGGCTCAGCTTAGTATTCATTGGCTTGTATACTGCGTATATAAATACATCTCAAATCACTGTAGCCTCATTAATTTCTTTCTTTGCTCGTCTGTGTATGTACGTGTGCACATGTCTCTGGGCAATACTGGTCACATTTTTCGGACAACAACCTTGAAAATTTGCATGAGTACATCACGAGATTTTTTGTTTCAAAAAGTGCTTTTTTGAGTCTATGGTCATCTTTGACCAGATCTTGTGCTGGTATTTTTGGGGGGATTAAAGATTTGGAAAAAACAAAAACAAACTCTCTTTTTTAGAAATAACTAGTAATAGTACACATGAGGACTACGGTGATTTATTTATGTGAGGTATGGATATATACATATAATTTCTTGTACTGATTAGAATGAATATCTACAGGAAATGTTTTGAGCAGAAATGAACAGGGCGCATGCATATATACTAACAATATACAAGGTCTGTTCAGA
This sequence comes from Thysanoteuthis rhombus, assembly GCA_963457665.1. Taxonomy (NCBI): domain Eukaryota; kingdom Metazoa; phylum Mollusca; class Cephalopoda; order Oegopsida; family Thysanoteuthidae; genus Thysanoteuthis; species Thysanoteuthis major. Next base: position 10,380,864 of record OY735216.1, on the reverse strand, counting down.
AAGTGTCCGGCCTTTTTGAGCACCTTACAAAGTGGTTGCATGGCCTCAATGTAACTTGGCAACCAAATCCAAGGGACCTTACTGTGCAGGCATTAATAGACACTCCCTCATGGGGTTAGTCAGTCAGACGCAATCAAGTGAGCTTGTGTTCTCTGTGACCATCACATTTACAGTGATAATGATGATACTGTGCCTAGCCATTCTTCATATCTCAGACATTTTTTTTTTTTAGCATAACTTTGTATCACCCAGCTCTGTTAGCTCTCCTACAATCCAGATTTAGCTTCCTACAACAAAGAGGGAGATTTCAGACAGAGAGAAAGATTAAGGAGAATGTGACAAGACATCTTAAAAGAGGACTTTGTAGATTATTTTGAAAAGTAGAAGGGACACTGTGATATGGGTATAAGTTTTTGGGGATGGGATACTTTGTAGGAGACTGAGCATCATCGCCCTAGGGAGACTTTCCCCCCCTCTACCTAAAATGGCCAGTTACTTTCAAGACAGACCTTGTAAATCTAAGGCATAGTTTACTTACACAGTAGACCCCCACTTAATGGTGATGATTCATGGGAGGGAAATAATCAAAATTATTGTTCTGATCAATCAAAATACATTGAAAAAGCTCAACAGATGACAAAGCCCTAAAACTCCAGCTATCAAGCAACACAGACATTAAAAGTAAAATACTTCTAGATGATGGATATCTGAAATTTAGAGACATTTTTTTGAAAATTGATTAAAATCGATTTAATAGGAAAAAAAAAACAACAAATAAATGTACAATCATGTTCTCTTATTATTTTTCATTTTACTTGTACAATTTCTTTTCCTTGGATTAACATTCACGTTGATAAAATGTAAATAAAATCTACTGACAGTGTAAATTACAGAGGAAGCCATTTATTATAAACACAGACCATGTTATCAAACTGCAATCAAGATCAGTTGGTTCCAAACATTTTATTTAAATTGAAATAAATTTCAAAATAATTTTTCATACTGTAAATTGTTTCAATTTTTATACCCTTTGCTTGATGTTATTAGCCAATTATAGCCATCTAAAAGACCCTTTCCCGGAGTGATCATAATAAGTGGCTTTAATCAGATTTTGAAAGTTGATGAATCCAACTGTCCTGTAAAAAAAAATCATATAAGGTCTGCATTTTGTGAATAGAATGTCATCAGTATCTGATTTTATTGAAATTTGAACCTATTTCTGAGTAGGGCCCACTCTCGAACATTGATGAGTTCTCTCAATATGGTCTTTTGATGGCATTTGCTCAGTTTATTTAATGACATTCCAGGGAGTTTCCTTACAGCAAATATTCAACCACCCTACACTCATCAGGGTATAGAGTCACTGCTAAGTCTAGCATTCTGTTTAATACTGTGTATGCTAGACAATAAGATGAATTGTCCATAAGGCTATTTGAATGTCTAGTACTCACAACTCATTCAAACCCTGTAACTGTTGAGTTATGGTAGACAGCCCCCTAGTGATAATACCAGTGCAGTGGATGCAATGTAATATTTGCATGATCAAAAAAAAAAAATTAAATATGCATCTTATTCATCAGCAAAAATTGTGCTCCCTTTAATACTGACCTATCTTTTGTAATAGTCTCAAGTAGTGTGTTCCTGGGTGAGCTAACAGGTAAAAATAGTTAAGAAAAACAAGATTTACAAAATAGGAAGAATTTAAAATATTCTGATAGGTAATTATAAAGAAAGACAATTTTTTTTTCATTCTTTAAAATGCTGACAACAAAATTTATGGTAAAAATAAGTTTAAGGAATTGAAACCTTGACTCTCTGACCTGGGCTTAATAGTGACATTGTTATTGACTTAGACCTATAGATCTCATTATAAAGTTATGAATTATACAGGACTGGCTACTTCAGGGTCAAACTTCACTAAGACTGAAGCTTCAATGAGTGAGCTCATGAGTTTTAGAAATATTCCAACTTTTGTTAAGACAGTTTTCCTTCAACTGAAAAAGACCTTTAAATTTGGCTAAACAAGGGACATGATGAAATAGTCTCTAGATATAAACTGGAGTGAGGAGAAAAGAAAAAGAGAAAAAGGAAAGAAAAAAGAAATAAAAAAAAGGAAAGAAAAAGAAAAGAAAAAGAAAAAAAAAAGAAAAAGAAAAAAGAAGGGAAAAAAGGAAAGAAAAAGAAAAAAGGAAGAGAAAAAAGAAAGAAGGAAGAGAAAAAAGAAAGAAGAGAAAAGAAAGAGAAAAAAGAAAAGAAAAAAGAAAGAAAGGGGAAAAAAGAAGAGAAAAAAGAAAGAAAAGGGAAAAAAGGAAAGAAAAGGGAAAAATGAAAAAAGGAAAGGAAAGAAAAGGAAAAAAAGAAAGGAAAGAAAAGAAAGAAGAAAGGTGATCTGCAGAGGATTGAGTGACTCCAATTTTTCTTTATAAATCTCTTAATGGGTCTGAAATAAGGTTGCATGTCAAATCTCAGTCTCTTCAGTAGCCTTGAAGGATTCTAATTTTGGAGAGGATTATTGTTGTTACAAGGAGAAAATGAAGTCAACTCTTGAGTAGAAGTTTGACAACATTCAGATACTTATAAATGTTTTATTCAACATTGCTCATCACTATTCATATGATGAGGCTTGATGAAGCTCAGTCTACAGAGTTCAAATGTTTTTAAATCCCACCAATTGAACTGACTGTAAGATATATACAGTATCATCAGACCATTTATCCAACTTCCAGAAAACTGGAATCATCATAAAAAACAGCCATTTTAAAAAGTGGCAAGATTTGAATCTAGCAGGCTCTGTAGTGAACTAGTTGTGAAATTGACAAAAAACTATTTGATCAGATATAAAGCTTTAATCAATTTTCATATAATCTATGTATCAGACCGTATTTTTGAAGTGGATTGATTTATATATGTTAAAATTATCTTTCTTTGTTTATTTGTCATTGTATATTTTTGTCAGACTCCAGTCCAAGTTGGAGACTGTCTTTCTGTGATAACAAAAATGAGAGAATGAACAAGAACAATCCTCACCTAATTTAGCTGAGGAGGAAACACTTCACTGTCTGTTTCTCCCATCAGGTTGAACCAAATAAATACGTAATTTTAAAATCACAACCAAGCTATTGGTAGGCGGCTTTCTCACTGACTGAGCCAAACTGACACGGCTTACATATGTACGAATTTATTTATTATATATATAATACAAAAATTGCTGTAATCATCTTCAGTCAGAAGAGGAGTAGGAGTGGAGTTTGACCCTGCAGCTGCCAAGCTTGCATATCCAATTTTCTAGGAATTTCAAGTGGATTAGTAAAGATCAAACAGACCCTGCTTTGAAAGTGGATCAATTTGTATCTATTGAATAAAGATTTGTTCTTTAATTTACACTGTTTACTTCATATTTCAAAGTATACATTAAGCCTTGGTCAGGAAAATCCAAAAATCGTGAGATCCTTCTGGCTGGATACAGGGTCCTGTCACTGTATATTGAAAAAACACATTGGAACTTACCATCTCCAATTTAATATTGACAACCAATGAAGCAGTCACATGGTGCAAACAATACATAGATATACACAAAGAAAGCATTCCAATTTAAAACAGAAAACTTTTCTTTCTATATAAGTTGATTGTTAACTATCATTAGGGTAGAGAATTTCTGAAGAAGCAACAAAATTGCATAGATTCAATGGCTAAACATATAAATACGGAGACAAGATTGCCTCAACGGCAGGCAGTACTTTTTCATTCCTGCCACACGTTGATGAAATATTTTGATGCAAAAACTATCCCTGCTACTTATTGACACTAGTTCTCAAAAATTAATGAAAGAAACTTCCTGCCACAGGTTTAGTAGTATTAAGAAGTCGCACGGAATGGCAGGAAGTTTGTTTATGCTTGAGAACTAGAGGCAGGGAATGGGAGGGAGTTTCTTTAAACTAGTAGTATTAGTGAATGGCAGGAATAAAAAATACTGCCCCCTCATAGGGCTTTTGCAAGGGGGAGAGAGGAAAATATCAGTTCATTAAAAAACAACAATAAAAATAATTAAAGCCACAGCAATCAGATCAACTTTGCAGTTGATTCATTCAAAGATCTTCATCTAGCGTAATATATAATATCCGCCAGGAAAGAGAGTCTCTTCTATTGGTCTTTTTCTTCTGTGCCAGAAAAAGAGACTGATAAAAGAAACTCTCTTTCCTGATGGATATTACATATCATGCCTAAAGAAAGTCGAAGAATGAATTAGACGAAAGATTGTGACAACATCAAAGATGGGAAAAAGAGATTAGATTGTTCGAACATAAATCGATGTGCAAATGACTTCTCAAAATTGTAGACAATACAATAATGTTTGCTTCTGGAGGCCGTTCTTAGAACTGTCTGGAGAAATCAGAGTCTGTTGTAAGCAAGCCTATAAACCACAAGCAACAGCAATGCCTGGTCAAAAAAAAAAAAAAAAAAAAAAAAGAAAGAAGGCAAAGAGAAAAAAAAAACACAGACCCTCTGTCGGCCAAAAGACACGAGGGAGGCAGCGGCAAAAAAATGAGAAAAGCATTTGCAGGCAATGTTCTTTATTTTCATGATCTTTTACAATAGAAAATCAAAAGCATTTTTGGTCTGCTTTAAGGCAAATAAATAGTGATGTGATGGGCAAAGGCTTTGAGAATGAGTCAGATGTGTCAAGATGTTGCTATGAACATTCCTCAGTGGATGTGTTTGTGCATACATACATTCTGCTACACACATATATATGGAGAAAGCTGCTTATTGTAATCACTTTGTTACATGATCTTTTGAATAATGATAACCGGCTGATAACATTAAGCAAAGGATATAAAAATTGGAACAATTTACATTTATTTTTATTAATTCATAGCATCATTACATTATAAAAAAAAACTTACATTATGAAGAATAGGATTTATGAATATTTGATATAATTTTCAATTGGATTGATAAATGAAGCATTTGTGACAGACTGATTTCGATCTTAACTTTTTGATAACATTACCTGTGATTATAATAAACGGCTTCCTCTGTATATACACACATATATGTATATACATACACATTATCACCTTTAAATGAATACACCAACCACTTTTTCACAGAAAGTTAAATTTTCTTCTAAACCAAACTAAAGATTATTTCAAGTGGAACATTACACAATCAAAATGGATATAATCTGGTAGTATTTATGACCAAATTCTACAATATTGAAACTTTGTTGCCAAAAATATGAATATATTGCCATCCAAAAATCAGTATACCCCAACGGAAAATATATTTCTGGCAATAGAGTTTGGTCATAAATGATATTTGATAATAATTGCTTTGATGGTATGATTTCCCACTAGAAATGATATAATCCTACTATACATGGTTTAGAAGAAGAAAATGAACTGGAAAAAAAAATAAATGAATAATAGGGTTTGGGGTGTACTTATTTATGGGCAAAACTGTATATATGTAATGCTGAATTGGTAAAATTTAATTATTTTTTTGAGAAAGAAAGTTTGTTTTGTCTTTGATTATAAAAACTTTTGATCAGAAAATTTTTTTTCTTTATCCTTGTTTTGATCAAGTTAAAAACACGTATTCATTCATTTTCTGTAAAAATAAAAAAGGTTAAGGCTTCACCAGATAGGCAATTTGCCAATTCAGCATACACACACACACACACTGGTACCAAAGGTGCAACTTTTCACTTCAATCTAAGCTAAGCTAATTATAAGGACATCATAACTCAAGTTGTGGATTTTGATTGATACTGCAGAGAGAACCTTGGGATAATAATGGTTTTGTTTTTTAAATCCCCAAAACTGTGTCATGGTAAGCAACTGATGATCCACAAGACAAATTTATTTGTAATTTCTGAGTAAAACATATTGACCTTCTGAGTAACTTTCACTAACTTTCTTTCAAAATGTTTTTTTACAAATTTGAACTACTAACTTGCGTAGCATATATGTGGGTGGACAGGTAAATGCATGAACAAAGAAACTTCATAAAGGAAAAAAGGAAAGGGAAAGAGAATTTGGATGGCTCACTTCCCTGGTGTACATATGGTTGGCTGGATGGATACATAAACAAGTGGATTAGATTTTCCATATTAGTTCTTCGGGCTTTAAAGTTATAGTTTACATTGATCACTGATTTCACAAGCACTAGATACAATGCAAGAGAAAAATGAATTAAATTCATAAAAAGCAAATAGAATGTCAATTTCAAGGGAAATGAATTCTGATTTGAATTATCTCCCTTTGATCATTTACTAAATTTTAAGTTGTTTTTCATTCAATTCATGAGTTCCAGATTTTTTATGTAATTCATTGAAGAGTTCCATTGTTAATTACAAGCAGTTTATGAATTTAAGAGTTAACATAAAAAATAAATTTCCTTTGTTATTTTTTTTTTACTACCTACCAAAGAAAAACTATCCTCCAAGAGTTTTATCAAACTGCAAGTATAAAAATTCTTCTCACGCTTTTGTTGGGTGAAATATGTTTGTTAAGGCAAAGAGTGAAAAACTAAGAATAAAAGAAAAAAATATAGCAGTGAAACAGTATCATTTGTAACACTTCAAACTTTATAGATTTTTTATATTCAACTGTTGCATCTGCTGGTTTTTGAATCACTTATGATATATCAGTGCTATCCGAACTGGCCAATTCCTGTAATTATGTCTTTGTTGTCTCAGGTTATACAAAGTAACAAATTACTTCTGGTTCTTTTAACCTCAACTCCAGTTCACCAAATTTTATTACACAAACCAACTCCATTCTCTTCCCCGTCTACGAATAAGAAGTGGCTGGATGTCACAGTAGGAGGGAGAGTACCTAACATGATGAAAAAATGAGTAACCAGCTGGAAAGGAAGAATTACCTTTCAATAACTTAGTTTGACAAAAATGAATGATTTGTTTGTACAGGCCTCCCCTGTAATAATGCAGTTTGTTGTAGCATAATTTAAGATATAATGTGGGTGGATGGGGGCCCCCAAAATATTAATATGGCTCCGAAAAAGTACTCATAAATATTATTTCCAGGATTGAGCGATGTAACTGGGTGTCAAATAAAGATATTTTTCATTTAATTTAATTCAGAGTATTATAATCAATTATTAATTTTTGACAACTTTTTACCTTCAGTTATTTTTTTTAATGACTTAGTTTTTTTGTTTTAAATCAGCCTCTACTAAAGTTACAAAAAAAATTCCATCCCATAGACTTATTCACTTTTCCTGCACCCATCGATATCTTCATTTGATACCCAATTATGTCGCTTGAACCCATAAATAATAATACAGTTGTCTCATTATTTTAATTTTAAAAACAAATGACTCAGTAAGGTGTAGGGTACATTTCTGCAATATGTACCATTATGTTTTCATAGGCATTTTCACTGTATCAATAAAAAGAATTCAAAATGAAAATTTCGTGAGGGATTATTCTTGTGTACGTCCAGCTTTGAAAATTCAAAAAGAAAAAAAAAAAACATTCAAGGGGAATAACTTTTTTGCCTTAGTCATTGCACCTCACTTTTGTAGGAGTATTGAAATTCATCAGAAATTTTCTTCTCAACTTTCAAAACCAAATGGAAATGATAATTATTCATTGCTTTTACTTGGGGTTTTTAATTATGAAATCTAATTATTTCATTATTGATTTTTTACCTATTTATCACCATCTTATTAGCTTTGATGGTATATTAAGCAGAAATGTACCCTACACCTCAATGAAAGTTTTGTTTAAAATCAAATTTAAAAAAAAAAGAAGAAATATTTAGAAAAAAAAAGAAAAATTACATGGCAGAAGTTTTTGTTTGAACAGTTTGTTGATAGTTACTCTCACAAGCTACAATGTTGTAGTGAAATAAATTATAAAATAACTTTGTCCTAAATAGTATATCAAATCATTATTCAATTTTGTATTAAAATAATTTCTATTTTAGGATGATCTGTGATATGGTACAAAACTGTCAAAAAATAATGTTGGTTATGATTTTTATTTAAAAAATAATATCTACTCCTCAAATTTACTTAATTTTGTCTTAGAAGTAGTTTCAAATCAAATCTTATTCACGATGAGCAACATGAAGTATTTTTGTTTTTTTAAATTTTTACTTGGTATGCAGCCTAATCACCCTCTTTTTTATTTTCTAACCTTGTCTTATATGATCAAATATCAGTTTTGGGTCTGCCTTGATTTATGAGGCAGGTCTCTTCTGGGATAACTTATATAAATGCCCAGCAATACACTTGAACATGGCCGATTCCAACTTCAAGAACATGTTTCAAGCTTTCATTTTAGTTGCTAATACTTGTAAATACAATACCAAGATGAGATTTCAAAACAGACTGAATCCATTTTTCAAGCAGATGAACAAGTTTTATATGGAAACACTAATAATTTTTGGATTCCCTGACCTTAATTTTCCCCTAAATGATCCACAACTGACTTAGTTATATTTTTTTAATTAAATTATTGTTGGATTATTTTGTGTATGTCTGACCTTGAAAATTAGAAGTGGGGAACAATTTGTCTAAATCGTTTGACCTCACTTTTGTATGAGCACCAATAAATGCAAGGTTTTCTCACTGCCAACTGAATATTACTTCAGATTGAAAAGTGTTGCATTTTCAAAGAATTTTTTCCTTTTTCAAATTTGGCAAACCTCAGTTGGGGTGTGAGGGTGGTTTTTCATCACATTTTTGACTGCGTTCTTTGGCCTTCAAATTATATTAAACATATCAGCAGTTTCCGTCTGAATTTCAGAGATAGTGAAACAGATTATTCAGTTCAGTTTGGTTCATTCCTCTAGGGGGTGGTGGTGGATTGGAGCAGAAGAAGCTGGAATCCTCCCTGCTAGTCTGTCTGCGGTTGGTACCAATAGTTGTTTTACTTCCTTTTCCTCGTCTTTTCAGTGGGCTTGCACCAATCTTCTCTCTGACCTCTTGAACGATAAATTATGGTATGGATGACCCATTGGGTCCCTCTGGAGAGCCCTCTATCCAGGCCCTTGGCCACTGCCACAAATCTCCTGCCCAGTGGTACAATGTGAGCATCGCATAAGTAAATAAATGATCATTCTTTTCTTCTCTTGATAACATGTTTAAAACAGTCATTTTCTAAGAGGTTTGAAAGAGACGTCCATTTTCTTTGGTTCTCAGGCTATTATCACATACTTATTTATTCGAACTGTTATCCTCATCTTGGTTATTATAGTGACAATGTTTTGGCCGTTGTACCCTCTAGCCTTCACCAGATGGTCTAAATCAGAGATTGAACTCACCACCACGTGATCTGCAATGCTTATATTAACACTCATATCCGCTAAGCCAAAATATTTTGCATTGGCAACACATCTTTAAAAAAAAGTTTTCTGAGACATTACTACTGTTTTATAAGCTGAGCCAAATATATAATGTCATCCAAGCAATTCAACTGATTCATAAAAAATTATATTTTAATTTTGTGACACACCTGGAGACTGTCGGTGACATACTGAAGTGTTGTGACACAGTTTGGAAAGCTCTGCACTCAGCCATTGTCTCATAGGAACATAAAGAATCACGTGGGAAGCTTATCCTTTGCTTTCTATCGATGATGCTCATTGGTTGAAGAATAACGATCTAAGAGTTGCAATCATAATGAGGAAGGAGGCAGTTAGGAAACTAACAAGAAATATTGTCAATGAAGGGATAATTGGTCAATATAAATTTGAAGTAAATAGCATTACATTATATATATATAAATATATATATAAGAAAAAAAAGAAGAGAATCACAGTTAAAAATATCTAAAAAAAAATTTAAGAATTCAAACAAGGGATGTAAGATAATTTTGTTTTATTAGCATAGAGTTTGGAATGCTTTCACTTATTCGCAGAATAAGTATTTTATCATTCAAATTGTTTTCACTTGAATATGGAACCAAACTTTTAAGATTAATTACAAAACAGAAAATTTTCTTTGAATGCACAGATTATTTTCTACCAATCACTATTTTTCCAATCTCCATAAGGACCCTTAAAACAATCCTGATATTTTCACACTAGTCAGAAATGCTAAATACAGAAGTATGAAATTTAACACGCAATAACAACACAACAGGCCAAAATATCATGAGTAGAACTGATCTTTGATAGGAATTTAATGTGACCTTTGGGACACCACAAAATACAGTATGTTTTTTTAGCTGTCACAGACAAGATAACTTGTCTAAGTAAGTTGTCAGTCCAGTGTTATGGAGGAGATTACTAGACCTTTGATAATATGTTTTTTTTTGTCTTACATACATTTATGCATATACAGTGTATTCTTGTTGATAGGACCATACCGGGACCGGGACTAGCTGGTACAGTCAGCAATTTTTTCTACGCACAAAACACCAATTTTTCCATAAATCTAAGGGGAACAACTTGCATAAAATCTACACCAATTCAAGTCCCTCTATTTTTCTACTTAATCTTTCTTTTGAGTCACAAGCAAAAAATAATTGAAAAGATGCTTGTTTTGAAAACTGAAAAATATATTTTTAGTAATTCTATCTACATTTAATTCAAAATAGGTCAATTCAGTAGCACTGCTGCTTGGTCCAAATAAATAGCGCATTAGTTGTAATAATGGAAGCAAATTGGCGATTACGTAGGTTTGAATAGGTTCTTAGAAGATTGGTCCTAAGAATCGATGGTCCCATCATGGAGAATCCACTGTATTGCATTTATTGGATTTTCTATTCTACATATTTGTTGATTTGCATGAAAATAAAACCATTTTAGACATGCAATGAAGACTTTATTTTCATCAACTTTTCATGAGAAAAACCAGGCACAGGAGTTACAACATAAAACATACCTGGTAGCATACAGGTGAAGGAATTAAGATGGAAGAATAGATGGAAAGAGCTAAGGCAAGATGTGTCTAATGGCTGCTAGAGACTAGGGAATTGCAATGAACAGATTTTAGAAAGTAGGAAAATGTCATAGAGTCTTTCAGTTTTTAAACTCTCAGTATGAGCTTTAGATAAAATGTTTCATTATTTTCAGTGATTTCATATATATATATATATATATATATATATATATATATATATATATATATATATATATATATATATATATATATAATGTTAACAGTTTTAATACACCAGCCAAATTCCTAAGTGGTCATCTATACACACTAAATGCAACCCTGGAATAACCTTTCCTGCATGAAAAAGTTATCACAGCTAAACTAATTACAACTTGATATGCTCCCTTCACAAGAGTCTTATAGCCAACTGAAACCTGATTTCATGACACACTGATGGCAGACTACTTTTTATGCCAATGTACCAGCTGAAAATAAATTTCTCACCATTTCCTGTCCTTGTCCTAAACAGTACAAGAGTAGAATTTGCAAGCTGATACATTCCACCAAATTTGGTACTCACATGGATCAATGTAACGTTTGGTATTATCATCACTGAACTTCATTATGATTGAGTGAATTTCACATAACTTAGGTTTCAAAAGGTGATGAGGAAAAAAAAAGCTGAGTTTGTGTTGTAATGTTAGTGATTATCTATTTCATGAACAGGAGAACATCAACAAATCAAGTCGTGGAATACAGGCATACCACAGATAGATATTTTGGCAAAGGATTATCTGGCACATCCTATAGTCTCCACAAAATTATAGGAAAGCACACCAAACTAATTTGTGAGGTGGCCACATATTACAGATGATTTCTCAATTCTCAGAAATTTTTTGCTTTTTTTTTCAACACAGGTAATTTTGTTCCAAAATTTTTGTACTGTTCAATACCATACTGTTCAAGAACTTATAATTCAGTGTTTTTTTGCTTATGCTTAAAATAATTTGCTCAGCAACACCTTACCCGTACTACTACATCAAAACCCACGCTATCCAAGGTATTTCAAGTGTTTAACTTCAGCAATAACCTCCAAGATAGATGCATATTTCAGTGGTGTAAAACATGAAACTAGTACTTCTTGATAAGAAGTTCAACTATTTGTGTATCAGTTTATAGATCACTTATGTTGAGTTTCATGAACAGTTTTCTAATAAATAAAATCCAGTAAAAGCTTTGGTTTTATTCCTCAGCAATACAATATGTCTATATATATATATACATTCTTTTTTTATTTGAGGGTGACTGTGGATTGGAAAAATGTCTACATATGAAATAGGTGTAGACATATATATTTCCATCATCAACATTTTTGCTCATGACCCAGACATACAAAGAATATTTTCAGTTGTATTCTTCACACATACAAGAGGACTCACAGGTTTTTTGTCTTCATTTTTCATCTCATGAGCTAATATTTCTCCATGTTTATCAATCTCAATCAGTCTCTGCTTATGCATTCAAATTAGATAAGACATAATTTGCTATTTTTGAAAAATGATAATGTTATTCAAATAACTGAGAATTTCCCATCAGTTATATTATATATACATATATATATATATATATGAATAAAATGAGTAAAGATTTTTTTCAGCGGTTCATTACAGATTGCACATTCTGTTTCCTCATAAGAAAAATCTTTTCTAAATTAAAGAGAATGTACAATCTGTAATGAAGCATTGAGAAAAATCTCTACTCATGGTATTGAGCGCTTTTTCTTTTAATCTATGATCTACTTAACAAAATATACAACAGTGTGTATTATGTATTATCATATATATATATATATATATATATATATGTGTGTGTGGATATGATACCTGGCAATCATATAAATGAGATAATAGGAAAAACATTTTTCAAAAAATTTATTCTGAATGTGAAACAACGGAGCAGAGATCAGCATTTTACGGCATTTGCCCTGACCTGTCTGAATTAGTTTTGAAATAGCATAAAATGATAGTCAGCAAGTAGGATCATGGTCAATTGTTAATAGACTGGGTTTCCTCATGTAAATGTGTGTGTGCGTGTGTGTGTGTGTGCGTGCGCACACATGATAGATGATCATTTGGTAACATGGAACACATCCTGGGGATTTTATTCTGCCCCTCTGGTTTTATGAATATATTAACCTATTTTTTTGGTTTTTTGATATTAAAATTTTTTGGCATCCAATCAAATCTTTGATAAAGACAAGATTCAAAACATATATATATATATATATATATATATATATATATATATATAGTTTTGAATCTTGTCTTATATATATATATATAAATATGATATTTATGTGTGTGTGCATGTGTATGTCAGTCATTACATCTAACTTTTGATAATTACAGAGGAAGCTGTTCAAAATCATTGCAGACTTCCAGCCCGAAGTTGGTCATAGATTTTCCTAAAGGAAGTGAGAGACATGAAGGTGATGGTCTTTACCCTACTATACTGGCCCATTACTTTTTTTTTTTTTTTTTAAGCAGAGATGGACACATGTCTTTCCCAAGGGCATTAGTGAATACATACTTAGTTGGGGTTTGAACTCTGCTTGCTGATCCAATCCTTTGTGCCTAAACCACTTGGCCACTGACACCACTGATAATCATGGATAATGTTATCAAACGATTATTGTACATCAAAATCAGTCAGTCCCAAACACTTTTTTAAAAATGGATTAAAATTATATAAAAATATCTATATTAATCCAATCCTCTTTCTATAGTATTGTTTATGGCAATGAATTTAATTACATAATTAAATCATATCAATGAATCATTCCAATTATTATATCTTTCGCTTAATGTTATCAGCTGGTTATTGTTATCTAAAAGACCTTGTGCCAATGTGATCGCAAAAAATAAATCTGGTCAGTCATTCAATAGATACTGTCACATGACCAATGTCTTTCAGTAGGATGCCGTGTTGGGGTGATCAATAAAAAAAAAAAAAATTGGAAAAAAGAGAGATCAATGAATAATTACATCTCTTGCCTTTCGTTGGATTGCTAAAAAGTTTGATTTCTCAAATAACAAGCACGATTGCTACCTGACACAAACCAAGGGATCAATTTAGCATAACTTACATTGTAAATTGCCCCCCCCCCATCTATTTTGGGAAAATTTTCAAAAAACAAAACCAAAATGTTCTCTCTAGACACAAGGAGTGAATGTTCAAATTTTCAGCCCTCTAGCACCGTTGGTGTGGCCAGTAAGCACAATACATACAGAGACATCCAGCTGGCCCTACCTTTAAGACTAAATAAACCTAGGGTGAGTTTTGGTTGCTAGTTTCTTAACTGTTTGCACAAAATCAAGTCGATTCATATTTTCAATGCACACAAAATCGAACAACTGTAGCCAGCACAGATGGCAAAGGGTTCTAACCTTTTTATAGATATAAATGCACGTGTTTAGCTTGAAAAAAAGAAAAAGACTTGAAAATTGGCATCAGTTCTCCACTAAACTCATTCCAAAAATTTTTTTTCTTAATTTAAAAAAGTTTGACCTGGTGGGGGGCGTATTCTGGGGGGTTAAATGGTTTGTGTGTTCCAGTGCTCCTGGCCACATTGTTTTGTCTACAGACATGGAAATAGGCATCAGTACTCCACTAAATCAATTCTGAAACGTTTTCCTGATTTTTTTTAAAAAAAAAAAGCTCTTCTGGGGTTTATCCTGACAGGTTAATTAATAACACCTACATTCTAGGGATTTTTTTTTCAAAGTATTTTAGATGTTTTCCAGTGGTTAAAATGCCAGTGATGATATACATAGAATTTATTCTGACCATATTTATTCTTTGATGAAATTTTTTACATGACTTCAAATCATGACGCTATTGTTCTTATCAATTATTGACTGATGGTGAATGTACTTGACACTTATTTTCTCAAATTTCATTTCCCTTGTTAATAGATGAATACTTATGAAAACAAATATGATAGAAACTTAGGGGAGAAAAGAAAAGAAATCTTAGATCATTTTTTGACAAAAATATTTACACTTAAAAACATTCAAAAGCTGACTAATAAATATACTATGGTATTCATTCAGGAAAACAATAGAGGAAATTATCTGAGAGAGCAAAAAAAAAAAAGCCAAAGGTGACTACACTCTAAGTTAAACTGTATACATTATTTTTGTTAAGTGCAATTTAAGTCCGATGGTATTCAAATTGTGTTCTGTGAAACCCCAGGGTTTCACAAAGTGACATTTTTGCTTATATATATATATATATATATATATATATATATATATATATATATATGCCTTTGTATTTTATGTATTTTGTTTAATGATTGATTGTTTATAATGTTTTCAACACATAACTTCACTGAATTCAAAATCCTTTTTTTTTGTAACGGTTACGTAGAAATTAAAAAACAATTTATCAATGTGGCACAGACGTTTTTCAGTCAGTAGTTTTCCCTCAGTAAGCCATGTTCTTACTTTTCCATTTCAGTGTGCATTTTCCATTTCAGATAATTACATTAACAAAAGGCAAAATCTATTACTTACATACATATGAAAATACATACATAGAAGCAGAAGTTTTTTGAAGGGGTTCCCTAGGAAATTCTTTTATTAGAAAAGGTTCCAGCGAGTAATTTTGAAAACCACTGCAGTAACCGAACTCTGTTGGATTGAGGTTATGTATTCACCCAGGTTTGTCCATATGATATCTTGGAGTTCTCCATGAATTTCAATGACATTTTGTGGAATGGAGCGTCATCGGCTGAGAAATAATCAAATTTGGGGGTGGACCAGTGATCTGAATTTTATTTTGCAAGATAGGACAAAGCTTGTAGGCTTTTCAGATTTGATAACCACTGTAATAACCAAAGGGAAATAATCAAGGGTTGAAATGAATCAAGAGGATGTTTTTGATGAATAATTGTTACAAGCTTTGGTCATGGCATAGTTTTGGCTATCTTTGCTGGGACACATGTGGCCATTTCATGGCTCAAAGTGGCAAGATTAATAACGATTAAAAAAAAAAAAAAAACAGTTATTGGCTATAATGATTTGCCAGGTAACTGTACCAATTTCATTTCCTCTGTATCAATGTTGATTTTGAATTTCAAGTGAGACATTTTTAAGACATTTAGCCATTTGGAATGGCCAATATAAAAATGCCTACATGATGCATCTTTGCACAAATAGCCGATGGGTTCTATTGAGTGACTGACAATTTATGTTTTTATTCGGCTTCCTGACTCAATCAGTTTACAGCTAAAGACAAAAAATAAAGCGTAACCTAACTGAATTAAGAAGCACTAACTCATCAGCTTATCCCAGTGAATTCCTAGGAGGATTAAAATTTCTTTATTCTCATGGTGATCGGTCAAAAGGATAACGGTGTAGTATGGACTACTGCAAATTACAATGTCAATACTGTAGTACAGATATTTTAACCGGGTATATACTTAAGTAATTTAATTTAGTATTTTTTTTGGTAATTTCAAATGAATAAATGTTTTATTGTGATTTTTTTTTCAAATTTCAAACTAAACGTCACAAGAAATAGTAATTATTTAAAAAAAAATCTGAATGAAATAAATAATACTTTATATGAAATAAGTAAGATTTTAGGATAATTTTTTTGTTACTAAAATAAGTTATCTGTTAATCTTTGTTTTGTAGTGGCTCTAAAAGTCATACCAAGTCTCTAAAAAGTATAATTTTCAATTGAAAAAAAAAAAAAAAAAAAAAAAAAAGGGTATAATAATGTCCTCATCAGATATCACAGCTGTGAAATCAAAGAATAAGTATATTACCTGGGAATGCCTTAAAATTATACTTTAGGGCCTATGCATGATGCAAAAATGGAATTTAAACTTTTAATTCATTCAAATTCTTTGAATAAAAAAAAATGAGAAAAATGACACGTTTAGTTTCACTATTGCATAAAGTGAAACTGAATCATAACGAAATACCACGTTAAAAGGGTTTAACAAAAGATGACCAATTTTAGATTCTAAAATGAAATTATTGACACCAGATTTGAAAACTGAAAACAAACAAAAATACGTTAGAATGATTTATTAATTAGTCCTTTGAACACTTGGAACTCGAAACAATTTAGACAATGAAAAATTGCTGACATCGTTATGCCATATTATTGTCATATTTTGTTGATAAAAAGGTGATGTCGAAAGAATGGAGAGAACAGCTTCTGAACACCTTTCTAATGAGAGGAAAATGTAACCAATAAATTAATAAATAGAAAAAAAATGAATGAATAAAAGCCTAATAAAAATGAAAATAAAAAAACTCATCTACCAAGTCCATAAGAAAAGAAAAAAGACAAAAAAAAACCCAACTTATTAAACGCTTGAAAGTTGATGGTAAAACTTGACTCTTTCACTTTATCAAGTCATACAAAGGCTCTAGGAAAGTATAATTTTTAATTAAAAGGTATAAGATATTCAAATATTAGTGCAGAAATGGCAGTTAAACCTTCTTCATTTAACTTAATGAAAAAATCATTATATGGCAGCAAAATCTGATAACTATGCCTTTTCATTGGAAATGATACACTCAAGGGATTTAAGGGGTCCACTTCAATGCAAAGATTAACAGACATTACTTATTTAGAAGTGCTATTTTATTACTTAAATTTGAAAAAAAAAATACTTCTGTGACATAAGGTACGAAATGAAAAATTCCAATAAAACCTTTATTCATCCAAATTTACAAAATAAATTGACCAAACGCAATTTTAACTTGCAGTAGTTCGTATTACACTGTTGTCTTCTCGACTGATGCTATTTGTCCTGATGCTTTTTGATCTGGATTCGTTTTTATAAGAACTTGCTTTTTTTTTTTAGCTTACCTACAAATAGAAAAACAAAACCTGTGGGCTTAATTTCATTTGCTGCAGAAAGAGTTTCTGCTGCAAGTGGATGGCAAATATACGACGTGCACCTGCACAGATATACAATTACTTTTTTTTTTCAACCTGGCTAATAATTTCCCCATCGTCACAAAAGTATAACATTCCCCAAGCTGCATCCCCCCCATTGCACTAATGGTAGCGTCGGAGTCAATCCCTAAAATATCTGAAGCGACCAAATGGATGTTCTAGGGAAACTGGACACTTGTGGTCTCTCTACCCATAATTAAACTCGACCTTGTATCACATTTTGCCCTCGTTGGAAGGCAGATAAATTACCTACTTTATTTAAGCGTTTAAAACTAAAAGGATTGAAATTAAATAAAATAAAAAAATAAAATAAAATAAAAAAAATACCCTACACATGACCAGGATACTAGAGACGGCTCAAGGGTAGGATGAGAGAGAGAAAGAGAGAAAACTTGAAGATGCGAATGACTCCAATTGATTTCCAGTTGTTGGTAGTGATGATGATTGTGCGGTAGTTAACTCGATTATCGGGTTTGCACTCATTAATCCACTTAGGATTGATTGATGAACCTGAACCGTAACAGACGATGGTTCATTGGTTGAGATTCTTCTCTTTTAGCAGCGAGTAGTTCCCACACAAGAATTTTCCCCTTTCAATTTATCAGGCCCCACTTTGATTACATTGATTGTAAACAGAACCCACCTCGTAATATCTTCGTTTTTTTCTTTCTTTCTTTCTGAAAACCATCAAAATTCCGGATAGTTGTAGGGTCGATGGATTGAAAGCACCTAAATTTGGAAGAAATATTTTTTCTTCTTCCAGGAGAACTGCGAGCTGCTAAAAAAACGAATCTTAACCAAAATGATGAATAAATAACTGGGAATGTTGACTTTCAGCATGAGTGTCGTTCAAGCTAAGTTCAGATTTGATTTTTTTTTTTTGCTGACTGTGAATGACGACGGAGGTGGTGTGTAACTGTGCCCAAAGATGTGATTGAGAGAGAAAAATTAAGAAAAAGTGAATAAGCAAAAATAAGCCATTAATTGAAAAAAAAAATTATAATTAAAAAAAAAGGGTTGCTTCCAACAAGACTGAAAGAAGAGAATTTTTTTTTATATATATATTTTTTTAAGCGCAGCAGTAGCTTAGCAGGTGGTTTTTGGCAACTTTTTCTAAAGTAAACGTACGGAATGCACATATCATGAAATAGGTTTCAGTTTACAAGCTGATTCCCAACTTCTGTGATGAAAGCTGTAGGCTAAGTGATATGGTGAGACTACTACAACTAACGGAGCTATGAATGTGTGTGCATTCGGCTTACCAAAATTTCACAAAAGCTGTAGCTTGTAAAGGACAAGGTTGGTCTGGATAGAGCTGACTACATGCCTTGTCTATAGCCATCAGTCCAGCATGTTCAAATCTATTTATCTCATCAAATTCACCATCCGAATTTTTCTTCTCTGCATCTTCGGTGTCCACCTGCGCCATGGCTTCGACTTGTGTTACGTATCCAGTTCTAGGTTGTTTTTTTTTCTCTCTCTGGAGTGATCTTCTCTTAGTTTGATTTATTTAAGCAACACGTAACTAGAGGTCGCTGCTCGAGTCGAAGCTTTTATTTGTCATTTCCGGCGCAGTTTCGTTCGTGCGGAACCGGGCAAATTGTCATTATGGAACGGCACTGTAGTAAATTTGCCCGCTTATTAAAGTTGATTTTATGTATGTCTATTTGATTTAACTTTAAATTGATTTTAATTGCATAAATCGAAGTTTTAAAAATAGTGTGACACAGCAACACCAATAAATATCTTGGCCCTTCTTGTGCTATATTTTCATTTACATTAATATACAGTTTACATACAGTGAAATAACGTCGACATGTATTATAAACTTCAATTTACTTCTTCTACTTTCCCTTTCGCTGAAATTGCGTTGGTCTGATTACCCGGTTTGGAGTGCGGACACTACCGGAAGCTATCATCACGTGATATAATATGAAAAGTGTCCATAATATAATCTCTAACTCAATTCGTCAGCAGTGGAGTTTTCTGAAGAGAAAAAAAAGAAAACAAAAAAGTCGGTTTCCATCTATTTTCTTAGCTTGGGAAAATCTTAACGGCGATACTAAATAATTTTAGAACCCTATGATCGCAAAAATGATTGTTATTAAAGGTTAAAAACCCAAGCAAATATGAATGGACTTCAATTGTAAGGCTGGGTGTTAGAGACTAAATTCCCAGTCGGTGGTAAATAAGTAAAACAAAACAAAAAAAACCCAACCATCAAAGAAAATAATGAAAAAAAATGGAGCATGGTTGTTGTACAACTGATCATTCTTGCTTATCGGACTGTTTTACAACAAAACACATTGAATTCAATCGTGGAAACCCGCTAACCAATTTTTTAAAAGCCTTAACTTAAGTGATGGCCGGTTTGAATAAGTAGTGAATAAATTGTTGATAAAAGAAAGCAAAATGAATACAAGTATAAGCGAAGATTCAAGGAGTTGTAGCGAAGCTTATAATGAAGAGGATGAAGAAAGCCCAGACTCCGACAGACGACTTTCTCTTGCCTTTAATCAAAGTCGACATACGGAGAAAATACAGGCCCCAGAAATTGTTACACAGACATGGAGAATGAAAGAAAGAGTATGTATGAATTTAATAATTATGGCTTTCATTTTTGGTGATGAAAACAAGAAGAGAAGATTGGTTATTTTTTTGACTACTAGTAGTATTTACCTTCGTCTTTAATTCTCGAAGTTACTTTTTTTAAAATCACCACTCAAGTCTGCAACCAAAGAATTAAGATGAAGAAATTGTCGAAAATAATTAATAACTGATTGCAATTCCTCATCTAGTGAAAATAGATACGAAAAGATGTCATTTTATTTTTGGTATCCAAAAAGGAGGGCGAACAACGCTTTTCGGTTTTATCTTTTTCTTTGGTTGCAAAAAAGAAGGAATCATTGCCATAAAATGTTGAGTTGATCGTTTTTGCTATTGTTTTTCCTCCCCTTGAAATATCTCCCTAAGATCCCTTATCTATCTAGTTAATTTTGTAGATTTCTGTTGTTAAATCTAATATTTAAACTTACATAAGAAAAAAAAAAACAACAACAAAAAAACATTTCTTTTTAACGACCTTTGTAAAACTCACACGTGGGTTTCTTTACTAATTTAACCCATTTATTTTAAACAAAAAAAAAAAGGTTCCGCTTGTGAAATTTATTATTAAAACCCGAAATTCCAATAATTATTGTGAATCGAGGTCTTTGTATGTCAAACTATTTAGGTTATCAAATTGTAGATATTTTGTTTAATTAACAAACAAATCTATACATCCAATATCATGTGAATTAAAATCTATCCATTACTGCCAAGAGTAAATTTCGATACAATCAAGTTTGAATTCCAAGGGTTTCTGTTCGTATATCTAATGATTAAGATATTTATTTGTGGATAGAAATAATTAATTATCCTTACAGAATATTTTTTGACATGAATATGAAATTCCACTTTTCTAACCTCAATATTATCAGTGGTGGTATTTTTTTCGTCATAGGAAATTTTATTTTTTAACTGATCAAATTTTGTCATATGCTTTCCATACGAGTCTCTTAGCAAATAAATTATTGTCCTCTTTCTGCAGGGCTTCGGAATAGATTACTAGAATATGTAGTGCTGTCATCAGATGTAATTACTTTTTAAAAAAATTATGGTATTCATTACGAGCACAAATGTTCAAGTTTTTTTGTTTTTTTTATGAAATGTGTTTGTCAGATTATGATATTTGCTCAACTTGTATACTTTTTTCGCAATAAATGTTTGAGAATTTAGCTAGTTCGATAAGAAATTGAGTTATTTTCGAATTTATTACCAAAATATGTAACGGATACTGAATAATCGATACATACTACAGTACACTTGACCATCTCATAATTCTGTTGTAATGTGCCAATTAATTATTGTTTTGATTATTGCAGATATTTACTTCACTCAGAACTTATGGTCATTAAATCAGCGATCTTTCGTTTTATGTCACCTACAAGGGCAGATCATTCTGACTTGGTGTAACAATTGACCAAAAATAATAACTGATGGATGGAAAGCATCCTATCAGTTACAGAATCATGCTGTAGTTATACATGGGTTCGTTGATTAAAATGATGCCAGTGTGCATACGAATACCATTGAAGACAACTGGTTCAACATAAAAATTAAGTGTCGAAACATGCATGTTACCTCGAATGGCTTATGGAATAATACATATCTACAAGAGTTTATTTTTCGTGGAGTTTCTAGCTGACAATTTGTTCATGAATTTCATTTATTAGTCACTATTACCCGCTGTAAACAATTTATCATTATCAATAAATGATGCTTTCGTGTGCTCAGTAAGTGGCATAATTTGAATAAGCGTGATTCTTTAGCCTATTGTAGGCTTTCTGTCCATCCGTAATTATTCTTGGTTGAGTGTTTCCCTTAGTCGGAATGACTCTCATTTTTGATGACATAGAACGAACGATCGCCCCCCTCACCGGGAAATTATTCCTTACTTTTTTTATCCGATTATATTCGTAGTTAAATTTGGTGTTTTTTCTTTCCTTTTTCACCGAATGAGACACGTCAGCCGCTGGTAC
Organism: Thysanoteuthis rhombus; assembly: GCA_963457665.1. NCBI lineage: Eukaryota > Metazoa > Mollusca > Cephalopoda > Oegopsida > Thysanoteuthidae > Thysanoteuthis > Thysanoteuthis major. Next base: position 10,358,446 of record OY735216.1, on the reverse strand, counting down.
TTATTTGCAGCTGAGACAATAGACCAAGTATCCCTACAGTCCAGACTTTTTCTTTCATTTCATAAATCCAACCGATCATTGAATTCTTGTTGTAGGGCATATATATTTATAAACTAGGCTAACTGCTCAAGGGAAAAGTCCATTGGCCACAGTTTGTTTTACAATCAGAATATGCCAGAGGTCTTCTACAGCACATCATCACATTTGTATTGTCCTGGGACCAAATTAAGTGGCTTTAGTACCAAAATCACCAGATAACTTGAAATTCATCAATCAGACCAAGCTTGCAGGAAAAAAAGGATTAAAACATACTTTTGAATCTATTGTACCATATCATTCAAGTATTAGGAATTGTTGTCTTTAGAAAATTTTCCTCTTTGTTCAGTACCAAATTTGCCCAATTTTGGTCTCGATATATCAAATGGCAACTCAGTTCAAAATCAGTTTCCTTTTTCATGGGGAAATTTGTGATAACAAATATTGCCCATGTAATGCCTTGAATTTTAGTAGTAAAATATTGGTATAGTGTGAGAAATACTTTTTTTTTACAGTAAAAGGCTAAGACCTGAAATATCGATTATGACAAATAAATGGGCCATTCCTTGTCAATTGGACCAATGGTCCCTAATCAACCATTTCCAATTTTGTTTAACTTGGGTCACAGGTTCTTTTGGGTCTGAAATGGAGAAAATTGAAGAAATAATTCAGGCACCATCACCCTGAACAAAGTAATTGTTGTCCTTGTATCAGTTGTGACTGAATAAGTATGGATTTTGCGCTAAAATTTTTCGGGGCATCATCTCTGACCTGAAAAACCTGTGAGCAAAGTAAGTGTAGAATCTGAGACCGCCGAAAAGGGGCATTTCCACAAATTTGGTCCACTTGACATGTAATGACCCAAATCTATTTCCTCTTAGATGTGCCACACCCTTATGTTATAGAATTTATGCCTAGCTGTTTTTTTTTTAATGTTCTAGTTTATGGGTTTGAAAAATTGTCAGATCGAGGGACTACCTGCTAGAAATGAAAGAAGATATCGGGTATTAAATTACATTTTGATTCAATAAAACTAGAATAATCTAATTATCAAGTCTAGAAATAAACAGTTGGAAGTTCTTGGATTTTGCATTTAACTTATTTTGGTTCATTTATTCACTAAGCTCAGCATAGTCTTGGCCCAAGACCACAATTATGGCACACACAGTCAGAATTAAACTCCTTGCTCAGTAGTAATGATCTATGACACCTGTTAGCTCCCTGACGAGATTTAGGTTCATGAACATCTATCTCAGTGCCTCATTGAATGATTATTTAAACTTATGAATTAACATTTATTTTTGGAATGTAATACATGAATCACCTTTGGACTCTTGGTGTCTCTCCCATTTTTCAATTAGTATCTTGTTTCATTTACCTCTGCCAATGAACTTGGAAAAAGTATATACATTCTTTCATGTTGGTCTGTTTTCACAATTTTCTTGAAAGCTCTAAATGGATTTCAATGACATGTGCTAGGGAAGAATAGATTAAATTCAAGAGTGATCCCAGGAATTTTTTTTTCCCTCCAATTATTATCCAAAACATGGAAAATCGAAACCTACACAAATACTTTCCCCTACATTGTAGTTATTGCTTCATCTCGTATCTTTTATATGTACTAGTTTTTATTATTTTTAGTGATAGTGATATTAACATTGGTACACACTCTTAGAGTGCTTTGTAGGTTTTCTGTGTCATGACTTTGCGCATTGTAGTTATTGACTAATGAATTTTGTTTGGTTTTCTCAAAAGTCTAATTTCTAGGTACTTTTTGAAAACTTTGATCGAATTCTTCTATTATTTATCTCTATTAAATGAAGCATTGTAACCCAATATTTTCTTCATTTTGACTAAAAGGTAAAAAGTAGTCAAAATCAATAAAATTCTGGATCAGATTCCTTGAAAACATAATTATAATTGTTTACTCATTAGATGTAGTTTGTCATTACTCTTATCAGTGATATAAAATCATTGCGTTGTGTGATGAGTGTGTGAATTGCCTGGGAGATAAGACCATGCTGATAATGGTAGAAATATATTTTATCTTGTCTCACCAGTCAACTTAACAATAAGATTTGTTTTCGTCCTCAAGAGAAATTTGTGAGGTCATTTGTACCTTTTTGATAATTTTCAAACATTCCACAAGGATGATGATTAGAAAAACTAAATAAACTTGACGTATTAATTCACAGTGGTTATGAAAATTTTGGTCCCGTGGGAATTAACAAGAAAGCCCCCAAATACTATGTTGTATATTGCTAATTTTTCCTTATTTCAAATGTTTGACAGCATTGGCCTCTTATTTAGGCAAAGCTGAAAAATCTGACAATTTGTTTGATCTGGGACCCAACTAAAAAGATATACAAAACTGGTCCTTCAGGAGAAAGTTCAAAATGTTTTGACCTTCCAAGATCTAATTGCTGTTAAAATTTGATCCAAAACAAACATTACAAATTGAATTTTTAGTCGGTAAGAAAAAAAAAGGCAACTTAATCTTTAAAAAAAAATTTTCTTTGCCTCTCGTACTTATCAATTAAAATTGTCTAAATCAGCATAGGTTCATTCGGTTTTCAAGTGGGTTTGGCTGGCTATCTATGTATGCGTGGTGTATATAGGCCATATCAATGGTTCTAGAGGGCTGAAAATTTGAATGTTAACTCCTTATGTCTTGAAAAAACTTTTCTTTTTTTTTTTTTTCCAGTATTCATGCTTCCTTTTTTGAAAATTCAGACTTTTTCTGTGATCATTGCCCAACAAAAGATTATCCTTTCTTCAAAATTTTGATTGATCACTCCCAACAAAGCACACTGCCAAAAGACATTGATCTTGTAATAGTTTCTATTGAGTGACCTACCAGTTCTGTTGACATAAGCTTTTGAAGGGGGACTAATGAAAAAGCCGCAAGGTTCATCAGTGGCAATTGAATCTGCATTCTAATTCATTCTCTGAGAGACACCATTCAGATCTCTGCTGATTTGTTATTCTTGGAATGATTTTTTTTACTTCTTTCTTTCGAGTTTTAGTCTCTCTCTCTCTGTCTCTCTCTCTCTCTTATCTATTCAGATCTTATTAATCACAGCCACCAACAACACTCATTTAAGATATTGGTTTTAGGTTATTCATCTGTTCTGATATTTATATGTATCTATGTATCTGGACTTTGCCCAGTCCTAACAGTTCATAGGTGAAACTTGTAATTTTGTACACACTCTCCCCTTAATGAAGTAAGGAAAATGTTGTTTTTTCTGTTTGTTTGTTTTTTTAAAAAATTTTTTATTTTTATTTACCCCCTACCCCCTACCCATGATGTTTTAAAGGGGGGTTTAATTTTCAATGTAGGTTTATCTTTAATTGGCTCCTTAGTTAGTGTCCATCCTTGTTTTTTGAAAATGTGGATATTTTAGTGCCCAACAAATGGCAAGGTAATGAATTCATTGATCATCCTTTTTCCTATTTTTTAATTGCTAAAAGACATTGGTCATTGGGAGGTACAACATATATCCCATCTGTTATGCATGTAACTGTTATTCATGTGTTGTGACACATTCATTCATGCATCTGGACTTAGCCCACTTCTAAGCATTCAGAGTAGAAACTTCAAATTCTGCGCACACACACACATACACACACACACACACACACTCTCTCTCTCTCTCTCTCTCTCTCTCTCTCTCTCTCCTCAATGAGTAGTGAAATTATTTCATTTTTTTTAATCCCTCTCCCTGGTTTTTCAGTAGAGGGTTCCATTTACAATATAAGTTTATGCCAAATTTACATGCTATATGTGGGCAGTGGTAATTTATGATTTCTTTTAGAATGCTAGTCTTAGTCTTTCTTCTGTTTCATCTTCTTGGATAAATTTCAATGTTGAAAAGGGCCAAAAGAGAAGATACATTCTCCATCAAATGTTGCTTCAATGGTCTTTCACCTTTTCTTTATCTTTCCATTCAGTTACAAAAAAGTTGAAAAGAAATGGAAAACTTGATCCGTTATTTGAAGAATCACTTTTATTGAAATGAATTAACAGTTTCATATTATTTATGTACTTGCATCTTGTAACCTCATAGAAAAGTGCATTTTTCCATGTAATATATTTGTAAATATGGTTTTGTTTGAGAAATATAATAAACAATCTTTACAGCAGTGTAACTTGTTTTAAATCTCTTGGGAGGTGAAATGACCGCAGGGTTGAAAATGGAAAGTAATCTTTGTTTGTTGTGTATAGCAAACAATGGTTATATTGCAATGATTTTCTCTTGAAGAATTCAATTTTTGTTGATCAATGAAAAAATGATACAAGAGTATTTCTCAACTTTGTATTTTTCATATTCACTGTGATTAGAAATCATAACTTTCATTTGGAAATTTAATATTTGAAGTCTTACCATCCTTGATGTGCCAGACCTATTTTTTTGCTCTATCCGAGTATCTATCACTTGTCCAATTGTATATATATGCCCAAAGTTCAATAAGGTTTTAATAAAGTTGAAAAAAAACTTTGATTAGCAAACGGGATATAATCAATGTAAGCAGATGTAGTGAGTGGCTTTTAAAACATAAACAAGACAATTGTGCAACTAAATGTATAATGGTGCGTATCATTTCAATGTAAATTCTCATTTCTTGTGAATAAAGTCTTCCATATTTTTGTCATATGCCACAGCATGGAGGTAACCGCACAACTTGTAAAATCTTTGATACTGTATTTTAAAATGTAATTAGAATTTTGAAAAAAAAATCCAAGTTTTGGTAGAAAGAGATGCTCATACTGTTTTTGCTACATGTAAGCTAATTTACGAAGGAAAGAAAAAAAAAAACAAAAGAAATGACTCAATTTTTACTTGTTTTCATATTAAGATGAAGGTAACTTGTCAAATTTAGTATAGATAATGCGTTAGAATACTTCATCCAATAATAACAACAAAGCATATGATATTGAACATAGTTCTTGAAAGAAAGTTCCTCCCAAGATGATATTCAGGTGTTGGAGAAGGCGATGTTATCATTTTTGGCAATGATGATTCACTGCCAATTACTAGACCTGAGAAATCTTCCTGTGAACACAAATGGAGGACTTCCTGTTGATGTTGATAATCCTAATCATGTGTAGGAGGGGGGTAATTTGTTTATTAAAAATATTGTGAAAAGAAATTATATTTTGGATGAATAGAAAAGTTGAAAAGAATTGTGAAAAGTACCTGTCAATTTTCTGCTGTACAGTTACTACAATCAATTGATATTTTTGTTAGAATACTGTATTAATAAACCTACTACTGTGTCTTTCTTGCATGTTTTTTCTTCTCTTGAATTTCTTTTGCAATTTTGGGGTTAAGGAATTAACCAATACTTGTTTCTTTTCATAAATTGAGATTAACTTAGACTCTGAATCTTCAAGATATGAAAACACTTGCATTTACGATTGCAAAATGTATGGTAGTAAAACATTATGTACATACTAAAATTTATAACACGTTGCCAATGCATATCTATTGCTGGATATATGTAACTATACTGTAATACTGACAATACTTATACAATATTTGTTAGTTTCATATTAAAAGTATACTTGCAACTGTATTTTCTGTTAAAAATTCAGAATGCAGATTTGCAATTGTAAACAGCTTATATTGTACATAAGCAGGCCTTGGCCTGTATGGGTTATGTAGCTTGCCAAATGGTGTACATTATATATATTATTTAAAATGTATCTTTTTAAAAAAAAAAATGTGCACATTATGTGAGACTGTCTACAATATAATACATAATTTTGGCTAGTGTAGGCTTATACAGTATGTTCACTTAATGTCCAAATCACTTATCGTTCACTGGTTGGAATACAACCCAGACGTCAAGCAACATATACCTGTATTTTTAATTAATTACCTGCTGATAATGGTTAAAAAACAAAAACAAAACATGAGTAATCTTTACTGGTTCCTCTCTTCAGATAAATTCTGTGGATCTAAGCTGTGAATGGTATGATAGATATGATAGATCCCATTTAGTGTGCTAATTATTTGCTCATCTTATAAAACATGTAATGTATTTGTTGTGACAATCTGATCATTGATTCATCAGCTTTTTTCTCTCATTCACTCTGTTCACTAATTGCAATGTTTATCCTTCTTACAATCATATTTCAGAATCAGTCTCCATAGTTGCAAAAGAGCTCATTGTTAGTGATTACAATGAAATTACAAAACCTTTGATCTAACTTAATTGTAGTATTAGATTATTGTGGCTTGTATACATATCTGATGTACACGTTAAGAAATTCAGACTATGTATTACATGGAAAGCAACTATGTTTTTTGCTGTAAAAATGCACAAAATTTCAAGAACGTCCTACATTTGGAAGGCAGATAAGTTGATACAATAAATGCTTATAATTAGTCATCAGTTTTTATTTAACAAATCAAAGTTATATCATCAATTCATAAAGATATTGATTACCGTTTGATTTTTTAATATTTTTTTGCATTATGGTTTAATGTTAATATATACAGATAAAGCTCCCACTTCGGTCCAAAGTCGGAGCTTCACCTGTTATTGTTTTCAGATCAAACAATCTTTTGCAAAATTGGGCTTTACCTATATTTATGTTGGCATGGTTTGAAATCTGATGTAGGTTCAAGGAAACTTCATTAAAATTTAGTAATTTTTTTAAGTGAATCTCAGCTCTCAAGTTTATTTTATATATTTATATCAATACTACTAAATAAGGCTGCAAGGATACGTCTTTCCTTGTATACGTATCCCAATACAAGATGAGCTCAGGTACAAAAAACAACTTCCAAAAGAAAAGTGTTGAAAAAGTTCAATGTGAAAAAAACATTATTAGAATATGAGGTTCAGAGAAAAAATAGAAGCTGTAATATACACTGAATTATTGTATTGTTTTTCTGTTTAAAATGTGTCGGATATATTTTGTAGGTAGAAATAAAAAAAAAATTATGTGGATCTCTTGACTTCTTTTAAGCAAACTTAATTGATTTAAAACATTCCTTTTTCAAAATGTTGAGGTTTTTTTTATACTAAACATGGTAATCATGAAATGTTTTTTTTATTGGTATTTTCAAAACTTGGAAATATTAAATAAAAATTGAAAAAAAAATGCTGTATTTTACTTATTCTCTAAGTACAGTCGAATGTATGAATGTTGAAAAGAAACACAAATTTATAGAATGTATAATTGGCAGCATTACACCCTTTCTCTCACCACCATTTCTGCACTGATGAAGAATTCTTCCAACTACCGTAGAATTTTGAAAATGTCAACATGTGAATCGGCCATGTTTGCTACTTGCTGTAAAATCACGATTAAGATTTTGAAACAATCAGTATGAAGATGTAATTTATGAAAGTTAAGACAAAAATTAGGTCTTTCTTCATTCTGAAAAAAATTGAAATTTTGGACAAGCTAAGAAATCGTTAGTATTGTTGGAAAAATTTTATGTATCGATTAACACCAAAGTGAAAAAATCACGATGCACCAGTGAATTGTTTCAGTTCTGCTATTGAATGTATGCAATATTTGATAAATTTAAAGTCGTTCTTTCACCAAGTAAAACCCATACTTGAAGTATGATTACCACAGTAAATGTTATATGCTTTACAATTTCATAATTGAATGGAGCTTACAGCTTACTTTTGTTATTATTTGGTAATCTTTTTGGGTATTTTAACATTTTGTCACTGTTTGGATACATTTCTCTTTTCAGATGAAAACTGTGAGTGTTGCCTTAGTATTATGTCTGAATGTTGGAGTGGACCCTCCAGATGTGGTCAAAACTTCACCATGTGCCCGTTTGGAATGCTGGGTGGGTGAGTAGATTACTTTCTATGTGTATACTTTTCAACTCAGGACATGTATTATCAACTCTTATTTTTTGAAAAAAAAATGTTGAAACAGTTTTTAATTAAAACAGATTCTGTATAATGAAAATCTTGGTTTTATGATGATTGTATGACAAATTCTATGTTGAGTAAGAGGCTTAAGAGTATAAACCTGATTTGTATTGAATTATTACTGACTGTCCATGGTAGGATATCTCTGTGATTTCCATTTTCTCATCCAAATATACAGAGACTGAAAGATATGCGAGTTTAATTAGTTTTGCGCTTGACACAGTTGAATAAGATTTAACTCTTAAGTGTACCAGAATCTTTAGGTCAAGCGTTTGACCGAAAAAGACTTTAGTTGTTCAACAATCTTTATGTAAAGACATTTGGTTCAAATTTAACAGTTTTGATAAGGCTTCAGTGAGTTAGAAATATATTGAATCTTGCCTGTTTTCAAAGAAATCAATGAACTTTTATGAAGCTTATGTATAACTTTTTTTTTTCGTGTACAGACCCTTTGTCAATGAGTCCTCCCAAAGCACTGGAAACAATAGGAAACAATCTTCATAAACAGTATGACAGATGGCAGCCAAGGGCTAGATACAAGCAGTCTTTGGATCCTACTGGGGAAGAAGTAAAGAAGCTTTGTACTACCATGAGGAGAAACGCTAAGGTAATTAACTGTTTGGCTGCATTTGAATTGCTATCTTTTTCCTGGATCTGATCAGTCGTTCAGTTCGCTTGCCAATCATCTTAAGCAAGTGACTTTTTATAGGGTGGGATTGTGAGCCATACCCAAGAAATGGATTCATGCCTTTCCTAAAGGCATTAGTCAGGTGAACGCAAACAGCCTCGGCCTTAATCTGAACTTGGTTTGCTGATTCCATTTTCTGTACCAGTGAGTGTTACACCACTCCAACCTCCTCTATCTTTTTTACCTCATCATCAACTGCAAGTTGTTTGCTCTTTTTGTAACTTTTTCTAAACCTGTTTTTTCTTTGACAGGATGAGCGTGTCCTCTTTCATTACAATGGTCATGGAGTACCAAAGCCAACATCAAACGGAGAGATATGGGTTTTTAATAAGGTAAGTAACCTTACAGAATGAAAACTTATCATTCAATTGATTATTTTTCTCATAATTTCCCCAGAAGAAATGAAAATTAGTCAGTTGATCAGCAATTACTTTTATTTAATTTGGTGCATTTTTTGTTTTGGCAGTGCGACAATTTAATATTAGAATTAGAGCAATTTTAGAAAAGCTTGCCATTTTTAGCTATCAAAATGGCTAAATGTTTTGTCGCTCCTTCAAGGTTGATTTAGTGCGAAAAGATTTTTTAGGTTGGCAGCACTTAATGATCCCATGTAGAGGAATTCGCAGGTGTTGCAAGTTCATTTAATTTAAGAAATAAATTTCTGCCTTTTCATATTTTTGATATCAAGGATGTGAAAGCAATATATATTTTAAAACTTTTTTCTGGAAGTTATGCTTGGGCCTGATTTTTATAGACAATTAGTCTGTAACAATTTTAGGGCCTACACTATGGGAAGTTTTTTTTTTCTAAAGAAGCTATTTTGAAAAAAAAAAGATCTGTGCCTCAGTATCTTTCCATTCAATCCTCTGAAGACTGACCTATGAAGGAACTTGATGCCTGAATTTTTAAAAGTGTTTTGAGTAAAAAGGCCAAAAAGTTCTTCTATCTAATGCTAAAAGAAATCTATTCTTTTATTAAATCAAAGATTTTCCTTATTTTGAAGAACCAAAATCATGATGGGACATATTTGTCCCGTTAGACATTTATCGCCAGACGGATGAACGGTACGGAAATAGCAGATCACCTAGCCAACATGTTATTTCAATCGTGTAATGAAAACCAATTATAATCAATTGTCAATTTAATAATTATTCAACTGGATTTTGAGAAAAATATTTTTTTTTCTTTTTACTCGAAAGATAGTCAAAAGTACATTGCTGTGTGTCTGTTACCTGTAAAACCTGTTCAATTTCGAAATGAGTGTTGGGTCATTTTTTTTTTTACCCACAAATGTTGGAACAGGAACTGCTAAGTGTGGATGACCAGTGAAGAGAAAAACTGCATATCATCCAAAATATATTTATATATAACATATATATGTTGTCTGAATTGTCTTTAGTGGAATAGTTGGGTTATGATTGTAATTTTTGCTTTTTTTCTTTACGTACAGAATTATACCCAGTACATCCCACTGTCAATTTATGATCTTCAAAGCTGGATGGGGAGTCCATCCATTTATGTATATGATTGTTCCAATGCAGGAGTCATTGTTGAGTCCTTTAAACAGTTTTCTGCTCAGCGGGAAGTCGAACGTGAGGTATGAATTTTATTGTTCTCATTCCTTTCTTATATTCCTTCTAAACTTGTTTGAACATGTGACCTTAGTGAGAGCTCAATTTGAAATTACCTTAATATAAACAATTGAATTAAAAAGGAGTCCATGAATACTAATGGCTTTATTCCTGCACCAATTTTCAAATTGATATCAATTTAATTTTCTATAATAAATACTATTCCTCATGAATATTTTTGTTTTTTTTTAATTTGATGACATATGGGTTACCTTTTATATGATTTTCCCTGTCCCCCATATTTAATGAGGTGCTTTTTTGTGGTAGTATTCTGTATGAACAGTACACCTGAAGAAAGCCATTTCAGAATGTATCGGCTAAAATGTTGTGTTGACAACAATGAAGACAAAAAAAGTTTCAATTGTCTGAAAAAAAATTCGAAATGTTCATTACTTTTCTCTAAGTTATCAACAATACATTCGAGCATCAAGGATTTTCATTTCATCTGGTGCAAAATAATTTTACTTCTACTTTGAATTCGATACAGAGTTATTTCTTTTAAATTTCAGGCAATTATGAATACAAATGGAACCGCAGCCGGGACTGGTGGATCATCAACTCCAACTTCCGCTCGAGGGACGGCCACTCCTCAGTCCATGAGTAACTGTATTCAACTAGCTGCCTGTAGCAAAGATGAACTTTTACCAATGAATCCAGAACTCCCTGCAGACTTATTTACCTCCTGTCTCACCACTCCCATCAAAATGGCTCTGAGATGGTGAGTTACACTTTAATCAAATTTACATTCCCAATGAAAGTTACAATTTTATTTCTAAAAAATGATATACATTTAAATACTTTAGTAAAAAAAATGGCCCACTTGTACATTGCAGATATTACCAGCAATTGAATTAATAGGGAAAGAAGCTTTCAACAGGGTTTGAAATTTGTTTGCCATCTATTCATGAGGACACTGTTTATTATAATCATGGATTATCTTATCAAACAGTTATCAAAATCAACAGCCTTTTAGTGTCCGTCATTTGACATAGATCTTCCCGAGGATTCGCAAGATTTTCCTTGCGGGCATTGTGATACCAAAATCTCCTGAATCTGTCTAAATCGCTGTGCCATCTTATTGCCAGCCACAATTTTGCCTATAATCTTGTGGTATTCATGTTATGAGCCTTGATGTCCAGCCATGGTCTGACAATCTAACAACATGGCCTACCCATTGCTATTTGAGTTTTTTATGGATTCTATGCTATCTCTGTTTTTTATCAAATATACTGTGCTGTCGTGATCTTTCCACATGATTTTGAGCATGACCTTTTCTTGACCACGTTGCATGGTTCTTAGTTTGAGAACTAAACCTTTGGTTAGGTTCCATGTTTTAGGTCCATAGGTGACTATCGGAGCACACATTGGTTATAGACCCTTCTCTTCAGAACTAATGGGATCTTTTTGTTCTTGAATCTTGAGCTTGCTGTACCGAAAACCAGCCAAAAGTGATCACAATAAGTGGCTTCCTCTGTAAATGATAAATCTCAGCTTATTTGGTGATTGAAGTAGTTGTGTATTTTTCACCTGTGTCAGTCAATGTTTGAACCCAGATAAAAGTCAGCATTTTAAATGCTTTCAAAACAAGCAGTTCCTTCCCACTGGCAGGATTGATGCAACACAATCTTTCTACCTTCATTCCTCCCAATTAGGCCTTCTGCTGGATTAAGCCAAAGCTAAAGCTTAGTTAAAATCTCTGAATGATAAATTGCCAAATCCCAGTATTTGGGTTTAAAACTCTATTTGGTTATCTGTCCTTTCTAATACTTGTTTATACATGTTGGATTGAGGATGTTAGGTATGAAGTATAAGCACAACATCAATCATATTTTATTTAATAAAACTGGAACTCTTCATTTTAAAATGTCTATTTGAAAAGAAAAATTTTAAATGAAACCAATTTTTGCCTCCTTTGTTGTAGGTATGTGTCCCAAGATTCTGGGAAACTTGTTTCTGGTGCCACTCAAGAGCTTGTTGAGAAGTAAGTATATATTTTTTCTCTTTATCAGAACTGTCTTCTTTTGAGAAACATGAAGGTAAAATAAATATTTTAATTTCTTTCACTATGTGCAATATACTCCCTTGTTACATACTTCTCAAACAGGATTATTAGATTTGGTCAGAAGAGGAGATAATCTTGGCTTCATCCTGGATATTTACTCAATAGAAGCATTAGAATAGCTTTGAATTTGGGAATCTGGTGAGTCTAGTGGCGGAAATTCAATTTCAGCTTTGAGGGCCTTTCTCAAGAGGCTGGTATTGAACGTCTACCTCCAAACTCATTCAGTTCTCAAATTCAGTGCTTTTCCTATGTCGGTGTTGGGTAAGTCTCCATGATAAAGCTCGAATCATCTCCCTTCTAGTCAAATCTGGTGACTGTTTTTTCTGTTTTTATGGTTTGTTGTTTTTTTTCCCGATATTATTCCAGAAATAACATGAAGATGTATGAGATTTCTCTCTACTGAATCACTTCTTGCAATCATGAATTACTTAATATTATTAATTGTTTTTGTCTATAGGATTCCAGGTCAATTGAATGACCGTCGAACTATGCTTGGAGAGTTGAATTGGATTTTTACCGCAATAACTGACACCATTGCGTGGAATACCCTTCCAAGAGGTAAGAATTATACTTACAGTTGGAGTACGGAGCTTTTCACTTGGAAAGCCCAGTTAATAATTACAGGTATATGTGTCTCGAAAGATGCAAACACACTTATTGTTCTACAATATTTTTAAAAAAAAACCATTAAATCCAAAACTGACTGTTGTCTGTTATTCATGAGGTTAATCCTTTTCTGAAAAACTCCTAACAATTGCATTTCTTTGAATTCTGTTGCAACTGGGCAGTAGGAAAATGTGATATTATTTCTTTAATTTTTTTTTTTGTGGGTGATTTTTAGAAGGAAAAAAAAAGTATCTTTTTTATCATGCAGAAAACTTGTCTATATAAGATCATATATTGTGGTGCAATGGATATAAATCTTATTTGTATTTGCATCTTATTTGGTGTTAGTGTGAAAAGCAAAAAAAGAAAATTAGAGCTCTAGAATTATGTATCTTTTGAGGTATATATTGAAAAAAAAAACGTCAAGAATTGGCCAGAATGTATTGTTTGCAACACAAATTCTGTTCAATTGTCCAAAGAACTCTTTGAATGTTAATGACCCTTCTCGAAACTATGGACAACATCTTTGTAATACTTAATCGAATAAAACGAAATGAAAAATATCAACACTTGACATCCAGTTATATTTCTCAGACCCAGAAATAAGTTTTCCGAAAAATTTGAATTCAATAATTTTAAAGCAAACACACATCAAAGTCTAGGGTACATCTGGATTCCCATCTCTGCAATATGTATCATTATGTTTTAATAAGCATCTTCTCCCATATCATGAGAAAGATTTCAGAAATAAAATTACCTTAGGGATTATTTTTGTCTATCATCCGCCTCAAAAATTAGAAGAAAAAAAATGGCCCGAGTGGAATGCCCCCAACTTTTTTTTTAGTTTTGTATCAGTACTTCAATTTCTTAATATCTAACTAATTCAAATAGGAATTTACAGGAACTACTTATAAAGGAGTTGAAATGGGACTTATAGTTTTGGAATAATATTGTATGGAGATTTTAAAGAAGCAAGGGAGTTTGACCTTTGTGCAGCCAAGCTTGTCATTTTTTTTTTTTTTCTTTTAATCTCGGTAACATATTTCATAAAGTTGATGATTTTTTTTTTCTTCCCTCATTCCTTTCAGAACTGTTCCAAAAACTATTCAGGCAGGACTTACTTGTTGCTAGTCTTTTTCGCAACTTTCTGCTGGCAGAAAGGATCATGCGTTCTTATAACTGCACCCCAGTGTCCAGTCCTCCTCTGCCTCCAACTTATCAACATAGGATGTGGTAAGTCACTTCCACAGCATGACTTTTTAATTCAATTCTATTTTTTTTTTTTTTTTTTTTTTTTTTTTTTTTTTTTTTTTTGGACGCTTTTTACATGGATTCACCATTTTAAAAAATTTTTTTTTTCTGAATCATGATTAATGATAATAAAAAAAATTAATTTTCAGAATTGCACAAGTTTTTTTTCCAATTTTTCCAAATTTTCCAAATTCAAACAAAATGAAACAGATGATAATCTTCTTTTCTACCATTTAATTATAATCCTAAAGCCATATACAGCTTGAAAAAGTCTTTCCCTGATTTTGAACATGATACTGGTGATTTTGGCATCACCTGTACAGAAAAAAAATCCATTTGATCTACTTTATGCCAAAACATATATTTCTATCCAGCCTAATTTTTCAGATATGATTATACATACTCAGGGGATGATTGTAGACTTATTGCTAACCGTATTGATTACTATTTTTTCAATTATTATTGATATCAATGGTAAACTCTTTCAAATGAAATTTCATTCCATGCTCTTAATGGTTTACGTGTTCTATTTTTATTTCAGTTAATGATATTTTTCTTCTTTTTTCTCCTTAGGGCTGCCTGGGATTTCGCACTTGATATGTGTTTAAGGCAACTACCTACAGTAGCAGTGGTAGACGGTGATGGCACGTTGTTTGACCACAGCACTTTCTTTGCACAACAGCTGACTGCATTCCAAGTTTGGCTTACTTATGGCTCTGAAATTAGAAGTCCTCCTGAACAGTTACCAATTGTCTTACAGGTAAGCATCTACTGAATTGGTCACAAAGCGATTATTCTTATGTGCATATATATATGTACCTTATTTTTAGGTGAGCTTGCCTTTGGCCAACCAAACAGGAGCACCTTAAAAGAGTTACAGGGATTCCCTAAGAAGGACTCTTGTTTCGTGGAATTGACCTCTGCAGACAGAAAGTGGACACATAGCAGCACAATCTCTCCCTGGTGACCTCCCTTACTGAATCCAACTACTGAATCAGAGCAGAAGAGTGAAAGCTGCACCACAAACTTTGTATTTCCGCTAATCACCAGTCCTTCTACACTGGCTGTTGAAAACTATCTCGTGTGGGCCTGGAGTCACCTCCAAAATCCTCGTTTGCAAGGCCCAGCCTTGATGGTGACAGACATAAATAATTTAGGATTTGCTTGTCTCAGCAGTCAGTATCCATGATTTTATCAAATACTGTTCTCTTCATTCTCTTTCTATTTCTTTATCAGTTGCCAGTTCATGAATAAACTCTCTCACTCTTTGATTTCTTCAAAAAGAAAAGCATTTTCAGATCTACTATGATATTTCATTTATCTTTATACAGGGGATATTTTAAAACAATCTATTGACTACTTCTGAAATAAAAAAAAGAATTTCTCTGCAGATATGTGTAATAAGTCAACACTTGGGATAGGATTTGACTTCACAACTTCACAATCGTCTTGTCTGTTGCTGTAGACATGATCTGCACCTTTACATTTGTGTAAAGTATATTAATACAGTTTACACTTGCAAAACCGATTGAAAAATCTGTTGTAACTGGGTATACCTTTTTCTTCTGCTGAGATTATAGTAATCCAAGTTGAATACTGATGATAGTCTTTGTGATTTTTGACCAGGTTCATTGTTTTGGAAATTTTCAATGTTTAAAACTAGTTTTGAAACTAATCACATTGCCAGCTAATTCTATAAATTGATATCTGTAATAACTCTATAATAGGAAAATGCTTGTGACGAATAAGATTTGTCTGATTTTGTTTTTATGATAGAAAAGCTGGAAATTCATGTAATTAGTGGATGTATTGTGAACTAGGAAGATGAGTTGAAAGAGGTTTTGAAAATTAATGCTGAAAAGCTTCTTTTGACTGACACTTGTTAGAGGATGACTCATCAGAAAATGTTTAAATATACTGTGTGGAAATAATTTGATCAAATTTTTAAAATGTCATTGAAAATGGCAAATAAACATGTTGAAGACACATGCAAAGAATTACAGGCATAATGATGAAAAATTAAAAAGTGCTTAAAACACGGTTAAATAAAGAGAATAAGCATTAAAAAAAAATTCATTTTGTTGGCACAAAACCATTTTTTTTTTTTTTTTTGGTTGTTGTAAATTGATTCTCTAATCCCCAGGGGAAAGAAAGGTCTTGCAATACTGACAACTTTGAAGCTCTGGCTTATCTAATAGATGTTGGCCTATCGTTGAGTCCATTTTAGTTCTACTCTTGTTCCGTGGCTGTTTACTCCCCCCCCCATTAACAAAGTGCATTCTGGTGACAATTTTCTTTAACATGTTATATGTAAGGGAGCTAATTTCAAAAATTTCATCTGGACAGGTGTTGCTGCCTTCTGCTACAGAAGAAGCCTCTTGTTGTGATCTCTTTGGGAAACTGTCTTTTAGATAACAGTTACCAGCTGATAACATTAATCAATGGATATAAAAATTTTAACAATTTACGTTCATTGTTATATTGGTAGATTCTTTTTATGAATGATTTCGCATCATAAAAAAATCATGATTTGATATAAATATTCTAAGATGACTTTGAAATCTTTTTGATAACGTTTTCAGGACTGGTTAACCCAATTTTATTTCTTTTTCAGGTTTTACTTAGTCAAGTCCATCGTGTAAGGGCTCTTGAACTTTTAGGCAGATTTTTGGATTTGGGCCCTTGGGCTGTCAGTTTGGTAAGTACAATGTTTTTGAAAAGAATAGTTGTACAAGTATTTTTTTTCTTCAGGCTGTGTAAATATTCTTTCGAGCTCATCAATGTATCTTTGTGGTAATTCAAACAATCCATTCCGTATGTAGGTATCTCTCCCCCTACCTTTCCAAAAGTTCACTTCACACCATTTTTCCACTTTGAAAAAAAAAGGATGAAAATTGAAAGTAGCATATAGCGTTCGTTTTGCAGCAGGTTGTTATAGAGGCTATGCTCCCCGTTCATCTCTCTCCCATACCCCATTATCCTTCACCTCCCACTACTCCAACCTCCTATGACTTGACCTAATGTACCATCGTCACCTTTATTTTTGTGGTCTGGTTTTGCTCAAAGATGTTTCCCATAAAAATTAATGGTAATTGCTTCTTTATGTTATGCCATTTAGGCTCACAGAAGGTTTTTATAGAAATGCCCTACTTTCAGATAATGGGGAAGACTTGTATCTAACAAGGTGAGAAGTTTGGCTAAAAGCATTTTCACTGTAACCTCTTGTATTTGGCCATGAATAATTTATCTCTGCCAACAAAGGTGGAAGAGCTTTATATTTTCACTCGTGTCTGCCTGTTTGTCCACCCAATACCTCCAAAAGTCCTGAATGAATTTCTATGCAATCTCTGTGGAAGCTGAGCCATGGGTTATGGAAGAATTGAAATAATTTAGTGGAGGCTTCAGGAATTCATTTATTTATTTATTTATTTTTTTACTGCAGGTGAAGTAAAAAAAAACGAATATATCAATAAAATGGCTGGTGTTACGTTATAAGCGAGATAATCCAACATATGTACATTGAGTTTTTCCCTTATGATACATTTTGAGTTAAATCAAACTTCTAGTTGGTATAATATGTTGTCAGAGGTATGCACCCTGTGAGGGTTTTCTAGCTTATGATTAGTAATTTGTCACATTTAAAAAAAAAAATGCATGTCTTTGACATTAGTGAAAATATTAAGACAAATAAAATACCATCGAAGATGAGCAAGACAGACACAAGCTGAAATTCTATATCATGCAAGCCAGAGAACTTAAATCATCTAAGTGAGAACTGTATAATGCTACCAAAACATGATATCATCACAACATTGGACCTCCTGTATTTTTAAAAATGATTTGAATCCGATCTGAAGATACCACTAATCCGAGATGCTTGCTTTTTTTCAAAATTGTCGAATTATCTAATTACTCAGTATTGGATAAAATCTTTCCCTTTTTTTTTTTTTTTAAGAAACAAAATATAAGTGAATATTTTTCATCTTTGGA
This sequence comes from Thysanoteuthis rhombus, assembly GCA_963457665.1. Lineage (NCBI taxonomy): Eukaryota > Metazoa > Mollusca > Cephalopoda > Oegopsida > Thysanoteuthidae > Thysanoteuthis > Thysanoteuthis major. The sequence goes on along the minus strand of OY735216.1, from coordinate 10,340,271 downwards.
TATTCTTCAAAAGTATTTGTGTGTGGAAAGAACATGTTTTGAACTCTATTGAATTGCCTTTTCAACATTATCTGATTATGATTTGTTTCATTTTATTTATTTTTTATATTTCAGGCATTGTCTGTTGGCATTTTCCCTTATGTGCTAAAGTTATTGCAGAGTTCTGCACGTGACCTCAGACCTTTGCTTGTATTTATCTGGTCAAAAATTTTAGCTGTTGATAGTGTAAGTATATTTTATGATGAATAATATTTGATTCTTTTATGAAATTCTGTAATATTGTTTTAAAGGAAGATTTAGGCATTAATGATGATTATGAATAGTCATAAAACCAGTTCCAATCAAACTATTTTGTGTTGCTTTATCTATACAGAATATCAAAAAATGACTTTTAATTCTGCTTGCCAAATGATTGTGGTTTTTCATGTTATACTTTTTAATAAAATGCAGACTTGATTCAGCTTTGCATAAACATCTACCAAGGCCTCTGGACATATCCTCAGTGTGATGTGCCTGGGATCATCAGGTCTTTCAAAATATGCCCTTCTCCAGGTAACTTTGTCGGCCTTGATGGAACCCCAGCTTGTGTCCTGATAGCCTACTACATTTGACTCTGTGGCTATTCTTTTTTGAGCCAAGTCAGCCATCTTGAGGCTTTCTCTGCCTAATTGATGGTATTACAGATAGCTCTCCTCTTCCTCTCTCCCTCGATGCCCAAATTTCTGAAGGCCCTGGCCAGAGAACGGGCTACTAATACACTTGGAGGAAACTCTATCTCTATCCAGCTTGCTTGCAGTTGCTGACTCACCCTGCTTACTCATCAAGTTTCCTTTCAAAAACCCCTTTCAAGCAATATTCCCGTGGGACTATCAGTTCTGGCAGTGCCTGATGGAATCTGAGATAAGGACGATGTCTGGTTGTTGGGTGGTGTTTGCAATCAGGTTGGGTTACCTCAACTGCTGTTCTACAACCATCAGCAACTGCCTGTCCCTTCTTGGTGTTCTGATGTTTGCAGATGTAATCCAGAAATAGTCTTATAATATGGATTCACAATGAAAATTATATCAATGTAACAAACATGTCAGTTAGGCATTGGATTTGAATTTTCTGTAATTATGTCTGTTATTGATGTTTTTTTGTTGTAAATTTCCTTTTCCTAAATCTCTGTCCTTTTTTTTTTTCTCCTATAGTCTTGTCAGACTGATTTGGTGAAAGACAATGGTCACAAATATTTTCTCTCTGTTTTGAGTGACCAGAATATGACTGTAAGTGTAATTCTTTGGTTTTTAAAAGAATTTTTTATTCTCTATTTGGTATCTAGATATTTAATGAAAAAGGCCATCCTTTATTGATTTGTCAGATTAAGAATGAAACACAAATTGTCATATTTAGAATCCTGTGTATAAAGAATGAGTTACTGTCAAGATGAACTTGTATGTGTAAACATTTGCTAATAAAAATATATATGTATGTACATGCACATAAATGATGAACTAAGGAGTAGTTTTTAATGCTGACAGTTAATCTCATCATAAAACCTACAATATCCAATTTGTGCTATAAATCACAGACTCATAAAATCCTGTAAAATATTGACCAAGCAACATTCTTACGAGTTGTTGTTTAAGCTGTAAACATTTTATGTGGATAATATAATGATAAAACACATTTATATTTCCTGAGTCTTGGAAATATCTTTTTATTTATTTTGATCTTGATTTTTTTCCTCATTTTTCTCAAATAAGTTCCTTCTGGATGACAAAATATCTGCTTTGTGTGCACTTGTACTTCTGAAGATATAGAAATATATGATGTATTTTTATTGTTTTTAGTCAGAGCACCGTACTATGGCAGCTTTCATCTTGGCCATGATTGTGAATAATTACCCCCAGGGACAGGTAAGTTATGTCCTACTCACATTTCAAATTAACACAACCTTATTTTTTTTATTTTCAACTAGACATGGCTTTAATTGAATGGATTTTTGAAGTCTCAAATTGAAATCATCACACTATCAAGCAACCATACAAAATGGAAGTGTCTTCAACTGGGAGCCTCCGTAGGAACTGTACTTTTTCACTTTTTTTTCTTTTTTATAGTCTGCTCATTGTTGCCAGTCTAGATGTAAGAAACTGTCACCCAAAACTATCAACATAGGTTTATTCAATTTTCAAGTTGGTCTGGCTGGCTATGTATGTATCACTTATACAGGATGGAGCTAGATAGCTAAAAATTTAAACATTTACTCCTTATTTTTAGAAAATCCTATGGGCACTATATTTGCATTCACATGGGGGAAAAAACATTTTCTTATGGCTCTGAGAGGAATATGTGCAAAATTTTGAGTCCCTACAACGAATGATGCAGTCTTAGCCATAGTGTCTAGTGAATATAAGTATCCTTTGAACCTGACAACATCATTGAAACTTGTCTCTGGGCTGGTGGTGATTGATACATGTATGATGGTGTGTATTCATTTTTTATATATATTTTATTTTTTATTTCTAGAAAGCAGCTTTCCAGGGCAATGTGATCTCCATCTGTCTTGAGCAGTTAAATGACCCTAATCCTCATCTTCGACAATGGCTTGCTCTTTGTTTAGGGAAAGTAAGTAAATACATTTTCATGAGGGTCTCTAGAAAATGATGCAACAATTTCTGAAGTGATATTTGTTTTTTTTGTTTTTTATAAAAAAAAAACCTTATGAAAAAATTATCATTGTTTATGTAAATCTGATACTTCATCTGAAACATAAATTTATGAGTGGACTTTACAATAAGCTTGAACATTTTTCATGTAGATTGTCCAAAAATAAATTTGTTTACCATTGTTATAAGTTTTTTGAACTTGTAAAGAGCAACCATGTTATCAGTCCTGAAATCTTTTCAAATTTTGTCCTTTAACTCTAAACATGCTTTGGATGTATTTGATAGGGTTTTCAATTGATAATTGATAAATTAATGCAAGTTTGATTTGATTGTAACATTTCATAGCGATGCAGTGAACAAAAATAAAAATTCATGAATTTGAATTGAAGAGGAAGCCATTTATTATAATCATAATGTTATCTAACGGTCAGTGTTATCAGAATCAGTTGGTCCAAAACAATTAGTAAAGTTGTTCATAACTCTGAATGTAAATTGTTCCAGTTTTTATATCCTTTGCTTAATATTATCAGCCATTTATAGTTATTTTTGAAGACCCTGTCCCAAAGTGATCACAATAAGAATCTTCCTCTCTACATGAAAGTCTGGATATATACAAGCAAAAGTCAAAACATTTTCATCGGCTGAAAATAACCCAAATTACTCTCTAATTCTTGTTTTTCCTTCCATATTTGATACTTATTATTAAGGCACCAGGCAAAAAAGGTTAGGAAGATTGTATTGTGCCAATCATCCAAGTGGATTGTATTGTGCCAATCATCCAAGGGCCCATCTCACTCTTTTTGAATTTTAAATGTTTTCAACTCTTAGTGATAAACCGCTTGATACTGCCCCTAAATGACATAGATATATAAAAAAAAAAAAATTTTTTAAATAAATAAAAAAAATTCCCCTCCAGCTGGAAGGGAAGTAATGTTGATCATTAGCTATTCCCCTTGATATTAACATTTTATTTCATGTGGATTTAATTGTTCAATTGTAGGTTTGGATGAACTATGAAACTGCTCGTTGGTGTGGCGTACGTGATCTGGCTCATGAAAAACTCAGCAACCTACTGACTGATTCTGTACCTGAGGTTGGTGATTTAATCTAATCTGAACTTTTATCAATCTTTTTGAAATTAGTACAGTCTGTTGAAGCTGAAGTCTTCTGTGGCAAAAATGGGGTCTCAATAATTTACAAGGTTTGTTCCAGAATGTATTCAGCGATTTAATATTTAAAAAAAATAGCCTATCTAGGGCAATAACTCCTTAGTTCCTCTCAAAGTTATAATCCTCTTCTGGAATCACCATCATTTGCCTGGTTGCCAAGTTACATCAGGATTGTGCTACTGTTTCTCGAGATATTCAAGAGGTTTGGAAACTTTCTGGCCAGACCTCATATGACTCAAGATCAGATAGTAATCGCATCCTTTTTTCACTTCTTTTTCTCATCTTGTTACTTTCTATTATAATGTTCAAGTTGTTTATATCAGCATAGCATGAATTTGAAATGTAAAACCAGGCTGAGTTTTGCTATGAAAAGCAACAAAAAGGAAAAGAAAATTTAAAAACAGATAGAAATTAAGTTGATCGTATTCTCAGTAACTGTTAATCAGCAGGAGTTACAAAGCAAAACCATTTTTGATTTAGAAAAATTATTGTTGATTCAATCTAGATCGTCATGATAGAAGGAATATGTTTCATTGGTTGTCATTTTCTTGCATCTATTAGATGCAATTATTTAACAACTTATTTTTTCTTTAATTCAGGTTCGTGCCGCTGCTGTGTACGCACTGGGAACCTACATCAGTAGCTGTTCGTCAGAGCGTAGTGACCACGCCAGCAACATAGACTTGGGTATTGGGATGAGTCTTACTCACATTGTAAATGATGGAAGTCCTCTGGTGCGCCAGGTGAGTCTATTCTCTCACTTTAGGACTCAATAGATCTGTCCTTCAAAGCTGTTAATGGTGTAAATACTTATCTCTTATCAATTTCATCAGAGATCTTATTAAAAAGAGACTGATTTTGTTCAAGCGGAAGAGTCAATTATTTCAATAGTGAATTGGAGATATTTCTGTCAGCAAAATGTTACCTTTTAGTGGAAAAGTTCTGGAATAAGAAACGAACATAAAAAGTCACACTGTTCATTTCTAGATAGATTTTTTTCCTGGTGTTTTTGCAAGTCCAGTATTGTGTATTTTACAAGTATAAAATTTTAGAATATTTTTTTTTCTTATTTGAAATCTGTTTTTCTTTTAGGCAAATTAGGATCAACAAAACTGGTCTATTCAATTCATTCAGCAAAATATGAATTTTATCTTGCTTTTATTATGGACAAAGAAACAATTAGGAAAAGTCACACTGTTCATTATGTAGATAGTTTCTTTCACACATCTTGGTTTCATGAACTGCTTGATACTGCACCTTATTGACAACGTAACTCTTCTGTGAATACAATGGAAAATCTTATTTTCCAATTATCTAAAAGTGGAAGGGAAGTAACTTTATTCAGTGGTTATTCTCTTTATGATGGCATTGAAACTTTTCATATGAATTCAGTAGGTGTAAAAAAAAAATAACGTCTGTCTAATTGTTTTTTTTTGTTTTTTCACCTTCCGTTAAAAGGAATTGGTCGTTGCTCTTGGTGGTCTTGTTCAGCAGTTTGAGGCTCCCTTTGTGGCTGTGGCATCCCAAATGTTGGAAGAAGAACGGATGAGAGAAAAGAATGCCCCGATGATAGCTGCCGTCACTGCAGGAGGATGGAATGTCGTGACGTCTATATGTGCAGGTAGGAGACTGGCGGATAAAGGATATACAGAATGGGCCCTCCCTAAAAATGCGCTCCTGTCTTCCTTCCCCTCTTCCATTTCACTCTCCCTGCCTTCCTAATTCTACTTTCTTATATCTCCCTGCTTTTCATACCATTTCCTCTCTTCGACTTTAGGAAATGAAGTACTTATGATTATAGTCTTTTCAGATTAACTTTTCATGATTGAACATAACTCGGACTACAATTTTTGATACTTTATACTATTTGTAAGTTCTTGTTAGTTTGAAGTTTTGTCTCATAATCCTTGAAGATTCAGGAAATGCTTATCAAATAAATGAGTCAAAATTCTATGTTCTGGTCTGATAGTAACTATTTCCTGATGCAGAACTTTAAGGAGATGTCTACATTTTTAGCCATTGAACAAAATCAAAATTTGCTCATGGATTTTTCTTGGAGGCAAAGAAAATTATTGCATTTGATGTCTGTCATTTTGGTTTGTTTATAAAACATATCTAATTTATATTATGACTAGTTTACCTTTGCCTCCAAAAAATGATGGCTGTATTTAGATAATTTTGGAATAGTTCTGGACTTGGAAAAATATACTCAAAATATAGTCCATCACCTGGCTTATTATATAAGTACATTAAATTTTGTTTCAGTTTCATTTTTGCGTAGAACATTTTTATCAATTTAATGGCCCTCGAAGATTTTCTTACAAAAGTTTTTGAATTGACAACAACAGTGGTAAACTAGTTTTGAAGTTTTATTTTGTCTATGTATTGTGTATACGTTATTAGCTGCTAAAATATTTTTCTGATTGCTTTTTGCCTCTCGAACACTAGACAATTAAATGCCCACATTGTTTTCATTAGCCTCTCTATTAATATATCTAAGGGAAGAGGGAAAATGCTGATTCAAATAACATTATTTATCTTTTTACATTTCCGTATTCATTCTTTTACAAAATTAAACTTGAAAATTTGTGTCAATTCAGTCTCATTAGTAATGGAGAAATTGTTTTTTTCTGAATTGGTAATTTTGACAGCAGTTACTTTTGCTGGGTTAGGGCCTTAGCGTGGATTTTTAGAGGTTCACAATTTTACAACCTGATGTCATTCCAGTTACCAGTTCTTTCATTTTTGTGAAGTGGTGATGGTTTGTCCAAGATACTCGTTTCCTTGATAAATATTTCCATATAGGTCGGCTATTTCTGAATTTCCGAAAAGGTCGACATTGATGAATAAAAAGGAGAACTGGGGCAGACTGACTCTTTTGAAAGAGTCGACAACATGATTTATACTCTGCAGCTTGTCAATGACAACTACATGTGATAAAAATATATTAACTTCAAAGCTCTCAGTTTTACAGAATTTTTCTTTCAGTCAGACCACTTGAAAGAGGGCAAATTAATGTCTGGGTTAAGATGGCCCCTGATGAAGGACACTGTTCTCAAAAGCCAAACTTTAGCCTACCTATCTCCATACTACATATACTTTACCTTTTAAGACTTATTGCTTTCTAATGCAAAATAGTTAATAGAATGACAGTTATAAAAAAAAACCTGCCTACCTATTTGGTTTGGTGCCATTTGTCAGAGTTGATTTGGCCTAGATGCTCCTGCGTGAACTTTTAGGCATCAAACCCAGTTGGGCATAAGTTCATTTGGCGAGTGGCATTTTGGCTCAAGGAAAAAAATGTTGATTGATTCATCACCATTCACAGGTGAAATTTTAAGAGGCCTTGAAATTGTAAATTTTACTTTGAGAAAATATATTCAACGTTTCAGAAATTAGACAACTTTTTTTTAATCATAGAAATTGTTGAACATTTTGTTCATTCAAAACAAACTGTCATTAGATTTTTTTTTTTTTTTTCCCCCTCTATCAGATGACACTTAAACATTCCAGAACGCCCACACTGAATCAGCTTGGTCAAATAATTCTGTTCTGAACTTTTGAGATACTTTTTTAGTTAGAAAACTACTTTTAATACACCTGAGTTTCTTTACAACTTTCATATTGCTTACATTTCTTATCTGTTATGTTCTGCTGAGTGCACAGATAGTGACAAATCCTTATCCCTCTCTAATTTTCCCTATTCTTTCCCTCTTCACCCCCCCCCTTAGTTTTAGTTATCTACCCTTTTCAGCCCTTTATAGTTATCTGCCCTTCCCCTCTCCTTTGCCGTGCAATTCAAACGTGATAACAAAAGCGCGTATTGATTCAGGTTTGTAAAAAAAGGGGTTTGATTATTCTTGATATTGTAGTGTCCCTAGTTTTAGTGGTGGCAGCTGTGACCAGTTCGCTCCTAGGTTTTTCTAATGTTACTCTTCGCTATTGCAGATTTTACAAGTTTCAAAAAGTTGTTTTTCTTCCATTTAAACAAATGAGATTTATTCACTGACTATTGTTCATTAGATTATGCAAGGCTCCCAATCTTATTTTTTTATCATTCGACTTGGTAGTTTTTCAGCAACAGATAGTTGGCTCTTATTTAATGAATTTCATCTTTTAGTGGTAGAAAATCTTGAAATTGTCATAATTAGCGTATGAGTAGTGAAATTCTCCACCACCTCTTCTATATTTTACTCTGCATTCTCTAATCATGGCAATTTTAAAACTTTCTCTGGTGGATATTGAAAGAAAATGTTGAGATATTTTATTCATGTCACTAGAACTATCAGTATTCATAGGGCTCAGCTGGCTTCAATGAATAAAAAGAATATATTTTGTATAAAGAAGGTTGTCTTTAATTAGAAAGAGTTATCCAGTGACTAACCACTTTTTAACATTGTGCTATTTCTGTGGGTCCAGCGAGTAAAAAAAACTTCTGTGAATCAGTACTGTTATAAAGTGATGCAATACACAAGTAATGTATTTTAGTTTAACTAATTTTTCTACGTGCCTTAAATGTTTGTTACACAGGTTTTAGATGTAAGCAGTTGATTTGAACTGTAAGATCCTTTGTAAAATATGGCTTGATGCATTGAGGCCAGTGAATATGTGCACTTGCAGTGTGACAAAAGAGCCAAGTGGTCTTGCAAACAATTTCTCTCTTTCTTAGCCATTAATGTATTTTTGTGCTAGGCTTGCCTCAATGAAATGAAATTATACAAATAATGAAATATTTGGTCTTGTCAAGCTTTAGAATTTTAGCCATAGATGAATCCTTCCTTTTAGATTACCTTTATAATCAGGAAGGTTTTATATATTTTCTAAATTTATTGGTTGGTTCTATTGTATTGACATTTGAGATGAATTAGATTGATTTTTCACTTTACTTTCTTTCCCTGTAAATAAGAAATAAGCATTAATCTTGAAAAATCTGATTTTCAAAATGTAAAAATTTCTCCCATTGGGTGAAGTGTTTTCTTCTGATTCTTTACTTTCTACTTATATGAATTATTGTGCAATTCTTTGTAATGACAGTGGTAAGTCCAAAATAATATTTAACATTTTATCATATAAGATCTGTAATAAAGCCGTTATTTGATTTTCTCAATTTAGGGAATAATGTTCTTAAAGAAAAAAAAAGTAGTTCAAGGTCTTGAAAAATTATTTGTCAGTTGGGTTATTTCATTAGTTTGTCCTTTATGACTAATTATTTCACTAAGTTACTTAACAAAAAAGAAACCAAAAAAAAAACTGGAGCTACTATGGTTGTTTCAGTTGGAATTCTGTCTTTGATGAATGAAAATTTGGCAGTTTGAAAATTATTACATTAGCATGGAAGTTCTTGAACATTTTGACCATTTTTAGCATCTTTCTGGTGTCTTATTGGCCAGTTTTTAGTGTTTTATTGGCTCTATTTAATATTTTATTGGCCATTTTAGGCATCTTATTCTTTTTATTCAGTGCTTTCTGGTAGTCAAATTAGTTCGAAAATATTTTTTGAGTTGGCAATACCCAGTTTCAGTCTCAGTAAATTTTTCTGGTAACACCTATGAGGGCTTTATCTTCAGGTGTTGCTTCTTCTTGAAGATTTAGTCTAACTTGATAACAATCTAGTTTTCCAGACATTCCTCTATTTTTTTATTTTAGATAGGTATAAGCAATTTTGCACCAGTGCATGCGATTATCTTCTGCCAATTTTACCTTTCACGGTTGGCATCTTCCGGCAGCACAGGTTTTATAATCTCTAATCTGATGCTCTACTACAGAGCAGGTTTGCCAGATTTGGTAGGAGGAGAAATTATCCAAGCTTAATCCTGAGAGATTTACTCAATAGTCATTGCTATAGAGTTGAATTTGGAAATCAAATGAGTCTGGAGACAGAGACTCAATACCAGCTTCTTGCTTGTGGCTCTTTGAGAGGCTGGTATTGAACCTCTGCCTCCAAATGTATTGGATTTCCAAATTCAGTGCTATTCCAATGCCTGTGTTGGGTAGGGTCGAGTTGAAGCTCGGATTATCTCCTTCAGGCAAACCTGCTATGGAGCTGTATCTGCCAATGTAACATTGTTTGATATGAACAAATGATCAAACATTTGCTTTTTTGTCTTCTCTCAGTCAGTTTATTAGAATGAATACAAACATTACTAAACTCATTCTAGAAAATTATTCAAATTCTATTCAATTTATTTCTGCAAACAATGAAAGCCTAAACTTTGATGTGAAAGGATAGTAGGTCATATATACAACATATAGCTTTGCTTTATTTTCACCCTCTGCACGTAAGAAAAAGAAAATGCACATCCTCTGCTGGTTACCTATAGTCCTGAAAGCACAAGACCTTGCAGAAAATAGCACACTCATGCCTCTGGAACTACAGGGTCTCCTTTATTCAAATCAAGTATCACTACATGAGGCCCGTTCTTTTTTCTTTTCTTTTTTTTTTTTCTCTTTCTTTTTACTGGGGACACTCTACTCAACCAATGGTGATTTGCCTTCTACATAAGATACATCTCTCAAGGTCAATGGTAAGTTATTAACTGCTGGTCACACTGCTGCTATCGTTGTTGTCATTCTTGTCGTCCTCCTCCTCATTGTCCTTTCATCTCCTTTTCCCAGGTAAGTAATTGTGCACCTGAAACATTTCTTTCCATTATCAGGCTCTAAGGGCGTGGCTCTTTTTTCTTTTCTTTTTTTTTCTCTTTCTCTCTCTCTCTCTCTCTCTCATTTCTCATTATCTTTGCTTCTTTTTATGCAGGTCTGTATATCCTAAAGCTTTAATTTTATTTTCCTGATCAATTTTCCTAAAATCCAACAGGCTTGTATCATATCATCTGCAACAGCCTTCTCTTCAAATTTCTGACACAAAGATTTGAGCTTTGTTTATTATGTTGCGTGCACACCCACACACACACACACACACACATGCACACATGTACCAACATTTAAAGTGATTTCAATTTTTACTATTCATATCGATAGTTCCATTGGTGCAGTTTGCCATTGTTGTAAGAAAACATTTGTTATAAAGACTAATTATCCTGTTTTTTTTCTTTTGATTCTTTTTTCTTTTCAATTTCAAAACAGCAATCATATTCCAGCATGGTTGTCATACCATTGTTTATGTGAATGTTAACTTCACAACATAAATTGTTTTTATCTCGTAATTTTTAATAAAATTTGGATATCGAATGAATCGGTGCCGAACATTACCTGAAAGCACACAATCACAAAGGTCATAATCCTAAATGTTGAAATCCTGAAAAATCAGAAACCCCAATCCCATAAGGCTGAAATCATGAAAGATGAAATCCTACAAGCTACAATTCCATTAAAAAAAAAAGAGCTAAATAAAAGAGGTAGATGCTCTGGTTGTTTGAAGAGATCATTCTTTTTTTGATAGTGTATTGAGGGTTCTTGACTTTTTTTTTTTTTTTTCTTTTTTTTCTTTGTCTTGGCAAAGTTAAGGTTTGTAAATAGAAAAAAGGTGGAGTAAAATTAGTAATGAATTCTTTCTTAGAACAGTAAATAAATGTCCTTTTTCAAAAAATCATATTTTTGTTTCTTAGGATTTCAACCCTTAGGGGTTCTGATCTTTTGGGGGTTATGACCCAAACCGAGTTGAATTGATTTTTTAAAAGCTTTGTGGGTTGTTCGATCACTGAAAGTTTAAAAAAATTATAATTTACAAAAAGTCTATTTTTGGACCTTAAGTTCCAATTGATTAATTTCCAATATTAATATATTAAAACTGATTATTATAAAGGTAAGTCTTTTTTTTTTCCCTTCATTTTGTTTTGTTTTCTAATGAGAAATTTTGAAAATAATGAATTCTCCTTTCACAGTGGCCATAAAAATTTCTTTATATAACTGAACATTTCAAATCTGTCAATTTTTTTTCTTTTCAGTCCCCGTTTTTATTTATTTATTAATTTTTTTTTTCCTTCTGAACTGTCAATTCAATGGTGGAATTTTTCCAATAAAGTGTCAATTTGCATAGAAGAGACACATTTTTGATTGCAATATTTTTTATTCCATGTTTAGAGGAGGTTTTCAAACTGATCTTTGAAATAAGATTTTGTCAGATCTAAAATTATGTTCTGATAGATTTGAAGGTTCAGCTGTATAATCAGTTTGATAGTCTCTTTTTTTTTTGTTTTTTTTTTTGTAATATTCAACTTTTGAAAAGAAACAATGATTTTTTTGAATAAGAAACAAAATAGATCCTGTCCGTTTAGCAGAGTCAAAGTTTAATTGCAATATAAATTTGGTATTATTCAAAGTCATTGAGTAGAATTTTGTTTATATAGAAGAGGTAACTTTATTACTAAAACACCAATAGATTTGTATAAACAAAATTTTACCATTGTTTTTGTAAGTTTTTATGGGGCTCTGCTTAATGAAATAATTTACCTTTCAAAATGTGAATAATCACATTTTATGATGAGTGTATTTTCTGATTATGTTTGCTGATTCAATTATAATTCCAAAATGAATCACTTGTGTTGATATTCTCCACGTGGCTTAGTAACATTTTACTTTTCCAGTGATTGAATTTCTTGAACACTCAGTAAGTAATCCAAGTAGAAAAAATGTTATTATAAAAGGAAAAAAAAAAATGTTTGCAATTATTTTCTCACCATCCACTTGGATTTTTTTAATTCTGTTTCTTTTGATGAACATTTTTGCTTGATTTTTAGTTGCCATCTCCTTGTAAGAGATCAACATCAGTTGCAAGAAACCTTGTTCTGTTATTTATCTGCTGGGCTTCTCTCTTCTCTTGTGGCTGACTGAGTTCATTTGACTTTTTTTCATCTTTGTGTTCAAGCATTTTCAGTTGACGACCAACACCATTGCTTTTACTGTTTTCTATGATTTTGTTATCATTCAGGAGACAAACTAAAAACAAACTAAAGTTAATAAAGGCAGAATGATTTTAGAAATTAAATGTAAAGAATAGATAGTGAAATAACATTTATCTCCCATAATATTTTCGGGCCGGACCCATGGAAATTCCACTTTTGATACCTTAGCTCTCCTCTCTCCCTTTGCCTATTTCTTCTCATTTGCTCCCTTATATCTTCCAATCTTTGTCGCCTGTCCATGTTTTTATCTAAATATCATACAAACATTGATCAACTGTCATTCAGTAATGGGTTTGTAGTTTCTTTTAGTTCACTACTTTCTGTACTATTACCTCAAGATCCTTTGAATAACTATGAGCCTAAATTGGTCTGGTTCTGGGTTATATTCCTCCCCTTACAATCCCTGGTTTCCGCAATTTCTCCCCCATTTTGAATTGTCATCTTGTAATCTTTTCACTTAGTATACTCCCCATTATACATACTTTCTCTGACTGAAATCCCTCCCTTGGCTAGAATTCCTTCCTGAAGGAAATTTTTCCCTCGGGAGTCAAATGCTTCTTTTTTCAAGATCACTGACATAGGCGTAATTTTTAGGTCTTTAAATTCACATCAAAGATAATATTTATCAGTTTGATAGTCAGATTTTATCCCTTTTCCCTCTTCTGGTTGTAGTAGTATTTTTTTCATACAAATTTCTTGATCACTGGTCACTTATTGTTTTTACTACATTCCCTGAATCTCTGTTCAGAGTTTACATTGTACACTTATGATTTGCTCAGCACTTTTGTGCCTTTTTTTTTTCACCAAATATCAACCTTATAAGCAAGGCATGCAAAGTTTACTCATGAAGTTGTACAATTTCTTTTCATTTGTAACATGTCTCTTTCATACACACACACACACGTTTAGTTTAAAATAGTTTGCATGTTTTTAACTTTCAAGAGCAGAGCACTGAATGTCTAATCCATTGAATGTGACAATATTGGAGCCTTTACGTAAAAGTTTGGAGGAAGCTAAAGTAGATTGCACTAATTTTATTTGTCTCTGCTTGTCCATTCGTTCTCTCTTGAATCTTAGATCATATCTATATTTTTTTTTCTGTTCATTTTCTCTGTTTTTTTTTTCTCCTTTTAGGTCTTTGAAGATTATGTTCTGTTTTGTCGTGCCTTGTCAACTTTGGTTTTTGTTAATATTCACCTTTCCAAGCTATGTGAAAGTCTTGTAAATGACTAACCCTCTGGGATGATGCTAGTTATCGTAATTTATTTAGTGTCATTGAATGAAGATAAACTTTCTGAGCAGGATATAAATGAAGGCTGATTCAGATATGAATGATTCATTTCTGTAATCATATAGCATCATGGAAATAGCAATTTTTATGATAAACTCAATAGAATGTGTTGAAAGTAGTCATTTATTAGACTTGAAAATCATTGCTCTGTGTATCTGGGATATTTAATGATGTGCTATTCTATCACACTTCAAGTTTGATCAGTATTCAATCACTTGTTGAACCACATTATTTCAAACTTCAGCTGACACAGTTTGCATTCACTTTGCACTAACACCTTTGGAAAATGCATGAATGCATCTTCTCTACCACCAGGTATGGGCAAATAGCAGGTTGGACTGGGCTCCTCTGCCTTGGTTGGCAACCAGTGTAAGAGACAGACAACTCTGGATTTAAACCGAGAGAGTCTGACCCATCGTCCAGCATTGTGAGAGGCTGGCAACAGACAGTCGGAAACATGTTTTTAAAACCTATGATTAAGGATTGATGGGATTGACAAGCTGGAAGTGGATTATTATGAAAAAAATTAGAAAGTAAAATAGAGAAGAATAAAAAATCGGGAAATAATGCAACCAATGTCTTCACCTTACTATGATATCTTGTGTACAAGTGGAAGATAAAAAAAAACAAGAACCCATACAACACAAGTGCTGATGAATAAAAGTTGAGAAAATTAATGTTAGGTGTTATGATGACAGCTTTTTTCCCTTGGACAGAAGTGAAATTATTTAGTGTGTCTGGAGCTCAAGGCAGTTATAGACTTTAAATTTTCAGTGATGGCTATCTTGTTAAAATGTCTTTTAATTTGTACGTTAATTTCATTGTATGTTCCAGCTGCAGGACCGTGGCCTAACTGATATATCATCTGCCTACTTATCTCCAGGTTAGACATTCGATTTCCACAGGATTCACTTAATTTCATATATCTATAGATATTTGTATAAATCCTCTCCTGCCTACATCCTATTAAATCCAAGAAACTTGAAATTAAGCTATGTTTTGTTTTTCTTTTTCTGATTATCCTCAATACTTAGAAAAAAAAGTCAGTTTTTCATTCTATAGCCTAGTATCAAATTGGTCACATATTGGATTGAATTTACTCAACAATCCCTTAGCTAGATGTCACCTGTTGTCTCTTGCATGCTCATTTAACTGCATTAATGTATCTGGCAACATTGCAACATTTTGTCCCCCACCATATTTCTTCCATTTTTTTTCTTTTTTTTTTTCACTTTAAAAGAGGAAACTTTGTTTCATTGAATTTTATTCTGCCTTCTCTTTTGTTTCAATCTCTTTATTTGTTTCACAGCATCTTGTCACCTTCTTCCCATCATCCAGTGCATTGCCATCATCTTCATCATCATCATCATCCTCATCATTCTGTGGCTTATGTCTTCCCCTTGCTTGGATAGTCGGTATGCAAACAGCCAACTTGATGGATGTACCTTGCATAATAGAACCTTGTCATCTGTAGAACTGACCATATGTGTTGAGTAGGGGCGACTCCCCACCTTACTACATTCTGGTTGTTCTCAGATCTTGTTTCTTCTGTTTTAGATGGCTACCTGACACTCCCTCTTCCTGGCATGAAACGTAGTGCCTCCCGCGGCAGTCTCAAAAATATGGCCACTCGTAAGTAGCCCCAATTGGCTCTTCATCAGGCATCTTGTGTCACTCCATCTCTAAGCATCGTTTCCTGCTATGCAACTTGAAACTTTTCTTCCACGTCATTTGTTTCTGTGGCCATCTACACTGCTTAATGTCTAACCTGTTGACGATGAAAGTTTGCTGTAAGCCCGACATGAAATCTGATGCGTATTTCTATTATTCAAGGAAGAGGAAGAAGTTAGTGCGTGTTTTCGTTTGACTAACAACAAAAGTAAAAAATGGCTGAAGTGTCGTTGGTTGACATTTGTTTTTGGAAAGAAAGCTTGCAGAATGAGATTTGAAATGCTCTCCTGCTTGGTAACTTGGAACTCTCCTGCTGTAGTCTCATTCTCTATCTTCATAGTTTGTTTCTCATTTGAGACTTTTTTAACATAGGGTTCTACTAATTTTAAATTGTGTTCCTTGGTTCTTACTAACATTGACCCTATAACAGTAAAAATACCCAAATTGCTAAGCTTTTAGACCTCTAACAGAGTTGGAAGCTTGATTCTGTGATTATTGCAAGTTTCAGCTCTAGAGTCATGACCACAGTGAGAGATGATGGTTTGTATTTAAGTTCTTATACAAAGAATGAAACCATGGACCCAAGAGAGAAATTTGGTTTGTATTGGAACTTTGAAACTAGATGATTATTTTGCTTGTGAATGTTGCATAACTTTAAAAAAACAAAAAACAAACTGTATATTGAATGTATTTGTAAAATTGTAAATCTTTTTTTTACTTTTGCATTTTGCTATCAGTTTTTCTCTCAGGTGAATTATTCAGTGAATGGAAAGGAGCCAATGGTTGGATACACGTTACCTGTATTTTAGATATTTCCCTTATCTGTTGTGCAGTATAATTGTTTGGCATTGTTTGAATATCTGATCCTGTCTGTAATATCTTTTTTGCATGCATTACATTCGGGGAATCCCTTACAGATATTGCTTTTGTTTGTCTCCGGTCCTTAATACCTTTTTTTAAAAATCCTCTTCCCATCTTTGAATTTCATTTTTTCTAAGCTGTTATTCATTTTTTTTTTTTTTTTTTTTTTTTTTCCCCTTTGTGGCATTTTATGAACATTAGGTCATGGTCTTTCAAGTAGCAACAGCATATCCAACCTGGAAGGTCTGGCCACTCCAGACCCGGGCATAGGGTCCACAGGTGTGGTAGGAGGTGCAGTCATCAGTGGTGGCGATCGTATCCGTCGCACGTCATCTAGCTCGAACCTTTCAACTTGCACCTCGGTGGTGAATAATGTTTATGTGAGTGTGTGGCGCACTTTGCTTGTTCTTGCTACTGACCCTCATCCTGGTGTGCTGGAGAAAGCCAAAAAGGTTATCAACGTCATAAAGCTCAAGGTTAGTAGATAGCCAATTCAGTGTCATGATTTTTTTTTTCTTTTTTTTTTTTTTTTTTTTTGTTTTGAACAACCGTAGCCACCAAAGGTGATAAAGGGTTCTATCCCTTTTTAAATGTATGTGTTGGTGTGTTCCAGTGCTCCTGGTTGTACTGTTTTGTCTACAGACTTGAAAATTGGTATCAGTAGACACCTTCTAAATTTTTTTTTCTTCTTTTTTTTCCCTAATTTTTGGGCCTTATTTGGATGGGTTTATTAATAACATCTAGATTCCCCAGAATCTGAAAGTTTATTTTTACTTTGAATATTTACAAATGAGAAATTTCAATGATGTCATAAATAGAATTTACTCTAATCATATTCATTTTTGTCGGAATTTTTTTTGCATGACTTCAAATTATGACGCTATGGTTGTTCCATTATTGACTATGATGGCAAATTTCTTTCCTTTTTTTTTTCTTTTCTTTTTTTTCTCTCTTATTTCCTCTCCTTTCTTTCCTTTTTTTTTTTCTCTCTCCCCAAATTACTTCATTTCCTTTGAGTCTTTCAATTGATCTTTACTGTATTTCCCAGTTGGTATGGGTATGATTTTTTTTTTTTCTAGAAAAATATTTGATAATAGGTCCAAAATGTGATATTTATCTATGACGAAAAAGAAAAATGATACCGTAGACCTGGCAACTTGGACTTGCTAGGATGGTTAGCCATTTAATCTGAAAAATACCGAGATTATTATAGGATACATCTTACCACTAGTAGCATCTTATCAGCTGGGAAATACAGTATTTAATGATGGTTACATCGAGTTTTCAAGAGTTGGTGACATCAGTTCCTTCTTTTCACATGACTGCAACTCTCACCAGGGTTGATCCTTAATAAGAAATTTGTCTTGGAAAAAGAATTCAGAAAAATAAATTCTAATGTATGCTTATATTCTCAAGTGTGGTTATTACAATAGTTTTCATTTTTTGATCAACCAGTTTCCCCACCAAATTACTCAAAAACTGAATATGATACATGTTCTTTACCTCCAAACAAAAAGCTTTAAATGTACTGTTATTAAAATTTTTTTGTAGGCATTCAAGAAATCAAAATTTGATTAAAAATTCGAAATGATATACAGAGGAAACCATTTATTGCACAGATAATGTTCTCAAGTGTTATTTTTATCAAAATCAGCACAACCCAAAATATTTAAAGGGATCACAATAAGCAGGTTCCTCAATATATCCTTTACTTAATTTTATCAGACAGTTGTTTTCTAGAAGACACTGTTTTGGAGTGATCACAATAAATGGCTTCCCTGTACTAAGCTTGAATGGTTGCAGTCAACCCTCTCGAACACTGTGTGAAGAATTTACACTCACACACACACTGAATACAAATATTTGTTTTTCAGTAGTCTCTCATACAAGAATCTAAATAAAAGATTGAAGATTTTGTTTTATCAAAGTCTATAAGTTTTTTTTTCATATTTGTATTTTAATTTAATTTAATTTTTGGTTTTTTTTTTTTTTTTTTTTCTTCTATGTCCCTAAACTGGATACTGAATTTTTTCTTTTGAGTAATGTTTATTGATCCTTGAATGTTATGCAAATTTTGTGACTTAACTTGGCAGGCAACACCCTTGTATGAAAATTATCAAAAAGCTTTCAATCAAAATAATATAAAAACAGGAATAAGTAGTAGCATTGGTGTAAACAAAAAAAGTGGAAACAATGACAAATAAAAAGATATAAGTGCCAGATTGTCATGTATCTGAATTGCTTATACTGAACGGGGTTTTGTCAACCTCCGTAATAAAGCCTATGCAGACATTTCAATGCCTGAAAGAACACTTGCACAAAGACCCCTAGAATTAAATTCAGTAGGATCTGACAACTATGAAGCTCATAAAGTCAGTCACTGTACAAACTTGCTTGGTAGGCTGCAAGCAGACCTCAAAGATGCAGGACTGGAAAAGTTGATATCTAGCAAGAAAGTGGGGCAGCTAAGGACACTCATTAGGGAGAAGATGCAATGGCTTCAAATGAACTGAATGCCACTGTAATTAGTTTCTACTACTATGATTGCAAAATGTAGTTAATCCTCATACATTTCAATTGGCAATTTACAATATTTATCAGATCTGAAAACTACCTGGTTTATATGAGGTATATCCGGAAAGAATCTTGTCTTTTGATATTACCAAAAAACTTGCCTACCTTTCCACTTCAAAGCAGTCTGCAAAGTTTTCATTCAGGATTGTCAGAAGTAACAGAGAGCCTAATCTAGACTTATAGGAAGCATACAAACTTGCAGGATGTAATGTTTTGCTATAAAACCCTGCACAAAATGCCCTGTACAATAACTTGCTTGGTCATTGGTAATGTGGCAGTTGCACTGTGCGCAAGTGCTCTCAATGGTGTCTCACTACTGACTGAGCAACCCCACAGAAGAATGTCTGTTCATGCATGCACAGTATGGTCCCCTCTGATTGGTCGCTAAGATACATCATGGCTGTACAACTGGTTCTCGAGATATTCAAAATTAGATACTCTCTGGACAAACCTCATATAAACACCAGTAAAATTTGTTATGATTAAAATTAGTCAAGTTTTGGCCAATGTTACTTGCAAAAAATGAAGACCAAAATTACTATTGCAACACAAGTGTATACTCAATATTTCTAGCTTACTAATGAGTAAGCTTAGTCCAAATACTTTTCTCATAACATCTGTTACCCCTAATTTCAATTCACTGTCAAATGTCAGTTGAAAGTAGAACTAAAAAAAAACAAAAACAGGAAGTAATAGCCTGAAAATTCCTTAAAATGATTTAAACATAACAGTAATCACTGTTTAAAAGAAAAAAAAATCCCTGTGCCTCTGCAGTAATTCTTTCTACTAGAATCTAGAGGTGTCTTGAACAAGTCTCTTGTTTTGAATCAACATCTGCTTGGAAGGAAGCTGTTCTCTCCTTGCTCTTCTCTTACTAACTCCGATACTAATCTAAAAGGGCGACAAGAGGGTGCCAGCTCTCTCGACCTGCCATGTGCTGTCACTTATGAATTTTTTGTTTCAGGCTACTGTGCCGTTGACTAAAACTCGCTTCTCCTCTTCTACTTCATGCCAGTCTGCACCTTCCAGTCCACCAGGTCGGGGGCCGAGCCTTGCTACTGTGAGAAAGTGAGTCCTTGAAAAAAAACCAAAAAAATTTTTTTTTAAACCTTCTTTTTTTTTTTTTTTTAAATTTTTTTTCATTTTACTAGCTAATTTGTTTTGCACAGCTATTTTTGTAATTATTTCCTAGCCTGCCAGATTAGGCTACAAAGGGAAGATAATCCAAGCTTTATCTCCGAGACACAAGTATTAGAATAGTGTCAAATTCTGAAATCGAGCAAGTCTTGAACTGTGTTGTCAATTCAAAAAAATATTTTCTCTCTAGTTTGACTATCTAAAAGTGCTGAATAAGAGGAAAAAAGCCGAAGCACAGCCATGCTTATTTAGTGCTTTTTGCACCGCAAAAACTAGGAATGAGCTGAGCTTAGTATGAAAAGCTCTCAAGTGGCAACACTGGTCTGGAAATGGAAAGCTTGGATTATCTCCCCCTTGTGCCCAAATTTGGCACCCATGCTTATTCTAGATTTTACTGCCATTAATTATCAAATCAAAAGATAGAGCTTGCTTTGAAATTTTCATAAAGCTTTTTTCAATCATCGTGTACATATGTGTGAGTGTGTGTGCGTGCTGAAAGTGTTGATCAATATATGTGCTTTGCATTTGCTTTCTATTCAGCGAAAGAAATTCTGGATTATTTGAAATTATCAAATAGAATTATAACATTTTGCTAGTGTTTCAATCAATAGTTATAGAACTAATCATCAAGAACATGATGTGTTGCTTAGGTAAGTTTTTTAATTTTTTTCTGCACACTAATGTGTCTTCAAGTTCAAAGTTATATATAGTTTATATTTTGTAAATTTACATGATTTGAAAGTGTAATGAATAATCTGTACAACAGTGTAAAAATATTCTGTCATGAAGATGACGTTTTAATTTTAAAAGTTCAAGTTATTTGAGATTATCCTCCGAGGTAAAATTCCCTCAAAAATGTATAATGACTTGATGAATTTAATAAAAAGTCTTTATAATTAGAAGGGCAACATTAAATATTTCTGTTTTTAATTCACTACTTTCTACTGAAATTTAGCATTTCTTTTATTATAACACAATTCAAGTCAAGCCCCTTACACTGTACTGTAATCATAATTATTTGTATGCATTGATAAACCTCTTACTGATTTTATCACATGTAATTTAGATTGAGGGATAATTTTTCACCAGAAAGATGTTCATCTTCCTTAAGTAAAAATGTTAACATTTTTTTTTATTATTGGAGAAATTTCCCTAAATAAATAGATGTGAATGACTTTACTTAAGAAGCTTGCACATCTCGGATTTAAGCTCTGTCCAATCAGAATTAAGTCAGTTCCTATGTTATTGCTTATATATTTGTGTGTGTTGCTGAATCAAGAGAACGAAAGGATTGAAAGTAAACAATAGAATTATTCTGCTTGCTTGTATGTATGACTGTTACGCTTTCTGATTATTATTATTCATTATTATTCTCCCCATATCTTTCATCCTTTCTCTTCTCCCTCTTTACCCACCCACCTTTGCAATGTGATGAACTAGGGTAAGAATGGAAGAGGGTGCTTATGCTTGTATGGGAGCAAAAGGAACTCAACCATCACTATAACTGTCACTTATCATTATACTTTTCTCATAAGTATAAAGCCAGAAATTAAGTTATAATAGTAGATCATAGAAAGAAAGGCAGCAAAAGTAATCAATAATAATAACAACAGGTATATTAGTTTGATTTGCCTTTGCATGTTAGTTAATATAGATACATTCCATAGTAATAAATTACTTGATAGAATTGTTTTAATTGCAGCAGTATATTTGCAAGAGTAATGGTGATATCTTAGTTGTCATCACCTGTGGATTTTCCATTGGTCCAGCTTGTTTAATATCATTAGTTTTGTATCATAGAATATTTCTGTGGTTTAATTTTGTTCTTTTAGATTTTAATTAAGGGAAATTTGATCTTCTTGTTGGATTCTTTCAGTTTGTAGCTGACAGCAATTGTTGCAAATGTTAAAGAAAGTATTTCTAGGTTTAGTCCTTTTTTTTTTTTGCTTTGGAATGCTTCTGAGAAGAAACACATTTCATTCAGCTTGTGCAAATATTCTTATATTTCTTGTGCTTTCAGCTTGAATATTTAAATGTGCGCGCTTATTGCTTTTAAATAGTACCTAATTGAAATTTTGTTTAAATGGATCTTTTATGTTTGAAGATGATTATACAAAATTTTATTTTCTGATGTAGATTTTTTAGTTATTACTTTTCCTGGGAAAAGTTAGATATAGCAAGTGTCTCTAGTCCACTTAGAAACAAATAGAAATATTACTGTAAATAATAATAGTATAATTGAAATAGTTCTAACTTATGTTCTTTTTAAAGAGCAATGTAAAAGTTTTTATTGACTCTAGGAAAAACATTTAGATAGAAGGAAAACACCTATTGCAAATAGACTGTTTGAGAAATTATAATTTATATAACTTGTATCGAGCAAACTTTTTTAAATCTATAATTTTATATTGATGAACTAGTCATAGCTAATCCAGTAAAAAATTCATGGAAATATTTGAATTTCTATTAAATGATTTTTCTTTCTTTCCTATGAAGCAGAAAGAAATCACTCCTCATTATATAAGCAGAGAACATTATTTTGAAATTTTAGTGTTATTTTTAAAAAGTAGTTACTTTTCAAGCATTTAAAAACCATATCAATTTAATATTGATTGTATGATATTACAAAATTGTCTGAGTATTGATAACATTTTAATGTAGAAGCAAAGAATTTCTGAATTGAACATTTGAATATTTTATATCGTCTGTAATGAGTCATTAATATTCAAAATTTTGTACAGATAAATGAATCTCTTTTTCACATCTTCGATGTTACTTGGCCTTGTGGTTACGTCTGTACTACTGAAATGGATTGATCTGTTTCTTGTACCAATGACCACCATTTTTCTGTTGCCATGTTTCTCCTGGAGAAAGAAAGGTTCACTTCTCTTCTTGAATTATACACCTGACAAGAGTTGGGTCTGCTGAAATGTTGTGTTGACATCAAGGATGCAAAAAAGAGACTCAATTGTCCAAACAAAATTTGGAATTAATGTTTGTATTGTTATGAAGCAACATTTGTTCATCTGCCATGCAAAACATTAATTATTGTATCATACAGATGTTGCTTTTAGAGGTTTTTTCTCCAAGTAGAATTCAAGTGTTAGGGTATGAAGAAATTAGTCTAAATTTGCTTTCAGTATTTGAGAAAAAAATATAAGATTCTTTAAAGTCATTTGTATTTTAGTTTTCATATCTATATTGATTTACTGCCAGTCAGCAGTATCACCTGATGATGACTGGAAAGTTTACGGATCAAAATCTAAAAGCAAATAGAGGCAACCTTATACTTTTAAGGAATCACCTAAATCCAGCTTATTGTGTTGCTAGCAATTTTTAGTGATCTGATAGACATATCTCATTGGAGGCATCTGTAAAAATTGCTGAAGGTTGGCATCATATACCAAAATGACAGAAATTGAAGGTTTGGAATGAAATCACTGCCTTTCTCTCTCTCATCTCAATGCTTTGCTATAAAGATGTATATTTTGAATAACTTACTTGGAACATTGACAAAAGAACATCCTTGAAAATTTCACTGGTAAAATTAGTGAAAAATTTTTACCAATTTATATTCACAAAATGATATTCGTTGGGGAATGTTTTAACAATTTATATTCATGTATAAAATATTGCTTCCCCAATTGTTTGAAATTTAGGCTTAAAATTGAATATTACTAAGCAGATCAAGTTTTGAATATCAACAAATAATTCAAATATGCCTAATTTCTTATATAATGAATGTAATTTTTTTTTTTTCCTCTTTTCCCCCCAATAGCTTCCTCAATCATTATTTAAAATGTTCAATTTTAGTGAAGTTTGCATATTCAGTGTTTTGGTAGTGGATTTTCCTTAATTTGTCTTTATTACCATTTAATTTAGGTCAAGTTGCTTAATGAATTATATTATCGCTTTATTTGAACTGTTTCCATGGTTATTGCTTTTTGCCGCCACTGCTGGTAAGACGGCTTTTATTGTATATTGTCCAGGGAAAAAATTTAGTCTTCATTATCTCCTGGATCTCAGTCAAGAATTCATTTCCTGACCATACCTCAACCCTCACTGGCTAATTGTCCCTGCTTTTCAAGCTTTAAGGCACAAGAGGTGTTCAGATGATTTGAAAATAGAAAACCTTATCACTTGTTCAACCCACACAATTTGAAATAAAGAAAGCCTGTCTTTTTTTGTTGACCTAGAGAATTTGAAATAAAGAAAGCTTGTCCCCTATTCAATCCAGACAATTGGGAATAAGGAAACCTCGTCCCTTGTTTGACCTTTCTCTCTCCATCCTACGTCCTAATGAATAAATCAAGAGCTGTCAACTACTGGTGCTATATTGTATTCTTTACTATTCACTAGACAGAAAATCACAGGCTGTCCCCCCACATCCTTTTTGTTATGTTAAAATATCTGAAATGATTATTCTACTTCTATTGTAAGTCTCTAAAAACAGTAATTTCCCCATCTTTCATTATAGTTTTCATCTGAGCAAATGACATTAAATATTCAAATTTTACCCTATTGCTAAGGATTTTTAAAAAATGATTTCTATAACATTTGTTTAATATACCTCGTTCATTTTCCTCCTTTTTTTTTTATTGTCTTTGTTTTTGGAATATTTAAATCATGCTTCTATTCTGTATTAGTAATTTAGTGTTATACTTTTGATTTATTTTAAAACTATATTTTCATTTAGAAAGACTTTTTCTGTGTATAATTTTCAACATTGTTTTGTATGAATCTCCTGCCTATGTTCAATAATCTCAATCAGGATGTTTTTACCAATTGTGGTAATTTTTTTCACTGGTGAAGATTTATTTTTATATTTCTTATATTCCACCATCATTTGTGACATTATGGTTATGTTTGTTTTTGTTTTTTTGGTCAGATATGTTAGCCAAAGTATTTTTTCTTTCATATTTACTAGTATCTTTTTTAATGATACTTTTTATATTTCTTTGAAGAAATTTTATGTTTAGCCTCAGTCTTTACAATCTCTCTTAATTTGTTATTCAAATAGAAAAAAAGCATTTATGAACTTTTGTTTGAACTTTCTCCATCTTGACTTGGTTACTTATGGATCTTGAAACTTATTATTGAAATTGAGTGTAGAGCTCTTGACTATTGATATTTTCAATTAGCATTGCAAGCATTGGGTTATAATTGGTTAAATATCAAATACTTTGCTTTGGAGTATCAAGGGACATGATAACATGATCTAATTATTTCCATTTACTATTTTAGATGTGATTTCAAAAAAAATTTTTTTTTCATTTTAATAGAAAAACATTTATCTCAGTATTTTTAATGAGAACCCGAACAATTTTGAGATAGGAGATGGATTTATATTTGGACATATTTTCTCCAAGTTCAGCTTGTGTTCCTTAATTAGTAGTATGTGTGTGGCTGATACGACTCTAAACATAATTAGATTAGATTCTATTTCATTCCTTTTAAGTGTATTTTAGTCATGAGAAGATATTTTACATTTCTGATTGAATAAAATCTTATACAATGATTCACTTGCACTAGTTTCTTCATCTTGTCAGTGTACCCATCAGGTGTCGGTCAGTGTTAGTAAATTTCTGGGAATTTTGAACCAAAATCTTTGTTCAATCCACAGTGATAGATTACTCTCATTGTGCTGTCCATCCTAGAAGATATTGTCTATCAATAAATTCTCTCTAATTGATACATCCTTGTGAACAATGACCCTATGAATTGAGGTACAATGGATGAAACAGGAGTATAACAACCAACCGAGATGAGGACAACTAGTCTTAGATAATCGGTATATAATAATGATTATTCCTCGTCTCGGAAATTCAGACAAAAATTCTATCAAGTTGTATAGCTAACACAGTTCCAGCCAGTTTAACACCGTCCCAGTGGGATTGCATTTTTATACAAGAGATTGATTGAGAGATAATTTTCCAAACTAAAAATATAGCATTTGTCCAGAAACATCTCTTAATTGAAATCACTTGATTCCTGAAGAGCTGAACTCTGGTTAATAGAGCAGGTATCAGGTCAGCATAAATGATGCTTTTTCTTTCTG
Source organism: Thysanoteuthis rhombus (assembly GCA_963457665.1). Lineage (NCBI taxonomy): Eukaryota > Metazoa > Mollusca > Cephalopoda > Oegopsida > Thysanoteuthidae > Thysanoteuthis > Thysanoteuthis major. The sequence continues at coordinate 10,314,001 of OY735216.1, read as the reverse complement.
CTACTCTTTCTTAGCCACTCGACAGATTTGCCTGAATCTAAATCTGATGTCAAGCTTGATCAACACCTGGAAAAAAGACCTCGAAGTCGGAACTCTGAGACCGGGGTGGAAAGTCGTCGGGAGATGACTAGCCCAATCAAAAAATCTTCAGAGGTGACCAGAGACGCCGTCCACCATAGTACTGGTAAAGGTTCAAGTGGCCCAAATATAATGGTCACTTCTCAAGAATTACGTAGCCAACAGCAGCAGCAAGGAAGCGGTGCAGCTCCCCCATCAAATGCAGGTCATCACAGGCGAGACAGCTCGGGTGAGAGGAGCCGTCGTAGCCCGTCCCATGGAGATCCAAACGGAAGCGCCTCTCTAGATCAAGATGGCACCAAGATAGGCAAACGTGTTTCAAGAACTAGACCAGCATCTCCTGCTAGTCAGCAGATTCCATACTCTGCACAATTTCTGCCTAGCCGGAAGATCTTTGACAAAGGACCAGGATTGGTATGTATCTTTTTGCTGATTTTCTTTCTCTACATTCGTGGCCTTTGGGTTTATTTTCTCCTCTTGAACATTGTTAATAAAGCTGTTCAGATACTGTCTGTAATCAAGTGTGAATAGTTACTCCAAATGGAAATGATAACAGGATTACTTTGTATGTATTATCATACACTTGCATATACCCATTAAAAATGATGGGTTATTTGAACATGGATCAGCAAAAAGGGATGTGAGGCTAATTTCATTTTGTTTTTTATTTTTATTCAAAGTTTCAACTCAACTCAAGCTGTTTGATAGAAACTTATTTTGTTTAAAATATCACCTACTAGGAGGAGAGACTCACTTGCTCAATAAATAATTCTTTCTTTGACTCGCTCATTAAAGCAATGACTATTTTTTTTTCTTTTTTTCAGTCACTCTTAAAGTGTTTCTTTGACACATAAAAATTTTCAGTCACTGTGACTTGTCTATTGTCTTAGCAACAGCCTCATTTAATTTTTAAACAAGCCTTTAATTATTTTTACTAGCTGTGTTGATCTATTTCACATGGACCAATCTGTTATAACTTATAACGTGAATCTGCCAAAACTGAGATATATACAATCATACAAATTTGCATGTATAGCTTTAATATGGTTTGATAGTATTGTATATCATATCAGCATATAAAAGGGTTAGTTAGTCACTCAATAGGAACTGTCATGTGACCAACATCTTTTGGCCATATGCCTTGTTGGGGTGATCAATTAAAAAAATTGGGGATCAATGATTAAGTTACTTTTTTATCCTTTTGTTGGATCAAATTTTTTAACTCGGCCAGACGAAATTCAAGTGACCCATTTAGTATGAACTTACATTATAAATTGACATATCCAGACTTACTTACAAACTGAAGAAACCTTTGCTTTTGGTGACACTTTTGGTTGAAGGTTTCTAAAGTTACACTGCATGTAATGTGCTGGTAATATAGTTAGGGGGCCATCTACTAAAGCTTGATATTGACAGTTATGGGGCTTGGATAAATTGCAGTAAGCAGAAGATGTCCAAAATCCATGTTGACCATTTGTCTCATAGTCCAACATATTTGTTAAGTTCGGAACAAATGCAAGGATCATGATCATTTATAATTAGACATGGATTATTTGAAAAAAAAAAAACAGTTTCGGCCATTATGTGATAAATGAATTAAAGATTTATCACAACTGATCCATATTGGATGAAATTAGATTTTTCTTTTTTAAATATTTAAAGAAAGCTAAAATGTAAGATTCTGTATCCTGAAACAATTATGAAAAGAAATTAGTAGAGCTTTAATTTTGTATATCAATATAATTTAATATGAATTTGAAACTGATATCTGAAAAAATTGTTTAGACCAGAAGAATTAAATACAGACACCATCAATTTTCTGGCAACTGATGGTCTATTACCTCATTTAATCTGGATAAAATTATGAGTGATCACTTGAATTTCTTATGGCTGTCATGCTAGTTTACTGAATGGCAACAGGTGGCGTTGTGTGTAGAATTGTTCCTTTTGAAGACTTGAAATATGACGTGAGTGTAATCACGATGTAGGATGACTTCAAAAGTTTAAGAAACCTCACTGAATCTTTAGGCATAAAATGTGTGGAGAAAGATGGTTCAAAAAAGCATGAAAATGCTGCCAAGTGTGTGCATGAATTTGTAAGCTTGTTGATGATAAGAACCTGGGCCCCAAACAAGTGTATATGAGGATGGAACTACTTTATATTAGTGATGTATCCCTTGGAGAACCTTTAATCAATATATCTGCACGTGTTTCTTCATTTATATTAATAAAATGTATTGTTTATATTAATGTATTGAATTTAACCATTTCTTTCTTATTTTATATTAGGTCATTCCTGATTAAATGACTTTTTTTTTTGCCTTTGCCTTTGATTGTGATTTCAATGAATTATGGAGCGTGAAATGTAGTTACACATATTCAACTGATGATACAACATTAGCTGTCTTTTAAATTTTCAACTTATGATTCATCATATCAGTTTTATTCCCTTACCCTTAGAGATGCTGTCCTCAATGATGAGAATTTAAGAGGTGTTATTGAAATGATTAAAGGACAATTGTTTGAGCTCTTGCAAAACAACTTGAGGTTATCACCAAGGATATTTTCATTTCATAAACTGCCATTTCATGTGGGACAACCTAATATATGTTTGATTCGAGTTTCTAAAAGTTTGAATGCTTTAGAGATATGAAATAGGCCTAATTAAAGGGTCAGAGGTGTATTATTGAATAATTATGATTACGTGATGCCCTCTGTTGGTTCAGCAAGTGGAGATTCTGGTCCGTTTTTGGAACCAAGTGTACCAGAAAATCTATGCTTTTCTGCTATTTACTTTGTATTTTGGTGAGCTAAGCCACATTCTATCATATCTTTTCAAGGTAATACAACATTTTCCTTGCTAGCATGAGACTTTATTTTTGTTCTTTTTATACTGCTTAGTAGCCCTGTTGCCCCAAGAAAGGCCATAAAGAACTTCAGCAATTTATCAAGTAAGGGATAATTTGATTTTAAATTATTAAATTCTCATTCCATGAGATGCTTAGATTATTTAACTCATTCTTCATGTTGCTTTTGTTGTTAGCTCATCCTTTCAGCTGATCCATTTTCAGCCTTCTTCAGGCTAACATTTCTTGACTATTATCTTTCCTGTTTCAAAATGGCCACTGCTACAGCTGCAGAGTCCATTTTCTTTAAGGTTAGTGTCTTTAGGGTTAGAGCCAGGATTAATATCTTAAGGGTTACTGTTATGATCATCTGCTTTTTTGACTTTGCATTCGCCATGAGTGCCTTCTACTCTACAGCTGGAGAGGCAGCTATTTTGAAACGGGAAAGGCTGCAGTTGCCCATCTCTTTTCTGTTTGTCTCCGATATCTGAAGAAAAGAGATTCCACACCTGAAGAAAGATCCATTGATCCCACTCAAATTGTTGATGTTCAATGTTGACCTATCCCCCCCCTTTTACTGACTGTTTTTCCAAATGTTTTTCCCTTTTGAAGGTTGAAGATAAGAAAGAAGAATGTGGAATCAAAAAACCATTAGTAACAACAGAGTTCTTCAAATGGAGCAGTAAATATTTTGGTCAGCCTCTCAAGTCCTGGGATGAAGGGGACCCAGAAAGCAAGTTGTCTATGGAACGGGATTACCGATTCCAACGGAATGCTGTCGTCAGAAATGAAGCCAAACCAGAACAGTTTAAAGCAGGTAAGACTTAGTCGGATTTGTATCATTATAGTGAGTCTCATCTATTTTTTTTAATTGTTGAAAGATAATATAAATGAATTTTTACAATATTCTTTTGGTTAATGTTTGTGATATAACAAAATTGTAAATTGTTTTAGGGCTCAAACCATGTCCCCTCTAATTTTTAGTTGTCAGTGTTTGAAAAAAAATATTACTTTTGTCATTGGAAGAAATTGTATGTGCTCACTTTTGAATTACCCCCCCCCCCTACTAAAAACCTGGAGATTCTAAAAAAACAAGAAAAAAGTCCATTTTTCTCGACATAATGAGTAAATATTGAAATTTTCACCCATTTATTCCAATGGTGCAGCCTGTACATGCGATACAGTGCCAGCCAGCCAGACCAGCTTAAAAACAAAAGAAACTTATGTTGACAGTTTTGGTTGATGGTTTCTAATACTTGTTTCAGTCTTAAAGTACAGATTACCCCATGCATTTATGCTTGTTTTTTGAGTGACTAATCAGGCTTATATCATTTAATTTCATTACATACTAAAACTGAGTCCCTTTTCTTTTTTTTTTTTTCTTTTTTTTAATTTGTAACCTCTTGACATACCTTAGGAAAGCATATAAGTATTATGCCCTACCAAAGGTGACTTGATTCACAGGCATTTGTCTCTCTAATGTATTTTGTGATCTCTGACTTCCTGAGAGAAAGGGTAAAATCTAGGAGGGTAAAAACTTGACACAGCATTATAGCTTTCTGACTTTTTTCATTGTAGGCTACAATCGATTTGATGATCAAATCTTTGTCAATAAAAATTCTGGCAGTCCCACTATTCTCCGCTTTCATCCATACGAAGCCCACCTTGCTGTTGCTGACAAAGATAATGTGAGGTAAATGATTCTAAATCTTCTTTTTATGACAAAGGCATAGAATTTGCCCCTGAAAATCAGCTCATTTGTAATGTTTGTTATTGGAACGGATATTTAAAAAATATTTTTTTCACCAGAGTCCATGTTTAACCTAAAATATAAAATGAATGATAGTATACCAGACATATGCATACTTCAGTAAACAACTGGAAAAAGTTTTAAATGCATTATTTTAGAATTATCAAGTACAAATTTCAACTAAAAGCTTTTAACCTCACTAGGACCTAATTCAAATTAATTTTCAAAAGAAGTCCAAGGGAAGTAACTGAATTGGAAGTGTAGATATGTCAGTATCACAGCCCTTCCTTTTGAAGATGAATTATTCTGCCCAATTTGCATCTTGAAATGCTACTTGGCTATACATTTGAAAAAGTTTTTTATGTTAATCTCACCATGAATAGATTCATTTTAGTACATCTCTTTGATTTCTGGCCCAAGTTTGAATAGTTCTTGTCAACTTTTACCGTGGCTAGTAGTTTTGTAGGTTAAACTTTGTTTTTTCTGGTTATTTAATCATCTTTTTCTTTAACTATTTTACAGTTTTCCTTATGTATCTTTTTACTATACTCTTATTTTAGTGTGTGGGATTGGGAACAAGGCATTCAGCTAAGTTGTGTTAACAACAATCACCCTAAAACCTGCCGCATTACCTCCATGGAATTTATTAACCCTCATGATCAAGCCCTTCTGATGTGTGGATCAGGTTTGTCAACTCTTCTATTCTTAATGCATTTTACATGAAGCTTTCTGAATGTCTTTTATTTAAGTGAAATCAACTATTATTTAATATTCCATATCTTTTATTATTGAAATACATGTTGGCATAATGGAAACAGAGCTTTGGACAACACACAGCATTACATTTTGTGATTTATATTCCTATATAATTCATCTATTTTGTGCTTATCTCTACTCATGTCTTGACTTCTGCTTGACTTGAAAATATTACAGACATTTGGTTGGAGGACCAGAATCGGCATATTCAGTGTGTTCATATTTCACTCTCATCTGAGGAGCCAAAGAATAAATAAAACAATTGCATAGAGGAAGCCACTTATCATAATCACAGATGTTATCAAATGGTTATTATCAAAATCAGTTGGTTCCAAACATTTTATTTAATGAGCTGAAAATCAATGAAAAAAAAGTCAATAGATTTCATAAATTTTTTGTAGCGTGAGAGTGTTTATAACAATGAATCTAATAACATAAATATGAATTTATTCCAATGAATGTAAATTGTTCCAATTTTCGTATCCTTTTCTTAAGGTTATTGTTATCTGAAAGACCCTGTACCAAAAGTTTCTTATGTAGTTTAATTCAATTATTGATAGAAATTTCCTGTTTCAGTTTTTTTCATTTTTGACATGTTTTCATTTTTAAAGATGATGGTTCTGTTCGTGTGTGGAGAAATTATGGAGAGGAGAACAAACAGGTTTTGGTTACAGCCTTCCAGGGATTATCTGAAATGCTGCCCCTTCATCGAGGTAACTTTTCACATTCGAACACAGAGGTTTTGTTAAGAATGCACCTTAGTTTCTCAATTTCAATAAAGTTTAGATGGCTTAATTATCTGAAATATTTTGATATGATCTGATATGATCTTTTTTATTAAAGAGAATTTTTTTTTATTTTTGTCATTGGTCCCTACAAAAAGCTGGTATCCATAATTTTAAAGTATGGGACCCTAAGAAGAAAAATGCTGGGTCTTATTCTTTAGACCTCACCATAAAAAATGAAAACCCTAACCCTGGGAGAGACTAACAAGATGAACTTGAAATATCAATTCCCACTGGTTATGAAAATTTTGGTCTCGTGTGGACTAATGAAAGGCTCTCAAATGCTATGCACTACATCATTAATTTTTCAAACTTTTGACAGCATTAGCCTCTTTGGGAAAAGCTGTAAAAAAACTGTCAACTTGACTGATCTGGAATCCTGCTTAAAAGATATACCAGACTCACAATTTGGGAGAAAGTTCAAAATGTTTTGATTCTCCGAGATCAAACTGCTGCTAAAATTTGACCTTAAACTGACATCTAAAATTGTTTCTAGTCAACAAGGAAAAAATGATGCTTATTAAATTTTTCATTTTTCCTTTGTGATTGAGAAAAATTTTCAATTTTAACAACAAAAAAGCCCCTAAACATCTTGGAATTATGGATAGTTTATGAATTCTTGATTCAAGAATTTTTATCTAACCTATGCAATAATATTTGGGATGTTGCCTTTCAGGTTCTGGTTTGGTATTAAGCTGGGATCAAGTGACAGAGACGTTATTTACTACAGGCGACGCCCGAATCATAAGAATTTGGGACATCAAGCGAGAAGTAAAGACTCAGGTAAACTTTTGTTCCTTCATTCCATAGATCTAATTTTCTGTTTGTTTGTTTTGTGTGTGTGTGTGTGTGTGTGTGTGTGCTCATTTGTAACAGAAATTCTTCATTCCTAAGTAATGCTCATTTATCATCTGTTACCTGAATTATTTTTCACCTGGAAAAATATACTTTTCAAATTGAATATAAATAAGTAATGTATTTATTTGTGTATGATAGAGAAAGTTGATGTGTTTGGATTACATTGTCAAGAGAGGAATTGATTTGTGCCTCTTATCTCTTTCAAAACTCCTAATCATTGATTTTCTCTCACATTATGTACTTGAAATAAGCTTTTTTGGACTGCAGTTAATTTCATCATTAAGCCAGCTTCAGTTTTGTTGGGATGCGATTGAACTAAAAAGAAAATAGATAGTTGAATTTGGTATGACTGATATCAATTCAATTGTAAATGCGGTAGTAATAGATACTGGTTTATAGAAGTTGAACAGTAGTTAAAAAGCTGATCCTATTTACTCCCTTTTCAAAGATTATAGTAGTTACTAAGATCCCAACATTTAAAGATTCCTCTATCTGGACATGATTTATATTCTAGAAATTTTTTAACATAACTTTTTTTTACAAATTAATGTGTTGACCTTTGAAAAGCTAGGCCCTGTCAAATAAAAATCCTAATCCAAGCTATGTTGTTCTGCCAAACTTGTCCATTTTGTTCAGCGGGGGAGACTTCCTTGACCTGTGTCTGATTACTGGGGTCCCAACTCCTCAGCTGCTGTCTTGAAACATATCGAGATATTTATCATCTTTTTCTTTGCAGGACTTGTTCACTGGTGCTGACAGCTGTGTGACTAGTATTGCTTGTGACCCTACCAACATGGCAGTGTTAGTGGCAGGCTGTGGGGATGGTTCTGTACGGATATTTGATAGCCGACTCTCACCTTCTGAATCGTAAGTATCATCTCCAAATTTTTATTCCCTTCCGTCTTTTTTCTTTTTTTTTTCTCCAAAAAATAATTATTGAAATCTGCGAACTGTGTGTAAATAAAGGTAAATTTTCTTTACTTTTAAATGGTATAAACTTGAGTGTCCCATGACAGTCATCCACTCACTATTCAAATTAAAAAAAAGGGTGAAGTTAGTTTGCAAAATAAGAGAAGTAGATACTGATATACTGAATGTAAAGTGGCTTTATGTGTTGATCTGATGTTTTATGATATTTCATTCTGGGTTAAATTATTGTCACAATCTTGGCCCAGTAGGGACTTCAGTTGAGGGAATATTAATGACCATCTGCAGATTTTGTTAGACATTGATTTAAAAAAAAATTTTTTTTTTCTTTCATTTTGAGAAAAGATAGTTAAATTTTTCTTGATTAAATTCCTTTTGGAGGTTTTAGTTCTTTGATGCAATGGTTGTTTAGGTGAGTTTGTTCCACAGAATGGTCACTCAGGTATCCATAACCCCTGGGTCCTTTTCCTTTCTGCACTTACAGTTTACAGCTATGTCCCTGAATTGCTAAGAGTTGGTTGTAGTATAGGTTTGTTTGGTTATACTAATTCATTGATTTTTCTTTTTCTTTTTTTTTTCAACAAGAAAAACCTGGCACAGCAGTTACGTTACAAAAATATACTTGGCAACAAACAGATTAGACATGAATTATTAGCTAACATTGTAAGAACTTATTGTCAAAGTCCAGTCCAAGTAGGTGTGGGTCAAGTTTTTCCACCATAACAAGGATAATCCTCACCAAATTTCAGGGCGTAAACTCTTCACTGTTTGTTTATCATATTTTGCTGAACCAAACCTATATGAATTAGTATTTCCCTTCCGTGATTTGAAATCACAACCATGTGATGAGAAGGCGACTCTCTTACCAACTGAGCTAAACAGACAAGTTTTGTATACCTACAAATTCATTCGTTATATATAGATTACAAAAGTTGCAATAATCATCTTCTGTCAGAATAAAAGTTGGAGTAGAGTTTGACCCTGCATCAGTCAGGTTTGTTCAATAATTATTTTCTTATTTTCCAGCTTGGTGAGGACATTCCGAGAACACAACGGCTGGGTAGTAAATGTTCACTACCAACGAGGCTCATATAGCAGAATAGTTACTTCAAGGTGAGAACACTTTCTATTTCTAATTACTTCATCTATTTTTCCTTGTCTGAAATTTTGTTTTTGTGATATTTTATGTGGAAATTCCTGTCTTAGTCCCAAACCTTACTTCCGACCAAATTATTTTGGTAATCTTGTTTTGAAGGTGAAGTAAAGATGGTTTGCATATTATTTAGTGTGGGATATTTCTGCTTGTTTTTTTTTATTATACAGGTCTGTTTAGTCACTCAATAGGAACTGTCACATGACATATGTCTATTGATGGCATGCTATGTTTGGAGTGATCTATTGAAAATTTGAAAAAGAGGCGTAATCAATGAATGAATTACTTTTCTCACCTTTTGTTGGGTGGTGATCATCAAGAAAAAAAGTCTGAATTTAAAAAAAAAAAAAAAAGTTTGAACACTGCCAGACACAAACTAAGTGATCAATTTAGTATGAACTTACATTGCAACTAAAATTTATTTTAGGGGGTAATTTTCAAAAAAAATTTTTTTCATTCTAGACATAAATTAGGGATAAATGTTTAAATTTTCAGCCCTCTATCTCCATTGTGTAGCCTGTATGCATGATAGATAACCAGCCTGACTGACTTGAAAGAAACCTTTGTTGACAGTTTTGGCTGGCAGTTTCTAATATATTGCTACAATTTCTCATTTTGTCTGATATACAAAAACATAATCTTCCAAATAACTTTTGGACAGAGCATAAATTAGAAAATAGAAATCCATATCCTCCAGGTATATTGTAAAAGAAATAGCATGCAGCCATCCATCATAATGACAGGTTATCTCTTCCCAAATTGTCTTCATTTTTATATGATATAAAATTTCTCAATGTTACATCTTGGTTAACACAGTGATCTTTACTTTAGACAAGTTCTTTTTTATAAGTTATTATTTATTGTTGATGGTATCATTATTTAAATATGTTTCTTTTCAAGTTCTGCTGGTGATATCCGATTTTGGGATATGAAGAGCCCAGATTCTGTTAGGAAGATACAGACCCAGCAAGGATTGACTGCTATGGAATTACATCAATATGCTGATGTCATAGCTTGGTAAGATTGCTTTCCTAATTTATTTTCATTTCTTTTTTTGGCTGCTTATTTATCTTTATTAAAAATTATTGATGCTATATTTTGTTATTTTATTATCGAATCACTGTAGTTCTGCTTGATCAGCCAGCTAAGTCGGCTACATATTCTTCTCTCTCTGCTAGTTTGTGTATCTATCTGCATCTCTGGGCTTTACTATTTTCAACTTTATATTTGCTCTTATCCATAATTGTATCAGCCATAAATGTGTACACCCCTGCCCCCCCCCTTTTAGGATTGTGTTATTTCTAGTTGAACCATTACACAATCAAAACTAATATTATCAGGTATTATTTATAACCCAAACTGTACAGCATTGAAACTCTGCAAAACCAATTTCTAATGAGAAGAAAATGACTTTGAATATCAGGACATAAAATTCTTAAAATACTTTGTCAAGAAATATATTTCCAAGTATTTAATCCTGATTTTTTTTTTTTTTTAATTCAAAATTTGTTTGTATTGAAAACGTTTCAATTATTTTCCATAAACTAAGTAAATTTTTCACAAAGTGATAAATTTTGGTTTGAAATTTTTGCTATAGTAAAATTATATCACTATAAGATAATTTTAGAATTTTTCTTATCTAAAAATCAAGTCCGATTGTTTTAGAAGACATTTATGATGATGGCTTAATGCCATAAATACCAGTATTTACTACGGACTTTTAATTTAGAAAAAAAATAGTCAGTTATAAAGCTTGCAGATAGTCCTCATACACTTGTTAACTATTTTTGTAAACTATTCTAATCTGATAATCTTGTATAGTTTTTGCATATATATATATTTTATTTTAGACTTTCTTGAATTTTTTGATTCCCTTCATTCAGATGAGTTCATATTTTCTAAAATGCAAACCATATTTCAGGACTCTGGCCTTCGAAAATTCTCTCCTCTTTACAAGAAACCGAATCACAATCCACCTTTTTGTTGTCTTGAGAAAATCTGTGTTACCATCTTTTTCTCTGATTTAATGTGGTTTATTCATTGAGCTATTAGTAAATTGAATGTTTTTATTGGGTTACTTTGTACCACGTACTCAAGCTAATTGCTGTTCACTTATAGTTGATAATTCAAGTTCTTCCTTTTTGATTTTTTTCAATTTGTATATTTGTGGTAAGTATTAAAGTGAAAAAGTTTGATTCTACTTGTAATATTTGGGGACGGGGTGACGGAAGAATACCTTTAAGGTAAGATCATACTCCCCTTACAGTGAATGTGTTTTTTAATGTTCGTCATTTTCTCAATATAAAATTTGTACAGAATAGAAAAAAGCCTTATATTTTCATTCACAGTTTGATGTCATGGCCTTTTTTTTTTCCTTTCCCCTTTCAGTGGCTCCAATCAAGCCATAGTCATCCTGAATCATGCAGGGGAGCAGCGCAGTGTCATAAAAAACCATGAGGGCTTTCTGGGCCAGAGAATTGGTCCTGTCCGATGTTTGACCTTTCATCCATACAAAGTATGTACAATTATATCTATGTCTCTACTGTCAATAATTGTTGAATCCTTTGAATCGTTATCTTGAGTCAAAAGGAGTACGAGATTGAGTCTTGTTTGGAGCTTATTCTCTATTTCTAATCTGTACTGTTCACTCACTTCCTAGTTTGATGGTCCAAGTTGTAAATAAAATAAGCTGAAAATTCAAGATCAAAGAAAACAGGTCTGGTTAGTCACTCAATAGAAACCATCACATAACCAATGTCTTTTGCTGTTTTGGGGTGATTAATTAAATGATTGGAAACTTTACTTGCCTTTTGTTGGGTGGTCATCACAAAAAAAAAAGCTGAATTTCAAACTAATGCGAATGCTGCCGGACACCAACTAAGCAATCAATTTAGTATCAACTTACATTGCAAATTGAATCCCCCTTTAAAAACCTATTTTGGGGGAAGAATTTAAAAAAAACAAAAAACAAAGCTTGTTTAAATTTTCAACCCTTTAGCTCCATTGGTATGGCCTGTAAACATGATTCATACATAAACACTCAGCCAGCCAGCCAGACCAAACTGAAAAAAACAACCTATGTTGACTGTTTTAGTGACAGTGTCTAATACTCTCAGTTATTAATAACCATTGACAAGACTTCATCAAATAAATATTAAAATCAGGATGATATTACTACTACAACAATTGTACATGGAAACAATAACAATTATATTGCTGAATGGGGAAAGATGAGAAATGAGCTCAAAACTTAGATTTAATCTTCTTCCAACCATAACAGCTTCAGTAGCTCACTTTTTTAGAGCAATGTCGCACATAGACAGCTTCCCTAGGTAAAAAGGACACTAGTTTGGGTCTCACCTAGAGCTTTTCCTTCATTTCCTATCTGTTCTGTTTACCGATGACCTGATGAGTTGCACTGGAAAGAGACTAAAATCAAGGTGAAAGAAATACGAGTCAAAAAATGATAATCATTGAAATCTTTTTGTTTCTGTTGACTCGATAAATCCTGTGGAAAAAATGTTTCAAATGGTGCCTGAGAGAAGGAGATATACTCATCAGCTAAATAACTACCCTTAAGTGTAAGAGTCTGTTGTTATGGACAGAGAAACAGTAAATTTGAAAGTATCACACTATTCATTATACAAGTAATTAACATACCAACTTAGTTTCAGACCCCCCTTTTCGTCTTAGGCGTAGCCACATTTCAGCCAATTCATTTCTATGGCCTTCTACAGATACAAATTGTATGCAAGGAAAGGGAGTCTCTCCTATAAGTTGCCTTTCTGGTAGTACAAACCAAAAAAATGGTATCAAATAGAAATTTTAAATGTAAACTGCAACACTTTTAAATGTTCTATATCATGCAAGGCTTGCAGTACGGCTTTTTTTGTTTTATAATTTTCAACATGTAAACATCCTCATTTTTTCTCTTTGTTATACAAAAAATTCTTTCTCATATCACTGTTCAGCAGAGTAGAAAATTCTGAACATTACTGTACCAACAATCCAGTATTCGGTATAGATACTTAACCATGAGTCAATCAAACACTGGGGCAATTCCCCCCAAAATAACGCGAGTAGAAATGAATCGGCCAAAACGTTTAGACTGCATCGAAGATGAAAAGAAAAGAATGAACTGTCCGAAGTTGATGTGTCAATGACTGTTCTCAAAGTTATAGACAATATGATTAAGTTTCAAATTCACTTTGTCTGTTTCTATGTTTCTATGCTGAGAAAAAAGGAAGACTAAAAACTAACTTGACCCCTCCCAATACTCTGGCTCTGTTGTATACTTATCTCTGTCTCAGCCTAGACTTCATTACCCAAAATACCCGATCCTGCCTCTTCAGATAGTAATACAAGGACACATAGAAGACTGCATTGTCTTTAGCGAGATCAAAGGTGCCAACATGCGATGTCAGTTTCAAGAACCAAGACGAGAAGAAAAAGGATGTTATTCAAAAAAAGAAAAAGAGAGATATCAAGCCAAATATGTATTTGCTTTCGATTAGCATAAACCCCTGATGTTGAAGGCAATATTTCAAGCCCACGCTCCTGTGTACAGTTTAGCATTATTTCTTCACTCATGTTATCAAATTTGAGGTTTATCTTTCTCAGACAATGCAGGGATATCCCCGATAGATTTGAAGTTCCCTTTTCTGTTCATTACAAAATACTCATTTTCTTTCCTTTGTGATATTCATGGGGATTAAAAAAGTTTAATTATTTACTACAACGTCAATACTATTTTTGACTCCCCTAATATTTCAAAGCTAACTTTCCTTTTTTAAAGCTATGGTGGTATCTATAATTAAAAGACTTTACTATCTCTCTTTCTATTTCATCAATTTTAGTATCAGGTCATTGAACCAACTGTTCTGTTTTAGACATTTTTGTTATGTTTTTGTTCACAGTATTTGATATTTTTAGATATGTCCAAACACGTCTCAATTATAACTTTGTTGATCAGTTGGTTCTGATTATGTTAATCAATGGAAAGAAGAGGTATGATGTCACTGTAAGGTGTGACAACATTAAAAGAACATCTATTCTGATCAATTTTTTTTTTTTTTCATTAGCTGTTATAATGTCGTAATAGACTGTATGAGGTCCACATATTTGTATTTAGGTAAAAAAAAAAGCCAAAAATGGCCATTTATGATTTCTATTGAAAATGATACTTGCAGAATATCTCAATATCGCAATATTTTACAAGATTGAAAATCGATTGACTCGAAGAAAGACTTCTTATTCTTCCTCCTCCTCCAACTACCACAGATGGCGGATGCATCGTTGAACTTATGGTTCTTTAATAATCTCTCATCTGAGTCAGTTGTGATTAAAAACAAGAGGGGCAAGAGTTAATTGTATTATATGGCTATATCATTCATAAAATATATTATTTAGTTGGACTTGTGTAATTAAATGTTTTGATAGTTAATTTTTGATGTGATATTTATCCTTATACAATAATAAAAAAGTGATTCCCGATAGAATATCAAATTCCTTATCCTTACTTTCTTGGCTGCAGAATAAAGGTTGTAAATGTAAATTTCTGCCTGTACTTCATCCAAATGTTTTCCTTGTTTTTATCTCTTTTCTCTTTTCTCAAGTTTGATTTTCTTTTTCAGGTCAAACTTGCGGCCGGGTGCACTGATTCTCTGGTGTCCGTGTACTCCACGGCGCAGCGACGTAGTTAACCCCTACCTTGTTGCCAGTGCGCTTTTTGTGATTCTGGACAGTCTGCATTCTGGACGTCTCCCTACCTACCACCCACATGATTCTTACATCAAGAAGTCTCCCCACTCTTCCTAGCCGAGTGGCAGAGATAATAAACATCTTAATTTCAATTCTGAATGGAAAATCCTGGAAACTTTCTCTTTACAGAAGGTGAAACAGCTCAGTGGAGGCAAAGAAAATGATTTCAATAAATTTTTTTGAACTATTAAAACATTTTGAAAGGTTTGGAAGGGAAAAAAAAAAAATTATATGCATATACAGTATATGTGTGTGTATATATATATATATATATATATATATATATATATATATATATATATATATATATGGAGGTATATTGTGTGTGCCTATGTATGTATGTGCAAATATATTAATATTCAGTTACATATACACTGAATTTCGAATAATAGGTCATTTATCCTTTCTGTTTTTACAAATTGAAATGAGTATATATATATATATATATATATATATATATATATATCTGTGTGTGCGTGCGCAAAAAAGGAAAGTATCACACTTTTAGTGATTGTTTCTCTTAATTTTCTTTCTTTTGTTACTCTACTTTCCCTACCTCCCAGCAGTTTCTTCATTTTTTGTTCCATAGGGCACAGGGCGGGCTACTACAAATGTCTCTCTTACAGGGTTGCTAGCTCTGATCAGAAGGGGAGATAATCTAAGCTTTATCTTCGACACTTACCCAACACTGGCATCGAACCTCTACTTCCAGACTCACTCGATTTTCCGTATTCGACAGTACTCCAATGCCTGTGTTGGGTAGGTTTGTGATGAAGCTCGAATTATTCTTCTTTTTGGCCAAATCTGGCAACCTTATCCTTTTACCTTGCCCATTGTAAGGTTACCTGAAAAAAAGCTGCATATCAGGTGAGCTCTTAGCCACTCGACACAGTCTTGCCTAATGACTTCACCCTTCGACGTTATTCAACAGATTTGTAAATAATACTTTTTGTTGAATTATCACATCATAAACAATCTGCTCCTCGACTCTTGCATTAAATAAAGAGAAAAAATTTCTTTTTGCTGGGGATCACTTTTAAAAAAAATTAAATCCTACACATTAATAACTCCCTCTGATTTTTATTAATCAGTATCTCAGATTCAGTTGCTCCTGTGTTGTGTGACACGTGAGGCAGTCTCTGTTGAAATGTGTACGATTTTCAGTTTCAGCCTCTATCTGTTGTAAGCTCATCTTGGGCCGTCCTCTCTTGCTTCGGGCTATTGACATCCATTTGATGGCTTTATTTTTAGGTCTTGTCATGGGGAGCCTTAAGACATACCCCCGACCAGCGGGAGATGTCTTCTGCAAATGATGGTTGATATGGGAGGCTGTTTTGATCTTTCCCTATCCTTCTTATCTGAAAAAAAAGTCCTTCCATTTGATGCCCTGGCTTTCGTAGATGACTTTCTTGTTTTACTCAATTATTACCTAATATTTTTAGAAATCTCCATTCTTCCGTGATCAATTATTATCAGAAAGGTAACATCATTTTAAATTCATTATATAGAAAGAAAATTTATAGCTGATCATATCTGAATACAATCATAGATGGAAAATGATCTTAAATATAGAAATGAGTTGAGGATTTCTGTTAATTCTGTGCTGTTCTCTGTCATGAATGTCTATTGATTTCCTCAATTGGATTGAAGCATACTTTAAATATTTTTTTATTCAGTATTCTTAGAGAATTATGTATTGTATTCTTTCTCTCTCCTTTAGGTCAGAACATTTGTAGCTAACCATCAACTGAATCTGATAATACGTTATTATGCTTCGTAGGGGCTTAATAGTAGTTGATAATTTACAGTTTAAGAAATCTCTGTGATTACTTTATGACTTAATTTGCCAGATATATTAATCAGTACATTAGACGTTGCACTTTCAAATTTTTAGTCATTTGGATCAACGGTTCTCAAGAAATCTAATGCACTGCAATTACTTGACAGCTGGCCATTGTATGACGTTGACATTTGCCAGATATATTACTCAGCACACAGGGCTAGTACAATGTCAAGTTTAAATGTTTTTGGATTTAGTTCTTGAGAAATCTAATTAAAAAAATTATAGATCATTTATCTAAAATTATAGATCTAAATTTAGATGTATAGAATATATAGATTGTCAATAGATCTAAATTTAGATGTATAGAATATCTAAATTAGAAACACGGAAGAGAAATAGCAGAAACATTTTAAAGCTGTAGTTTATTTTACACGACTATTATAGCAGTCTGCTCCACGCACCGAAGTCCAGTCCTTTCCAAACATATACCTTGAGAACGTGCACTGCCCAAGAGAGTTTAAATTCCTGGCTGTCTGTTCTACTTGACTGCTTTTAGAGGAGAATGTTTGCTTTGTATTTTAGTTGTCTGTTTTTTCTTTTTTAGATTAATTTTAAACTTGGGCAAAAAATGAAGTTTGCTAATTTTAAGCTTGCTTTAAAAGAAAAAGGATGTCAGTTCAACATTGTGTCCTCTTTTCACCCGACCCTACTACAATGCAATAAGTTAGTCAGGTCGTTTTGTTCTTCAAATTTTCATGGCATCATCAGAGAATTTTTTAAAAAATTCTCTAAATGATTTGAATGAGCATAAAGTCAGGGTCCAGTTCCGCATTATAATTGTTCAGTAAATCAAACCCCACTTCTAGATCGTGATGCATTCGATGGAAACTACCCGATTTAGTTTTTTTTTTTTCCTCTGAGTTAAAGGCTAGAGAAATTCTTTCTGCCTTGTGCCGAAAATTAATTTCGAAAGTATTGGGGACGGACAGACGGACGAACCCTCTCATAGAGATGCGTGTAGATGCATCTAAAAACAAAAAAAACTTCCATTAGTTCCAGACTTACTGCCTTATTTATGTGAAACAGGCCAAGCATAGAATCTTATCTATTTATTTTTCAACTCTATAATTAAGTTTTATTGGATGCTACCGACTACTAGTTTTGCTTCAGTACTTAGATTGGTGACCACTTCTGAACAGTAGGTACCGTAATCAAACTGAGGCCTCTGTGCCTAAGGGCATACTGAAAGGTGCGTGTGTGCAGGGGGATTCTCCCCCATGCTCTTTGTCGGCGAATTTCCTTCCTTATTAGGCCCGCACGCCCACTTTGATGGCAAATTAGAGGCCTGAAGCCCCTAATAAAGATCTTTAGTTACGCCCATGTGTGTTCCAGACTGAGCAAAGCTTAGTAAATATCAACTGCAAGCTTTGCTTCATGTTGAGAGTTGATGGCTGCATTCTCGGCTGCATTTTCCTTCATCTTTCTTACTTACTGACGTAGATCGACAACCTAATCTCGGTTACTGTCTATGGTTCGGAGGAGGGTCGTTAACATTCAAAGAGTTCTTTTTCGGACAAGCGTATACTCCTTCTCAACGTGTCGACCAAGTCAGACAAGCGCGGAGTTCAACCAGACGTGGCTTCCACCACTTAGCAGAGACGAGTTGTGAAAATCCAGGCCTAACAAGGGAAGGAAAAGACATCATCCGAATCCAACTTCATAGCATTGCCTCCATTGGAGGAAAATTCTGTTTACCACCCTCACGTTTGGATAGTACAACTGAAGAAGGCTGTAGAATGGATTGGCCAAAATCTCATGTCAACTGCACAAACAACAAGGAGTTCAAACTGAATAACTCTTTGACTGATTCGAGTTGTAATAAAAAGCAAACCCCAAAAACTAAGATAAAGGAAAATAGTAGTCAAAAATTACTAATAATGGTTTGAAATACTTTATCTACTAGTTTGCATGCTAGTGCCTTTACACTACGGCATCAGCCATCCCTGCCTAGGCTTCCCATATCACAAATTTCTCTCGTCTCGGCTTGCGATATGTGAAATAGATTTAGAGGTGACAAGTACCCAAAGTGGTGTCACTCGCCAAACCATTCTCGCTTATGGCACCTGCTATTCCCTAGTGGTCACCCATCTAAGTACTGACCTAGCTCAAAGTTGCTTAAATTTGGCAATCATGTGCAAAACTGTATCCTGTGTGATTCAACTGAAAGCAATATTTCATCTGATGAAAAAAGAATATTTTTATTGATATTACTAGTACAAAAAAAAAACAAAAAAACACATGGCACTCTAGAGGTCTCAGTCTCTCTCTTATCTTTCAGTTTCAAGGGTTAGATTTGATCTGCTAAGTTATAGAGTTCCAGTAGCTCAGGATATAAGAACAGATGTGCGTTTAGCAGGGTTTCCCAAGCAAAAGGGACGCGATTGCAAATCTTGTGGGGCTTAATGAATTTGTAGGTATCTAAGACTTGTCAGTTTAGCTCAGTTGGTATGACAGCCACCTTCCAATTACTTGGTCATGATTTCAAAATCCTGGCAGGGAAATGTTTATTTTACACATAGGTTTGGTTAAACGTGACAGGATAGACAAACTATGAAGATTTTCCTCCCGTAAATTTTGTGAGGATTGTTCTTGTTAGGTGATGAGAAAAACAAAATCTACTCCAGATTTGGACTGGCCAAACTTAATGATGCACATATCTTGTAACCCAGTACCGTCCCCAGTACTGGGTTAAGGCACTTCTGGGGGGGTGGGGATCTTGCATGAGATAGCCTGATGGAGCCCATCCCTCTTCAGGCTACCTCAATCCTGAGTGCTGAGCATTGAAAGCATTTACATGTCTTCGGTTGACTCAGCCATGGATTGAACCTACGACCTACCGAACTGGAAGTGAGCAATAATTACTAATAATGGTCTTACAATACTTCATCTAAAGAAATATAAAGAATAAAAAAAGAAAAAAAATCAAATCGCCATAGCCCAACTAATGGCTTGCCCGACCAACCAGCCAAGCGGGCGACAGAATCTTCTCTCTTTGCTCTTGTGTGTGTATGCATGCCTCTGGACACTCCTGGTCACATTTTGGGGGCTACTAACTGGAGAATTTGGTTGAGTACACCACTGAGCACCAATTTCTTCTGGTTATTTTGGACCAACAATGCCCAAATCTTGTGTTGGGGTTTTAGGGGTTTTTTTTTCCATAATTATTAGTTCTTGTACACGCACAGACAATAGTGATTCATTTATGTGAGGTACGGATATCTTTTATTTCATCAAATATATCCGTTACCTCTCACCTATACATATTCTCTGTTTTTGTCCCAAATTTCTCTTCTATGACCTATTGTTCCAAATATCAGTTTATTTACAGCTGTATATAAAAAAAAATATATATATATATATATATAAATATATGATAAATAAATTCACCTGAGTAATTGTAGCCACAAACTGTAAGTAGAGTTGCTATATAATCAGGTTATTTCTTTTCTTTCAACCTGTGGGTGTATGTATATATGTATATGTGTGCATGAGTGTATTGTTCAGTCACCCACTGGATTTTGCTGTGATATCTAAGACATACACAGAGATGCCTCACCCTCAGTTGCCCGTTTTTATAGTCCCCTTTCAACTTCTCGTAGCTCTTTTTGCCTCTTAGAAACCTGTTAGCGTTACTAGGACTATTGCTTGGGTAATATCTCCCTAAATTTAACAAAACCAAAAGCCAGGGTTAGGCTGGCCTCCACTGAAGAAGATTACCCACATCCCGCCCGATGGTAAAACTTTCAACTGTTCCTGTTTAGAATAATACCTTAAAAGTCCCTTTAGTTGTCTGTTACCTGTAAAAGTGAAGAATTTTACACTTGTAGCATGTACTCAGAAGGCATTCTTGACTTTGTTTTTTTTTTTCTTGGGTCCTTAAAGCTCCTGTTGCCACCACCACTACCACCTAATTGTATTTTCCAGTGACCAAGAGGGGTCTTCTTTCCAACCCTTCGTATTTCCCTTTATGTGAACAGTGAGTCTATCAGGCGGATACTGATGCCTCAGAGGATTATCTTTCCCCTTTCTCATGCACTGTGTAAGTATAAAATGATATATAGATATAATGACCTTTTTCTTATTTCTTCAATTGGAAAGGAAAGATTTTGCTTTTATGATGTTTTTGTTTTTAAAAAAATTATTTTTTTTTCCAAATGTATGACATATCTCTAAGTGCATCCTGTAATGGGAGCCCCAATCCCCTTTCCTCTCAATTTATGTACTGCTGTCATTCCAAGAACTTTTGAAAGTCAACATGTGACACTGGATTTATCCTTACTATTCAGATGGTGACTGGCTGGGTGAAAGAAGACCAAAAAAATACATACTGTATAGTTCTTACCTTCTGATGTTTTCCCCCTCTTTCTTTTTGTCCCCTCCCCTTTCTCCTCGGACATCTGCTGCTTATGTTGTTGTTGTTGTTATTGTTGTTGTCTACATTCATACCCTGAGATGAACCTTAAGGAAGTAGCTTCCAAATATGATGTGGTTAAGAACTGGAGTGACTCAACAGAACAGAAGAGAGAAAGAGAAATATTGCAACTTGAAGACAGGGTTGGTGACACTTGAAATTTGTGCAAGGGTCTCATGTACCCAAGGCAAGACTTGAAATTGGTACCTCTGCTTTTACTTCAACAACTTTTTTTTTTTCAGTTTAGAATGTACCCTATGTCTGCCTAATGGACAGCCGGCTCTGTTTGCGGACAATACAGAAAGCAATGGCATTTCTTCATGGTTAAAACTAACCTCCAACCACTACGTCAGCTTTTGGATTACACTAAAATCCTTTAATTTGATTTATTTCCTTTTTTTTTCTAATTATTATTACAATTCAAAAATGTTTGCTCAAAATCAATGCAATTATCTGAACTCTCCCCAAAGCAAAACATTAATAAATTAAATGTCTTCAATTTTTTTTTTTTTTTTTTTTTTTTTTGACAAACTGAAAATACTTAAATGTAAAAATGGTAAGAATGATCTTACTATCTTTTGGAATGGTTTCCATTCCAGCAGAATTGTATATTTGGACTGGTGTTGCCAGATTGGCCACAAGGGGAGATAACCCAAACTTAATCTCTGAGACTCAACCAACACAGGCATTGTAATAGTGCTAGAAGTGGAAAATCGATCGAGTCTGGAGACAGAGGTTCAATACCAGCCTTTGGGGACTCCTATTCCAATGCCGGTGCTGGGAAAGTTTCAGGAGTAAAGCTCTGATTATCTCCCCTTCTGGCCAAATCTGGCAACATTGATTTGGACTCTGACAGACATGATGTATTTCTGCTGTGTTTTTCTTTTCTTTTCTTTTTTTTTGTTAAGTCTTATTTATTAAAACTTTGAATCGATATTATTTTTTTGACAGTGTAGTAATGCATATGTGTGTGTGATGTGTATATTATAGTTCAAAGCATACAGCTCTTATTAATGTGTATACTTTTATTATTTTCATCATTTGGAAAGGCTAAAAATGTATTAAAACATTTAGTAATATAAATTGAATAGTTTATTTATTTCACTCCTCATTGCCATGTCATTTCAATTACGTTTGGTTTCATTGTTTCTTTTATCTGAAATATCAAATGATTAAAGAATTGCATATTTATATTTGTGTCAGAATTAGGTGTTTTAATGACTGCGTTGAAAATATTTCTGGGTTGATGATTGGCTTGTCTAATTACCCCAATAACATGGGTGTTAGAGAAAATTTCCGAGATCGAAACTTAGTGCTACCAACTGGAGAAATATTTTCACACTTGTTTGACTACTAAAAGGCGTTAAAAAATTTCCGATAGCCAAAAACACCAAAAAGATGCTAAAAATGTTTTAGCACTACTGTGCTAATTTAACAATTTTCGCACTTACAGATTTTTTTTATTTGCCGAAGACGGAATTTCAACGGAAGACGGAGATTCAACATCCATTCAATCAGTGCAGTCTTTAGATTAGCTCTATTACCATTTTTTCTGAAGTGGTTGAATCATGAAGTCAAAGGTTTTCAAACTATATTGCAAGATGACATACCAATTGAAAATGAAAGGAAGTAGACAAAAACATATCAATCTATGGGAAAAAATTCATCTTAGCATATCATCCCCATGTACATGCTTATCAACCCATTTTTTTTTCTTCCATCTGTCATTAAGAAGATTAAGATCCCACAAAATCTAGTGATAAAACCACTAGATTGGAAACTCTATGGTGGAAGCAGGATAGACATAATACCCATACTGGATACGTTCAAGGCTTGAAATACATATTTGGATAAAGCTGAAACTCAAACTGTGAGTTATGGCTCACAGTTTGAGAACCACAGCATGTGATAATCAAAAACTCTTTTTTTTTTTTTTTTTTTTTTTTTTTTTGTAATTATTGAATATAAGTTTGAGAGGTGAATCTCTATTAATTTGGGACAATTTTTTCACGTCCTATGCTCATAGGGGTAGAGTTCATGCCTTACCTGGGAAAGCAGCCATTCTCAACCTTTACTTTTTTTCTCTCCATGTTTTCTCAAAAGTTTATTTTTCAGGGACACAATATGAATTGATACAAATTGATTTATTATTATTTCAGTCTAAATATATACAGTTTGCATTCACTTTGCACTAATGCCTTTGGGGAAGGCATGAATCCATCTCTTCTCCTCCGCAGCAATGGGTAAAATAGAGGTATATTGAGAAAAACTGCAGTAGATTAAAAAAGCTTGAACAAGTCTTTCATCTTTAAGCACTTATTTTTAGTATTCTCCTCTTGGTGATACAAACGTGAAAGTTTTTTTTTGTTTATTTCAAGAGAAATATTTCTGGTTAATTTACAATGATCGGCCAGTTATGCAACAAACATCAATAAGCTGTAATCATTTAATCGAATAGTTCTCCCATACAAAAATTGGTATTTGTCTAAGTATTTTGAACAGGCAGGAGTTGAGCTTTCCTGCTTGCTACCCATGGATGTTTAGCATGCTCAAATCTTTGGGGGGGACACTCTTCAACTTTTACATTCATCGCGTGTTTACAACATTGGGTGACACAATGGTTGCTGACATTGAGAATGGAATCGTCAAGCTGAGTTCAACCTCCGGCTGATGCAGTTTGCCTTTGTTTTGCACTAATGCCCTTGCGAAAGGTATGAATCTGTCTCTTGTCTGTCCCAACTATGGGTGAAATAGCAAGGTGTACTGGGCTTTCCAAAGTCTCAGGAGAGGGACAACTCTAAATACAAAACTGGAGAAGTTAATGAGAAACCATTTCGCTATATCCCCCAAAGAACAATCATGGCAAATTGCACAATGTAAAGCTGTAGAGAGCCATGATTTCTGTGTCCTGAAGGGATAGACAGCACTTTCTGAAGATTTCTGATTGTCTCTCATTGACACCACTTCAGCTTCAGTATTATAACTCATATCTTATCGCACTGATTTACTGTTACTGGATCGTTGATATTACTGTCCTTCATTCTCAAAGAAAATTGATCTAAAACCAAGATGAAGACTATTACAGGTATGTGTTGCCCGATGACGGCTGGGAGGACACTTGGCAAAAAATTTTATAATACTGTATACTGTGCTAATCTATGGCATACTTGACCATAGCTACACCACTTGCTCTGACTGAATAGACAAAATTATTCACTATATTGCGAATAGTTTCACATGATGTGCTCCTTTTTAAATCCTATAAATTTTGAATAATATATAACGTGCATCATTAAGCTAGCTAGCAAGTATACTTTTTTTTATATGAAATAAATATTGTGCAAGAGTGTCTATGTGTAGCATAGGCTAGCCTACATTGATGAAACTTCACCATTGTTTGCATCTGTCAGCTGTTATAAATTTGTGTTTGTATGTAATGTTTGCAATCATTTTATCTTATTTAATGAGAAGAAACAAGTGTTGGGCAAGTCTTTCTTTATGCGAAAATTGACATTGGAATTCAAAAGGAGGAAAAACCAAGTAAGAAAGGTATAGTAGCATTTTTATTGGTTCAGTATTCTTACCTACAAAAATACTAATGGATCAAATTGACTGTGCAGTAGAAAAAGACAATAGATACGTAACCCCAAAAAATACCATAAAATGTTAGCAAAAAGAATATTTAAATAGAAACATGTCAGTTCTGTAGCATTGCGATATTTTGCACCTACATTGATGTGGGGCTTCATAATGGAGCCCCACGTCAAAGTGGGTGCCAAATGTTTAAAGGAGAAAAGGAAGAAATGATTTGATATTTCATCGTAGCCATGTTGGTTCATCTCCAATTGTCAGAACTTGATGCTGTGGAGACTCAGGCAATTCTCTTTCACTTGCTCCAAGCTTTGTTATGGTTGTATTACGTCAGTGAACTTGCATCTTTTATCTCCTCAAAAGTGTTATATTTGGAGGTTGCTGAACTCGTCCTGCAGTTAAGTCTCAAAATATTCACCCGAAAGAAATTTTCAAAGAATTATTTTAAAGTCCGTAATTTCAGCTTCCATCATTTTCTAAACAAAACAGAACAAAACATGAAACTGTAAGGGTTTTGGAAATACACACCTGTACAGTGCTATCTACTCAATAGTTTCATGGCCTCCTTGTGGTGCCATGTACTGCCTTTTCTTGTTCTTTAGCTACGTGCATTATTTTTTCACATAGCTATTACTGCCATTAATAAAATGCTTAAAGTATACCTTTTTCTTTTTTACAGCTATTTTTACACTAGCATTTGTTTTTTTTTTGTGTGTCTTGTATTTTAGGCATCTCAGCTTTTTCTACCACAACCTATCCAGTCACTATATTATTTGTGTGTGTTGAAAACTATGACGGTGACTTGGAACTTCTTCTTTTTCGAATATCGAGATGCTATTAAATTTAGCTCAAAAATGTTTCTGAGGATTAAAAATGTCCACCGTTCCGTTGGGTTGCTTAGGTAAATAGTCTAATATCATTATCAAAGGAAGAAGGGTTCGCTCAAGTATTTTGACCAGTGATTGCCGGCTCAAGTGTGCTCGATTTTTTTTTTTGGATAAGATTTTATCTGAAGACGGCGATTTTAAGGAGGAAATGCAAAACTACACCACGGTTAAGTAGGTAAAGGTTCCTCATTATCATAACTGTAAGTTGACAGTTTAAAAAAAAAACAAAAAACAAAACGTTTTTCATATCAGAACGCCATGTTATTGTAAAATAACAATGCAAATAGCCTGTTTGGATAAGACACCCAGCAATGTAGTCACGTGACTTATGAAACATTCTTCATTTTTACACACGAATAATTTTTTTCTTTTTCTTACTAAGATATCAAAATGTTATATTTACGTTTCAGAAATTTACACCAGAATACGAGACACGGTAAAAAAAAAACACTCCCTTGCCTTATTCAATGAAATCTTGCGCGAGTCAGGAATTGAAGAACGTGCATTGTATTTATGTATGTGTGCGTGTATTCAGCTTTGGGCTGCGTGGAGAAAAATATATTGCACCAATTTTTTAAGTGGAGGAGAGCTCATCTGCAATGAAAATCAGAATTCGAAATCCTAGGCTCGATTATGGAAACACCAATAGGAAATGTGCAACCGTCTCAACCACCAAGCTGACCCTAGATATTCAGTAAGATTAACTAAGTCTTGCTCAGGGGCACTAAGTGAGAATCCAACTCCATCAGCTATAGTCGGCTAGCTGAGCTTGTTAACCATTGCTCTTTGGCTGGGACCCTAAATGCCGATAACAGCTTAAATTTTTTTTTTTTTAATTCATTTCAAAAAGTGTCATGATTATCCAAACTACAGACCAGATTTTCTCAATCTTTTTAGACTGGAGGGACCCTTGAAATAATTTTTATATTTCAAAGAACCCTACACAAGAATATCATATATACAGTTAACAGTTCAGAAATTTATGTGTATTATAATCTAAAAGTAATTATCATGTTATGAGATGGCAGCAGGTGGTCTTTTCCGGTTTGTAAACATTATTGTCTATGCTCCACCTCACATGGAGAGACCACAAGACAGCACAATACACCCGGGAGAAGACAGGAGTCAGGGACATCCTAGAATCCATTAAAAAACTCAAATGGCTATGGGCTAGCCATGTCGCAAGAATGGTGGACAACCGTTGGACATCGCGACTCACGTCTCGGATCCTCAGAGATCACATGCACGACCGAGGCCGACAGGGTATTAGATGGAGACACGAGCTAGACAAATTTAGAAAGTACTGGCTCTGCGACACCCATGATAGAGAAGTTTAGTGAATCCTGGGGAAGGTCCAACAACGGACGTTAAGAGACTGATCATGAAATATTATTGTGCTTTTATTATCAAATGGCATCGTGAAACGGACCGGTACTTTCTCTTTCTTTATCTATCTATCTATCATATATATATATATATATATATATATATATATATATATATATATGTGTGTGTGTGTGTATGTGTGTGCGTCAATGACGAAAAAGCCAAGTACTTTTCCTATGCATGTATGAAAAATTCGCCGAACCGTAGGGCTCTGCAAAACCCCGTTTAAGGAAGGTTGATTTAGAGATTGCCTTTATTTTTCACTCCTTAAACTCCTAAATCCTGCTTTTTAAAACGTAAGTCTATGTTTATTCTATAATGAAGTTTTTACTTGTTGAAATCCTGGTTAGAAAATATAATTAAAAAGACGGAAAGGTTATTTCAAAGGAAGTACGCACATTATATGCAAGCGTGTAATTATTTAGACGTAAATTACAGCTTATGTTATGCAGCATGAGTTGCTGTCCACCAGAGATAGCTTTGTGGTTGAAGTATTAAATGTAGATCATTTTTATGTAGTTCGTTTCTGTCATAAAATGCTTATCTTACAATTGAAAAAAAAAAGGAAGATTGTTTATTAAAATCTTTCCAGTATCAAATGGTAATACGTTTATGTTCGTTTATTTTTGCCCCTTTGTTTTCTACTTAATTTCTGTAACGTATTTATCTTTGCTTTGTCAGTCCTTAAAGATTAGCCTAATTCCTTTCTTACTTAAACGTTGACTTGAAGATTATCTATGACAGGAGTCGGCTGGCTGTTTGGGAGGCGGGTCGGATTTGAAATGGTTTAAGGTCTTGCGGGCCAAAGCAAACGAAAAAAAAAAAAAAAAAAAGGAAGAAAGAAATGAAACGCTGCTCGTACAAGGTTATGGAAAGTTTGTCTTTAATACCTTCAATGTTTTTTCTATCATGGGAGTACATACCTGCATGAACTTTCCCGTACTACTAGTCAATGAGAACTATGAAATTCTTGTTAAATTGTGGTTTGAATTCAGTTGAATATATTAATAGAATAACAAGGATGTTTAGTGTTGAAACCTTTCTAACTATAAAACATGGATTCATTTATAGTCACGGCAAAAATGAGACTTATTTTTCGATTCTGAATTTTATTCTGTGCTGATACAGGACGGAAACAAATAACTAGGTTTTTCAAAGAGATGGAGACCTAACAACGGACAGGAACCGGATCGTCTAAGACACTCAAGAATTTTACAAAAGAGTCTTTTCCTCCAAACAAGGAACACAAAATGCAACACATGAGCAATCACTTCGAAGATTTCCTAGAAGTTGATCTGTGGGAGGTGAAACAAACCATCAAAGAAACAAACATAGGAAAGGTCCCTGGACCACATTACATCACCATCGACCTACTCACAAAAGCAAGTAAAGTCTACTCTGGGAAATTGGCCATTCTATCAAACTTACATCTTAAAAAAAAAAACGTAAATTCTCAGAAGATTGGAACACTAGGATCATAATGGTTGTCCTATAAAAAAACAGAAGCCGGAAGACCTAAACAACTATAGACCAATAAGCCATCGACAATCTCCATTCGATAAATCAACTAAAAGAAGAAACAGCAGAATATGAAATGCCACACACCATAACATTTACCGACTTCATGAAGGCCCATTGATGCTAACACTGTACAAGGTGTAGACTCCGTGCGCGACAAATATACAGTCATAACAGCTGATGAGGAACCAGTCTCTTCATCAGGTTACATAAAGACCGGGAGCCTTTTCAGCTCGAAAAAGAGGTAAGACAAGGTGATACCAGCTTCACAGCCTACCTCGAAATGATCTTCCGAAACCTAGACTGGGAGAATAAAGGAATGCCCAAGTAACCTCAGACTTGCTTCATGGGCCCATCTAATGCGAAACGAACTGAATGAAGAAAGCAAGAGAGTTACTCTCCACATGCGCAGTAAAACAAATGTATAACAAACATGATGAAGACAAATATACAACGATAAAAATCGAAAACATTGAACTGGAGAAAGTAGACCACTACATCTACCTAAGACCACGAATCTCCATGAAATTCTCAAAAAGAGAAATAAAGCGGAGAATCACTCTAGAATGGCAAGCTTTCGGTCAAGTTAAAACTTCAAAAACAGGAAAATTTCATTAATCCAAGAAAGAAGTGTACACAACCAGTGCATTCTCTCGATAGTCATCTATGGAACTGAAACATGGAACTAAACCAAGAGACCTACCCTCAAACTGAGAACCTTGCAACGTGCACATGAAAGAATTATGCTCAACATCGCATGGGGAGATCACAAGATAGCACAATATATGCAGGAGAAAACAGATGTCTGAGACATCATAGAATGATGACAATGGGCTGGTTATGTTGCAAGAATGTTAGACAACCGCTGGTCACCACGACTAACAACGTGGATCCGCAGAGGCCAGCAGAATATAAGATAGCGATACGACCTAGACAAGTATTAGCTCTGCGACACCCATGAAAGAAAGGTCTGGCAAATCTTAGGGAATGTCCAACAACGGACACTAAAATGCTGGCGAAACTAAAGAATTTTGGGATGCAACGTGACATGGAGTCGGTGGCCGTAGTTTCGAGACCCCTGATCTGTGGATAACCACATGAAAGACAGTGTCCCAGAACGTTGACAGTCCCTTGAATTATTAGTATTGACTAGTTTATCTTTCGTCTTTATTGTTGCTTTTTATCACAACCTAAAAACTATTACGTTATCGCTCCCGACTCGTAGCCAGGGTACAGCAAGTTGGGGAGAACGAAATACTCAGTGTTGCTAGAAAAACCCAGTTTGGAGGGAAAAAATAGCCAAAAACTGCAAAAAAAATTGCCATAATGTTATTTAGCGCTTTTTCGCACTGCCGAAACAAGAAACGCACTTAACTTGGCGCGAAAAGAAAATTTATTCAGAAAAATAAGAGGCTATTTTCTATATAGGAAAAATTGATTCACTTCACATTGACTGGGGTGTGGATAATTTGCAGGGGGAGCCAATATACCCCCCTAACGACGAGCCTCTTATTACTACTACTACTAGTTAATCCCCGTAGAAAAATAATTCACACATGTACATATTTCACCCGCTATCCGAAAGTAGAGCATTCTTATAAAAACGTTTCATAAGCCAAAATAACGTAAAGCGAAAAAGCAATTAATACTGATTTATATAGGACAAATATTTTGAGCGTCCCCAGACAGAAATTTAAGATGAAGATGGTGCGTTCTCCCTCTATAATGGCTCGGAGCAGAACAAAAGCTGAGCTTTCGAAAAACAGAAACCACCTGTATTTGAATAAGCAGAAAAATCTGAAAGTGGAAATAAGATAGCTTTGCGAGGTTGAATACACTTACTAATCAGAACAGTCACCTATGGGATTTTCGAGAGAACCCAGATGTATAACTGATCGCCTTTGCTTGAGAGGTTTAAAAATCCCTGAGTTGAGATAATACCTTTAGTTTCGGGCAGATGAATTAATCGCCAGAGGATCTGGCTCTGCCTATCGCCCACGCATATTTCGAAAGGAAAATTATGGATTCCCGAATCTGGAGACAACAGTATGAAGCTTGCTTAGGTTAGCATGATTTCAATATCTACCAGCTGAGAAGGGAAAAATCAATCATAAACCCTCCAGTTGTCGGCTCCACACACGAAGGGAGCCGACTATTATATTTTTGAATAGCAACAGAAAGAGTGGGTGCAGAGAAGCCACCAGGGACTGCATAGATATCTACCTTCCTTGTCACCACGAATATCCTGACCCTCAGAAGATTTCATCTTTGGCGAAGCTATACCAATAGATATACCAAGAGACATCAAGTGGATTCCCCGAATAACTTATAATTTCGATTCTAGAATTTTGTTGAAGCTATGCCAATAGACCTACCAAAAGATATCAAGCAGATAACCTGAAAGACAGACTGATAGTTATTCCATAGTGTCCTCACCTGTATCAGCGCACATTTTGACTTATCATCCTGTTATAATATTGAAATAAATCTTATCGCACATTTCAACACCGAGACGATTATTCTTTTCAATTTGTGACACCCCCGATAGTCTTTGTTCCAGTGCCACAGAGTTTTTTAGCCAACAGCTGCACCCTGCAGATCTGGACACAACGTGAGCGAGGTGGGGGCGACTTGAGGCAGAGATACAGTGACTAGTCAACTACAGCCTGACCAGCGTCTCACTCACCAACAGGCGAAGGGCTGCAAAGATCGGCTCGAGGTCCCCATCACACATTGATTCTGGCCTCACACTCAAATCGCACATTTTAAACCTTTACTGCCCCAAAATTTTGTTTAGTGTCCATGCTGATCGATTCATGACAAAGTAGTTGAAAGTGTAAGAAGTAATATGCTTCAACGAGTGTTAAATGCTTGATTGAAAGAATCGGGTGACGCTAAGGAACCTCAGGTAGGAAACCATTGCTCTTGAGAGGAAGTCTGGTTTTTAGGGTAAGGTGATACGGAGTGGCATAATGATTACCTACACGGAAGACGGAATCACTGGACTGAGTTCGAGTTTCAGCCACAGTTGTTTTACATTCACTTCGCACTAATGCCCTTGGAAAAGCCACGAATCTGTATGAATAGCCGGCCAGTTAGATGGAATACTCACCAGGCCTAAAAGGCTTTAAGAGAAATTTTCTTTAACAGAAAAAAAACCTGCGGCTTGATAATCACTATAGCTGGCCCGGGGTAGAGGAGAAGAGTTGAAGGTTAGGCTTAGCAACTCAACCCCGTGAAAAAAAAACTACTCCTTACTGGAACCGCATTAGAGTTGTTGCAGCCCTGCGCTCCACATTCCACAAGGAGTCTACAGGAATGAACAATGGGAACTGGGGAAAAGTCATGGCATTTGATCAGCTGCTGATTAAAATGTGTCCACACATCTCAATAAAACGCTTCTTGGGTGGTCCGTTGGTCGGTTCCGATTACGTTAATCAACGGGAAGAGGAAGGAAGGGAGAGGTGTGATGTCATTAAAAGAACATCTACCGATCTTCTTTTACAAGCTGCAATCATCTCATAAAAGAATGTACGAAATCCGCATTTTCATATTAAAAAAAAAGCCAAAAATGGCCTTCTACGATTTTTATTGAAAATAATACTCGTTGAGTATTTCCATGTTGCAATATTTTACAAGTATGAGAATCTGCTTATACCGATGGTGGACGCATCGTTGAACTTATGGTTCTTGTTTTCATTTCAAATTATGAAAAGCAGTTGTTTTTTTTAATCGCCTCTCAAAATCGAGATACTTGATCTCGTTCATGATTATTTTTTCTCTCTCATATAACTAGTACTCCCTTTTCGCTGCGGTCAACATCAGATAAGAAGACAAAGCGCTTGTTAACTTGAGTACTTCACTTGATAACATTATTGAGCTGACATTTTTAAAATTCTGTTGTCGAACTCCAGAATGACTTTGTGTTTTCTTCTGTAACAATAGCAATAAGAATAATCAACACCAAATTCATTCCCCAACTGTGATCTGAAATTACGACTAACTGATTGATAGTCGTGTCTCTCACTGACTGAGCTGAACTGACAAGTGTTTCATATATAGATATGAAGATTTATGTAAGAAATATGCAAAGGTTGATTTAATTCTAATAAATATGCATATATTTATAAAATCAACACTTCCCTACCGAGATTTGAAATCACGACAAAGTGATTGGTAGCTGACTCCCTTGCCGACTGAACCAAACTGACAAGTCTTACATATTTTACGAAATTTATCTCACAGTTTGCAGGAGCCTTATTTCATTTTAATAAATAAGTACATTTAGACTAAAAGAATATATTTTAATAATGTTTTACTTATTATATATATACAAAACAAAAATTGCATTAATAATCCTCAGTTGAAATAGAAGTTGGAATTGAGTTTGACCCCTGATCAAGTTTAG
The DNA here is from genome assembly GCA_963457665.1 of Thysanoteuthis rhombus. Taxonomy (NCBI): domain Eukaryota; kingdom Metazoa; phylum Mollusca; class Cephalopoda; order Oegopsida; family Thysanoteuthidae; genus Thysanoteuthis; species Thysanoteuthis major. The sequence continues at coordinate 10,281,044 of OY735216.1, read as the reverse complement.
TACCTTATAATAGCTTAACTGCTTGGGAATTAAACTAGGGATAATGGCATCTGTCCTTTACTACATTAGAAAATACTGTTAGAGACTGTCAACTAAAACTGTCACCATAGGTTCCCTTGGTATTAGAGTTGGTTACGTCTTCGAATCACTTAATTCCGTACTCAATCTGGCGTTAAGGTGGAATTTTCCCCGTTCTAAGAACTGTTGTGCATTGCGCAGTTATAGACGCCAATGATCTGTATTCACTGGAGTGTGTAAATAACGAATCTAACAGACATTATTGAGCCTCGGGCCTCACAAGCGTCAGTCTTTCAATCTGCTGAGGATCCATTTTAACATGTCCACTACTACCTAGGATATCACAATGGATAGTGTAACAAAAAAAAAATTACCCTCTCATGGGTGTCCGCTGCTACTTTTCCTGGGGGGTAGAGGGGCAAAAGTATATATTCGGGTAAGCAGGTAGAAGAGTATATTCGAAATATATAAGAGTGACATTGCTTTTACTTGATAGGCATCCCACCGCAATTTGTAGTGTACGACTGACAATATGATGCAGATGTCAGGCGGTGCTCTTGACCGTTGATGGAGACACATGACCTGATCCCTGGATGACATGATGGAGCGAGCATCCACGGATAATAATGATGATGATAGTCTTTTTATATGGGAACATCAAGTTGGGGTTACATAAAAGAATTACGCTGCACCATAAGGTTATAACTTTCAACCCCCTGGCTCTAGTTGAGAAGGCATGATCCGTGAGGGGTCCTCTGCCTAGTGCCGTAACGCACAGAGTCTAGTGACGTAAATATCTCCTCCTCATCATCATCAGTCTTTCAACGTCCGTCGTTGGACATAGACCTTCCCCAGGATTCGCCACACTTCTCTATAATGGGCGTCGCGGAGCCAGTACTTTCTGAATTTGTCTAGCTCGTCTCTTCATCAAATATTCTGCCGGCCTCGGTTGTGCATGTATTCTCGAGGGATCCATGTCGTGAGTCGCGATGTTCATCGGTTGTCTGCCATTCTTGCAACATGGCCAGCCTACTGCCATGTTAGGTGTCACATGGAGAGGCCGTAAATATCTATATTCCCTCAAATAAAACCTTGGAGTGGACACACATGTTCGTCAGAAGCAATATGCATCATTGTTACAAGAGACAAATGAGAGCAGCGTGGCAGTGGAGGGCACCTTCCTTTGGTCTCTCTCAAGTGAACCTCACCCGAATCTGTTCAGGAAAATTTTCAGAGAATATACGTCAATTCATCAGAAACCGCAACCAAAACAATCAAATTTGGTTCTTTCAGTTTTCAAGTTGGGCTGGCTGGAGACGGGCACCTGCCCCGGCCCTCCGGTCCATCCGACCTGCTGGTAGGCCTGCGAGCGAGCGGCTGGCTGGCTACGTATGTATAGATGAGGCGTACAGGTAGCATCGATTAAACTAGAGGGCTGAAATTTTCAGTATATACTCCTTATTAAGACTAATCTAGAAAAAAAAAACTTTTTTTCATCCTCCCCCTAAATAAATTTTTTTCGTTCAAATTGTTTATGCTAAATTGACCAGTGGTTTGTGCCAGCTTTTTTTTTTTTTTTTAAATTCAAACCTTTTAGTGATTCAACAAAAGCCGAGAGAAGAAACTTATTCCTTGATCTCCCTTTTTAAAAATTTTTTGATTGATTACTCGCAACACAGCACGCTGCCAAAAGACGTTGATCAAGTCGCAGTTTCTATTGAGTGACTAACCTGACCTGTTAATTTGTGAAGTTAGATTGATGAGTTAATGTACAAAATGAATTTATTCCAACGGCGAATTAATTTTGGTAACACCCAATATAGAAAAATGTACTCCCAAACCAGAGGCGTAATTAAGGGTGGAGCGGACCTATTTGAGATGGCCCCCGAGACCCCAAAGCTTCATAAATATGTAGAAGTTCCTTAACTGCATTTTTACTGACTAAATGTTGGAGAAGAAACTCCCAAGGAGTCAAACCCCACATCTCAGCCCCCCCCATCTCTCGCTATGCCTCTGCCCCAGATTATCGTGATAACTACTTAGTAATGGGAGGGAAATCTTGAAACTGTACGGGTATCAGTTGAAACCCACGAGTTGGTTTCTCACAATCAACAAGTGGGTGCAGTTCTTAAAAAAGTTCCGAGGCCTATATATCAAATGTCACACATTAGATAAAGTATTCAGACAGCATAATTCCTAGAGATCTTAATAAAGATTGAATTCTGTGCCTTTTATCCTTCCATAGAAAGCTATGAACAACAACAACAACAACAATATTTGTCTTAAATGATTACTTACTTTATGTAAAGGAATGAAAAAAAATTCAGTCCCTCTGTTTACGATGTGTAAGTCGGCCATTTCAAGATCGAATGACGTCATTTTGGCTTTATATTCACCCTCAATGCAGTTTATCAGGTAGACTTGTATCTTTACATGTCAGAAAGGAAATTTATATTAGTCGTTTTGTTTTAAATTATAAAGATTATAATTTACTTGCGCCGTTGTGTGCGCTTCATGTGACCATATTATAATCATCTTTCTTTTTCTATAATTGAACTACTTTTTCTCCCCACATCAAGAGCGTAACTCCTTTCTTCTTTCAATGGAGAATACAACGAGAACCTTTTCCAACATTGTCCACCTCCACTGGGGAGACAGTCTGACTCTGGGGCTCTACTTTCTTGTTGTGATTTGCGTTGGAATATGGGTAGGTTACTTCATTTTACTTATTCCTTTCTGTTGCTTTCACAATTCCAATAAATCAAATGTGTGCTAAGTGGTTAGCGCAGCAGACTCACCGTTGAGGTTCCAGTTTAAGTGAAGCAAAAATAGATTGATAGAATTATTGTAACTATTCAAGGGTGTTAGTAAC
>OY735216.1:10253154-10275654 GCA_963457665.1 Thysanoteuthis rhombus | reverse complement strand
GTTTGGCTAAGGCTTTTTTATGTTCCTCGAATGTGACTTTAAGGGGACGACCGGTTTCTCCTTTATAAACTTTTCCGTATTCACATGGGATACTATAAACGCAATCTTTTTTGTCAAAGCTTTCTCCTGTAAGAGACTAACTCTAATAGGCAGGTTTCAAAGAGTAGTTTCACTACTGAACTCAACCTTGATGTTGTAGCGCCGACCAACCTCTTGGATCTGTTCCGCCACACCCCTTACTCTAAGTATGTTTGCTGTGGCTACATAGATGATGGTACTGGGGTTTCTCCTCGTATTTGCACTGTTGTTTCTCAACGCAGACAATTATACTGTTTAGAAATGGGTATATATTGAGAATAAAAACATAACTGTCAAGATAGAAGATGCAAAACTCGGCAAGGTAGACCACTACATCTACCTAGGACAACAAATTTCTATGAGACCCTCAAAAGAGGAGGAAATCAAGCGAAGAATCACTCTAGGATGGCAAGCCTTTGGCAGAGCGAGCTCAACTTTCAAAAACCAGACGATCACAATAATCCTAAAAAGAAGAGTATACAACCAATGCATTCTCCTGATAGTCACTTATGGAACCTAACCAAGAGACAGACTCACAAACTGAGAAGCATGCAACGTGCGCATGAAAGAATCATGCTCAACCTTACATGGAGAGATCACAAGACAGCACAGTATATCAGGAAGCAAACGGGATTCCGAGACATCATAGAAACTATTAAAAAACCCAAATGGCAATGGGCAGATCATGTTGTAAGAATGACAGACAACCGATGGACATCACGACTCACAACATGGATCCCTAGAGATCACACAAGAAACTGAGACCGACAAAACACAAGATTGAGAGATGAACTAGACAAATTCAGAAAATCCTGGCTTCGCGACGCCCATGATCGAGAATTGTGGCGAATTCTGGGGAAGGTCCATGTCCAACGAGGGACGTTAAAAGACTGATGATAAATGAATGATATAATCTGACAAAATAATGCAGACATGGAATGAACAAGATGAGAAGAGTGGGGGCGAAGCAGTTATCTGGGCCTCGACTTTCCATCGAGCTGTCTTCGACATGAAGAGTGAATCAACGTTGAAACGGCTACCTTATCGTTCGCAGAATCGATTCCTGTAGCAGTCCTATTCTTTTTCAATTGTTTACTCTATTTACGCTATCTAAACCAAATGATACATTCACCATGTATTACCAAGTGACTCGTTCTCCGTGTAATAACGGGAGGTCATTTTAAATAATATAACGCATATATTTATTACTTAGGACGCTATCAATCTTACTTACGACTTTTATTATTTACTATGGATATCATCTTCATCTTATGACTTGTGTTCTTCTCTTTTTAGGCTGTATCAAGAAGCAGAAAAAACAACGCTCAGGATTATTTCTTGGCGAGTCGGAGTATGACATTTTTTCCCGTAAGTTCCAAAGATCCATATTGGTTTGTCGAAAAAGTTGGTTTGGTTTATCAAGTAAAAATAAAGGGTTCCAAATATTTTTTCGACAAAACATGTTTACCGTTTCCTCCTACTTGATCTGCCATATTTCAGGCAACTTCATAAATCCATCTTCTCGCAACTTTTCATCATTCTCAACGATACATACGGGTTTATATCATTCTAAAAAAAATATACACTTGAAAAAAAATATTTTTGTAATGTTTTATTTATCATATACACAATACAAAAGTTGCCGTAATCATCTTCAGTCGGAATAGAAGTTTTAGTGGAGTTTAACCCTGCAGCAGCTAGCCTTGTTTTTTTTTTTTTTTAAGATTATTATCATTTACTCATTATTTGCGTTCTGTGACCAACTCAATAAAATTTCGGTTTTGTTGTAATTGATGGCAACTCAGTTCTATCTGTGAGTCTGGGCTTTGCAATTGACAAGGACTTTTATCTTGCAATGGATAGCCATTACTTTTCCCAACCTACCGCAGTTAATGGGTTAATTTACCCGGCTTAACTTACTAGCGACGCAGTATTGTTCTGATATGTTTGGTGTGATCATCATATTAACGTCCAATAATTGTACTTCGTTGAGATTAAACATAGAAAAGTTACCTTCATTTGGATAAGGGAGATAACTCTGTAAATATTTCTAGTAGCAAATATTTCTCAGTGAATCATCATAACAATCCAATTTTATAAACATTTTTTTCCATTATCTCCTCAGATTGGCGCATCGATATTTGCAAGCAACATCGGGGCACCATTGTTTGTCGGTCTTTCGGGGTCGGCTGCGGCATCTGGCATTGGAGGAATGATTTTTGAATGGCACGTAAGTTGAAAAAAAAAAACAAAAAAAAACAAACTTATGGTATATCTACAAAAAAGATCACTTGCAACAATAGATGTCCGCTACCACTTTTCCTTGAAGGTTCAAAAAGGATATGTTTTTCCGGAAGTGGTGGTGGGGGGGATGATATATCCAGATGTTGGTTGTCAGGTTAAGAACTAGAGATTTGACCTGAGCTGTCGCTGCTCATAGTGACCCACTGATCTCCAGCCTCCACAAGGTTCCAAGGTTCCAACTATCAACCCTATTTTATTTGTTCTGACTCTTAACCAATCTGTAACAATCGGCTAAACGATTGGCCTCCGTATCTGTGATTCTTAACTTCATTCATCCGGCTTCGGTGACCCGTGGTTTATGTGATTAAAGAAGTTGAAAGTTATAGTGACTTTTTTTTAATGATACCCGAAATCTCTTCAATCGATTCTTAAAAGGACATTTTTATGACCCCTACACGTTTTTTTTTTCTTCTCTTGATCTGCTCTCTCCTTACGGCAATCGGGGACCAGTGTGCTAACACAGGTTTAAACGAAGGCCGTGGGGACCTTTCTCTTTTTATTATAACAAAAAACAACTAAGAGAGCTCAACGGTTGAGGCGTGGCTTTGAATTATCATCACCTAAAGTCAACTTCTCTGTCCTAACAAGCACTAAAAGTAAGACCATCTTAATCTGGGTATAATTGTAGGATCGTCGAACTTCAATTTGAAAAATAAAAATTAAGGTTCATGTTATCAAATTGTAGAACCTCCTCACAACATATGTTTACATTCATGTTTAAATCAGTTCTCTACTCTTTATTGAATCCAAAAATTAAATCAGGGTCAGCACAATGGTTAAAAGGTCAAATACAGTACATTACTTTGACTAGAGGCCACTATTTTACCGCCTCTGTCCATAAGATGCAAGCCTGAAGCCACGACTATTGGCGTCTCAACAGGGTTGGAGTTCAAAGCCCACAACTTCGGTTCCACCTGGTCTTGTTTGTATTTCAGCGATTTTGAGCTCACGTAATCATAACGTATCCGATTTACTGATTCTGTTTTCCGTACAGGTAATTGTTACGCCACGTGCACAACTTTACTTTCTCACAGTAATTATTGGAGGTATGAAGTGACCGTGAGCGCAACAGCATTGACGATGGACTCTGTGAAAAGATTTCAAATTCTGACTGGGACAATTCGTGACCACTTCGCATCAATGCCCCTGGGGGAGGCATTCGTCCATTTCTCCCACGAGCTATGGGTAAAATAGTTGGTGATCGAGTGATACAACTTCGAGTGTTCATGATTTTAAAGTCTATCTCACATGTATCTTGATCAAGCCATCTATAAGGCAACTTTGATGGAAAAAAAAAGCTAACGGTGCAGACTCCCTTGCCAAATGGGATATGGGAGATGATCTTCGCTTCCCCATTCATTCTTTTTCCATCGGGTCTTTTTCACAACACAATGACTTAATTAAGCAAAAACTTCATTACGTAGTAAAAGTTCCATTCATATTGAAGAGGCAGAGTCCACTGCTTTGCATGAATTTAATTTCTAGCACCTATAACAAATTTTTAAAGGGAATATCTTTTTAATCATATCCATCAATTATTTTAATGTACTCAGAGTCGGTTCATACTGTTTCAGAGTCTCTGCACTTGAGATAGTGGGATCACTTTTCTAAGTAGGAATTGCTAAAGCTGCAGTCAGCGTAAGGGCGCTTTTTATAAATATTATATATTATATAAAGTTGCACCTCGGTCCAAAAGTCTCCAGTACCAAATTTCAGCTCACTCCGACAATCTTGGAGGCAACTTCATTGGAAAAAACTGCGAATGATACAGACCCCTTGCCAAATGGGTTCTGTGAGAAGATCTTCAATTTACTCTGAAAATGACAATACTTCGTCTGGGAGAACTTTCCAGACAATAAAGTTGATTGGTCTTGGGTTTGAGAGAGAGAGACTTGAACAGGAACTCGAATATGCTGAAGGTACCTGAATCATTATCCGACCCTTTTTTTTCTTGTTTATCTATATAATGAAGAGTGTAACCTTTCCTTTTTTTTTCTTTATTTCTCTGTCCATAAAACCTGCTAGAGCGCACAGATACTACACCATGATCCTGGGCAGAGTGCGTAGATACTCTGGTTGTAGGCAGAATTGCCGGTTCATGCATAAATAATCTAGTTTTTTTTATGGGTGCAATGTTAGTATTATTTATACTGCTAGCAGAAAATGTACGAAAGTAAGTGTCCTCACGCTGGCCACAGCAACAGCCGTCCATTACTGGGCTTCATTTATCACAAGTTTTTCTTCATCTCAGAATTCTTAGAGGTTTTGGGAACATATGAAATAGACTTAGACGCAACAAACACTCGATGTGGCATCGCTCACTTCACCATACGCTATTTTAGCCATAGCCTGGGGCAGGGGCGATTCAAGGTTTTCCCAAGAGCATTATTGTCAGTCTCAGTTAGAGTTTGAACTCGGCTCGCCTAGTCCGCACTGCTAACTGATCGGCCAACAGCATCTTCCAAAATGTACGAAAAAATCAAAATATCTTGCTTCGATATATTTCGACATTTCTGTGTGTTTTGTATTTTGCAGGCGATTCCGTTCATTTTAACTCTTGGCTGGATTTTCATCCCCGTTTTCGTTGCTTGTGGGGTAAGTATATTTAAATGGGAAATCCATCTTCCACGAATTTTCTAATGTTTTCTCTTCGTCCTCATTTTATTCTCCCTTTCTTTAAGACGTCCCGGTACAAATAATTTTGTCCAAGGTGTCATTCTTGTTTCCTTACTCCACTCATCGATTAAGTTTTCAAGTTTGACTTTTTTATCTTTGTAGATAGGAGAAAATCAAATCTGATCTTTAAACTCATCCTTCATTTTCCCCCGATTACTTGGTGTCGGATTTATTTTGTCAGTCGTAAGAACTCTAGTAGCCCAGTCGGTATAGCAGTTGCCGGGCGTAGGCCGGCATCCTGGAGTAAAAACGGAATGCAGGCTCGAGCCCCACCGAGAGCTTATTCTGTGTTTATGATCCGTGCTGTTTACTCACTGCCGTAGACTGACGGTCTGAGTAGTTGCGACGAAAAGCAACAAAAATGAAGATGCAAGAAAATACTGGTCAAAGATGAATGATGGTGAACAGCAGATACTTTGATCGATAATATCTGAAAAGGAATATGGACAGGTCTGGTTAATCAATCAATAGAAACCACATTTTTTGGCGGCATGCTGTCTTGGGGTGATCGATTAAAACATTCGAACATTGGAATCAGTAAGTTACTTCTTGCACCTTTCATTGAGAAGTAAGCACTAGAAAATCTGAATTAAAAAAAACTAAAAACAAGCTGGCCAAAACCAAGGACCAATTAAGCATAAAATTAAATTGTAAATCGAACTCCCGTTAAAAAAAAAACTATTGTAAGGGGGGTAAAAAGTTTTTTGTCGACAAAATAAAGAGTGATGTTGGATTTTTTCAGCTCTTTAGCTTCATTGGTGCCGCCTGATACATACACAGCCAGCCAGATCAATTTAAAAACTGAGAGAAACCTATGTTGACAGTTTTGGTTGACGGTTTCTAATCGCATAAATCACAAAATACAAATATTTCAAAATTTGTTTATTACAAATATCGTTGCTTTACTTGCAGGTGTACACGATTCCCGAATATATGGAGAAACGCTATGGCGGGAAACGACTTCGTCTCTACCTTTCTGTTCTATCTATATTGTTATATATCATCACCAAGATATCGGTAAGTAAATTCTTGAACTCTCTCTTCTAGTCAGGCGTGTTACTGATACCCAATTTCCTTCAATTCCATCAATACAAATTTGACCGTCTCGCAAAATCTCCGCTGCTTTGAGCTAAAATCATAACTCACACTTTATCTTTTTCCTGAAGAATATATTGAATTGTGATGCTGTAGTAAAAAAAAACAAAAAAACAATAAATCATTTGAAATCGAATCATCGTAGCCCCACAAATAGCCTGTGCCTGATCACATTTTGGGGGCTACTACCACGAAAATGTGCATGGGTTCGCCACTAAGCACAATCTAAAAACGTTTTTTTTTTTCTTAAAAAATGTGCTTTTCGGGGTCTCTATGACCATTTTGGACGAACAATGTCCAAATCCTGTGCAGTTTAAAAAATTTTTTTTTTAGATAATTTTAGATAAAAGATCTATTTCTATGTAAAGTTTCTTAGATAATCAGTTCTGGTACACGCGTGGGCTACGGTGATTCATCCATGCCAGAGACAGATATTGATATTCCCTTGAATGTTATTGATTTAGCATTTATATATACGAAGTGCTACCCAAACGTTGGAGGAATCAAACAATGGAAAAAATTATTTACCACAGCATCTAGCTTTCACCGTCTCCTTCGAATAGTATTTCAAAGGAGATTGTGAAAACTGAGTATATTGGTAACGTACGGATCGAACTTGGGACTTAGTGTAGGATTAACCAAGTAACATATGCTTGCTAGCAATCAATTCCGATTGAATGATTCTGAACTTGCTCCATTACTCCAGTACTATACCGCCTTCAACTTTTATGAACGATTGGGTGTCTAAGGTTAGCGATTCAACTATCACCTTTTATTGAAGTTATTATTTTAATACAGTAATTAATGGGGGAGTGGTATCTATGTGATACATATCATTCTCATCATCATCAACCTTTTAGCGTCAGTACATCAGAGAAAAAACAGTAGACAGAGATGTAGAATCCTTTAGAAAACTCAGATGGCAACGGGCTGGTCATGTTGCAAGAATGGCAGACAATCAATGGACATTACGACTCACAAGTTGGATCCTCAGAGATCAAATGTAAAACTGCGACCGGCAAAAATGAGAAGGCGTGACGAACTAGCCAAGTTCAGAAAGTATTGACTTTGTGACTCCCACGATGGAGAGGTATGGCAATCCTGGGGAAGGTCCGTGTCTGACAACAGACGCTAAAGGGCTGTTGCTGTTGATGATGATGATGATGATGAGGAGGAGGATCAATACATATGCTATAGGCTAGCTTAATTCGGCACTAGCTTTACCAATTGTTTTGTTTTATTTCTTTGCAGGTGGAGATGTACGCCGGTGCCTTGTTCATCAAAATGTTGTTTGGTTGGAATATGTACGCCTCGTGCGTTCTCATCTTGGCCTTTTCAGCTCTCTTTACGATGATCGGTGAGTGCATACAGTTCCCCCTCCCCACAACCTATAAAGACATAGGCGAACGAGCCAGGGGGTGCGGGGGCGGAACCTGACCTATTCCCTACCCCGAAAAGTTCAAGCAAAACAATAGGGGAAATTCGGGTAATTGATATTTTAGCTACCAAGAGTCAGAGAGCAATTTTTCCTTACGAGTTGTACATATAATTTGCATTGTGTATCGTCAATTGATAAGAAATACTTTTTTTTTTTTTTTTGATAGGAAATTATTACTTGTGTTTTTAACCTGTGTAAAATTTCAGGCAAATTAAGCCTTCCGCCCCGCCCCCCAAACTAAGAAGTTCCTTTACGCCTAGTTGAACAAGCATTCATTTTTTTTTCTTTTGGACTCTACATCCTCCCAAGTAGAATTGAACCGCTCGAGATTGCCTATTGTAAGTTGACAAGTTGAACAAAGAGAAAAGACTGTTATCGGAATATGAAAAAATGTTTCTTTATTTTTCAGGTGGACTGACAGTCGTCCTGATCACTGACACTTTGCAGACAATCGTGTTTAGCGCCGGGGCCTTTGTTTTGATGGGCATAAGTATGAATATCAAGTGTTCTACTTTAAGCATTTGGTTACTAACACAAAACCAACCTTTAACCCACAAGTACTACACAGCACTTAGCAAAGAGAAAATAAGTTCAAACTGTACAGAAGTAATTTTTATTACCTGATTAATGAAGGTTTTACAAGTACATAAAAATTAATGCTTATCATTTTTTTCTGTTTTTTCCAATTTTCACCTGAGAATATGTTTACCTCACTTGAACATTGAACAAATATAGTATTTTGTGGCGTATAAGACACACCCTAAGTTTATCATGAAATGTATCGGAAAAAAAATTAAGGGAAATTTTGTAGAGTTTTTTTTTTTTTTTTTAGACCTCACTTAGGGAGATTCGCAGATCCCAAGGTTGAATCAAAGCTTGACATTCAACATGATTTTGAGGATCAGATTTTGAGGGGCAGGAATGCATTTTATCTGCCACAAAATACAGTAATTAAAATTCACTTCGATAAGAATTGAACTAGCGTCAAAACTCCCCAAGAATTAAAATACCAACAAATACCGTATTTGGCGACATATAAGACCTATCGTGTCCCCCAAAATAACTCAAGATTTTAAAGTAACCTTCTTTGTCCAGCCCCCAAATTGAGCAGAATTTGAGGGATTTAAAAACTGAATGATCAATGAGAATCCAGGAAAATACGTTACTATCTTATCATTCTCTGCTGAAGTAAGTGAGGGTTAATGTCACTAAAAAAGGTAAGTTAAATTCAGACATTAAATGAAAACTGCTTCATTTGATTATGAAGCTATTACTGTTTTTGATTTTTTTTCTTTTTAAAGGTCTGTACAAGGTCGGGGGGTACAATGCCCTGAAAGCCAAATATATGGATGCCGTGCCTAGCACAGTCTTGCTCTCTAATCAAACTAATGATTGTGGTTACCCTCGACCTGATTCTTTCAGTTTACTCAGAGATCCTGTCAATTCTGATTATCCATGGCCAGGGACCCTCATCTTCAATATTCCAAGTGATATATGGTTCTGGTGCACAGATCAGGTAATTTACAAGTCTACTCCAATGTTTTGTCACATGATTACATACACATTTACCACAGAGGTGATTTTTAAAAAAATAACGAAGTTGAGAAACTTCGTAATATTTTTTAAAATCATCTCTGTGGTATATGTATATGTATTCTATTGTCTGTCTCTCAATTTGTCAATAGAATATCTCAAAAAGTTCTCAATTAAATTCAATGGGACTTTCTGGAAGAATGTGCCATAGGGTAAAGAAGAATTAGTCAAATTTTGGGGTGGATCCACCAATTATTTTGTTTGAGAGATATCCTTCATATTTATTAGACAATGGTCCCAAAATTGAAAACTTGAAACTTACAGTTGTCCTCCTCTGTACTGCAACTATGTATGAACTGATTTTTATTCAGTTAGTGTATCCCTACTCTCAGATGATGAATGTCACTTTTTTAAAACTACAATTCCGGGCAACTTGGTATTATTCTGAATAAGATGAAGGGTAAGCGCCTTCTGAGTACTTTCGAGTTTCCACCGTGTTCTAAGCAACGAAACACAACTCAAAGGAAGCAATGACCTTTTCCTATGTATAGACCTTATGGCAAGCTTGGATGAGCACAATTAAAATTTAAAAAAAAACCCCACAATCTCAACGCTATTAGCAAAATGTTTAGAAATGGAGGCTTGATCTTTACCACACCCGTGCCTGTGCAATAGAACAGAGAGTGCTAAGATACCAGTCGGTCTTTTTTGATTCGTCGTCAGTCAAGTGTAACCATCTCTCTTCAGTTGATGAAATAATAGTTCTTTTATTTCATATACTTTTCAGACATTATTTTGTTGCAAAAGTAATTTAAGAAATGTCAATATCAAAAGTAACTTGACTTGTGTTTTTTGAACATTTTCGTCATTGCATAACAAACGTTTTGTGTCCAATAGAGAATGCTTTTCTGTAAGTTTAGGGCAGAGATTTCCAAACATTTTGCTTTGGCGACACACACAAAAAAAACATTTGTTTTGCTCTACTGCACGAGTATTATTTGACATCTAAAATATTTCGTATAAGGTTTTAAAAGGTACAACGAATTATTGATAAGTCAGAAGAGAGATAGAGTCCGTAGAAATAATTTGAATTCATGTATTCTATTATTTGAGCCTCTTAATTGCTTGTTTGTTCGTGCCTCTTCTCTGCAAGAACTACGAGGCCAATTGACTTGGTGTTTGGCATAGGGAATCAATAAAAGTCAACTTCCCACATAGGCTAAACTTCGAGGCCATTCAAAATCACCAGAGGTAATTCTCTAGCCAAACTTCTGTTATATATATATATATATATATATTATACATCTGAAATTTCGTCATTCATTCCTCTTGCGAATAGCACACGTATTTTTTACAATAAAATCGATTCTTAGATAATTATTGGTGTTTTTGGTCAGGCACTGCTTTCTCGGCAATGCGACAGTGATAGGCCATGTAGGTTTTACTGTTGCTAAGTTCGTGGATGTTTCCGTTTCTTCCTTTACTCCTTCTCATTGACAAAATCCAACGTAATTCAATTCATAGTGAAGGAGGCTTCTCTCTAGCCTTTCTGTTTTCTCATTGATAAAATTCAACGTGATTCAGTTCGTAATTTTTAACTATAATCTACGTTCATCTTAATTTTTGGTTGATTTGTCTGATCACTACCAAAGGTCATCTTATCACAGTAAAGCCGTCAAATCATTCTTTCAGTAAGGCCATCTTTCTACGACAATCAGTAAACGGCTCATATTGGAAGTAAACATTCAAGTCTCTGTGTAAAGAATATTTTCCATTTGTTGTGTGTTGAGTTAAAAGGAATAAAAATCATTATTTCATTAGGTTGCGTATTTCGAGGCTATATTCCCCCCTGATCACATCGGGTATCCTTAACAGCAGATGACAAATGTCACTTTATTTTTTTCATTCTGTATTAGATAAAGTTTACTGATCCGTTAATGGAACCTTGCCCAAATTAATTAACAAGAAAGTGTTCTTTTTCCAACAGATTATGGTGCAGCGGTCCTTGTCGGCCAAAAATCTTTCCCACGCCAAAGGAGGGTCGATTGTTGCCGGTTATCTCAAGATTTTACCCTTTTTCATGTTTGTTTTACCTGGAATGGCTGCTCGTATTTTGTTCCCAGGTTAGAAACAGTTCTCTCAAGATATAAAGATCAGGTAAAATCAGACAATGTCTCCACGTGGAGCATATGTTCAGAAAACAAAATCATGATACTGTATCGGGAGCGTTTATCAGACACCTTAGTATAAACACAATTTGTGCCAATATATGGATCTTAAAAGTCTTACCAAATTCATGATGTTCATATTCTAATCTATGAAATTGAGTGTAAATACTTTTTGGGTAGTAGTACTGATTCAAGTTCTGTAGACCCTTCAACAAGAGAGACCAATATTAGAATTCTTTGAACAACAGGTTGTGATTCCGGTCAGTCAGTTTAATAATAGGATAAATTTGTTCAAGCTACCAGTGAAGGTGTTTTATTTAACGGGGGTATTGTGATGTTTAATATTCTAAACGGTTTACAATGATCGCTTGCTTAGTGTCACTTATCTTGAATTGCTACACAGTAACATTTCTCCTATTTGAAAGTAAGTATTGAAGTATTATAAAGCATAACTTCAAAAATTGGATTCATTAACTCAAACTAGTACCAGTAAACTTCATCAATATTGTTATTTTTTCTTGGGGGCTTTTACCCAAATTCATAAAATAGCTTCTCAAAGAATATATAGGGCGTCTATATTCAGTAGCTGGCCTATGGTTGGTGTCACTCAGGGCGGTGACTCATGGTGTCACCCACTTACATTTCATGCTCTCTTCCAAGGATATCTGGAATTTTGGTGATCTTTTTGTACTAATACTCTATTCATTATGATTTTCCCATATCATTCAATGTGATGGCACAAGCCTACACCAACTAAAAATTCTATTCATCATCATCATCAATTTTTCAGTTCTGACTTTGTGAAATGATATGAAGAAAATAAGTAGGGGAGCCACGAAATGTTTTTATTTAAAATTTAATCACGTCTTCCGTAGACTATTAATCATCCTTCTACAAATTTTCATTTATTTGGAAATATAAAGTGGGCAGCCACGAGAAAATACAAAAATCTATGGAAAACAAAACAAAAATGGGAATATCTCTCAATCAAAGAGAGATCCCTGGATCCGCGCTAAATTACAACCTTTCTCTTGTCCCAATATCTACCCTTCCACAAAATTTCATTGAAATTCATCGAGAAATTATGGAGATATCATGTGGACTAGTAGATGTTTCATTACAAAAGATGAACATTTTTTATGGTCCTCTTGGTGTCATCCCCTCCGATAGTGTCCCCCTGGGTTAGGATGCCAGCCTCCGCCCCACCTCTGTTGGTTCAACCAATATTATTTCTATTGAATTATGCCGCTATTAGAGTCATCTTGTATATTTTTTAAAAAGTGATATTATGAACTTGGGTAAAAGCTGTCAATAAAACATATCAACGCAAATACAGTACATGGTTTGTAGTTCGAGACAATAAATTCAATTTTTTGAAGTCACTTTTTGTAATGCTGTAACTGTTACTCTTAAAGAGGGAATCGTTACTGTTTAACGATTTTCATTGAACGAATATAAGCATAAGATCACTGTTAATCATTTTAAGCACAAATATCCGATTACTCCCGTTAAACAAGACCCCTCGACTGGCATCTTGAATAAGTTAATCCTATTTGAATTTTTCAAGTCCTCCACCCCCAAAAACTTTAGTTGGCCAGTATTAGGAGTAGTTCGACTTTAGCTCCCTGTACGGTACATGACGTTTAAGAAATGTCATTATGTGGCAGGAACTATATGTATGTTTTTGTTTATTTTTGAAAAATTACCCTTAAAAAAAAAAAAGTAAAAAAGATTTTGAGCAAGTCCGTTCATAAAACAGTGCAAATAGCGCAGCTATACAGGGTCCCAAGATTTTACGCCCCCCCCTAAGAGTAAAAACGTAAAATGCCTCACGTGAACTTGTTTGAGGATTTATGTTACTTTGATATTCGAGTAAATTGATTCATTTACGGCTTAACATTAAATCATGATTTCAATACTTCATTTTTTGTTTTGATTTGTCATCGAAAATGAATGATACAAAAAATAGACCCCCCCCAATGTTATGCATTGTGACCCATCGATGTTGGATTCGGCCCTATTTTTGATTTTGCAAGTATCATTGAGCTAGTCTGGAATAGTTGGGGTTAGCATGTCAATCTTCTTGCTCCACGTCCCTACCCGACAGCTTAAGACATTGGATGTCTCGCTTTTCTAGAATAAAACAATTTGGGGTGTTGAAAAGGTGTAATGAAATAATGCTGAATTCAGAAATTACCAAAATTTAGAGTTTTTAATAAAGGAAACTATATTAGACAATTTCTCAGTTAAAAAAAAATACGAACTTTGGCGAACTAATTTTTTTGTAATTTCTCTATTGTGTGAAATTTGATGATAACACAATTACCTTATTGCATTTATACCTCACAAAATTAATTACTTGAACATTAGTTAAAATGGACTGTATAGTAAATTTAGAAATTATTAGTAGTGTATGAATTAACCAGTTAAACCTTAACACGACTGAGTTTTAAGCCACGGGACGCTTTTCACTCTTTGCATCCAAATTCCTAATTGCTCCACGGTGGGGGATGCGTCACACGCTCAGAATGACTACTCTAAACCTTTTGTTCAGACCATTTTTTCCAGTGTAAATTAGCATGAACATTAATTTCAAAACTTTTCTGAGTTCGAAATTGTATACCTCTGAAGTTTTTTTTATTCTAATGGCTATGAATTCATTTGAAGTTCAGAGAAAATCTATTAAAAACGTTGGTAATTGATATACTCTGTTCATATAAAGACCAGTACTTTTATTCATTCTTTTCCACATCTATGTATGTGAAATACCCAAAATACAAATTTAATGATCGTGCACGTTAAAATCCCCCCCATCAAAAAGAAAGGTTAGCCACGCCTGTCATAGGTGTGGTGAACCTTTTTGAGAGCGCGTACCCACTTTAGCAATAATCTTTTAAAAAAAATCCCCTTCCGTGCCTACGAGAATTTTAGAGCTGCAGATTATCATGTTTATTATGTTCAAACTATTTCCCATGGAGAAAGAGAACAAAATGCTTGAAAGCACTCTTAAAGAAGTCTATTTAGACAATCAATAACTGCGTTGATGACTGATAAATCAAAGATAGTGATTTCATTTAAAAAATCGGCGAGTAAAAATTTTACCTATCTTTTTGCATGCCACCTTGGGCACGCTTGCCATAGATTCGACATCCATGACCTAATAGTTCATAAAATAATGTCTATTTAGGCAAGAGTCTATAATTGACTACCAGTTCGATCAAAAACCATAGACAAGGAATACTTTTTGAACATTCTTAGTGAGCATTTCTGTTTATGTACAATTGAACGCATATCTGGATCCAATGAATGTTAATATGATCCAAGCGCTTTCAATCATACTGCTAGCCATTATCGAGATCAGAGGAAAACTGTGCATAATGACGTCACACACAAGGAGACACACAAACAAAATTCTTCACTGGGCTAAGTGCATTTATCAGTTATTAAATCCGTTTGAAATCCCAGTTCCAAAACTCAACATTTTATTTACTTTTCGGTTCCTTGATTTTTATAAAGGCTTCAAGAATCTGGAGCCTTTTAAAAAAAAATCGGTCTTGTCTAGTGTACGACTATTTGACGTACACTAGTGGAAGTGCCTTTTCATTAATATGAGCACGAATGATACTTTAAACAGACAAATGGCAAGTTAATCTGCGTGATAGTTTGTTCAACATACAAATTTGATATTTGTACATCATAGGATATCTCTCTCTAAGAACAAAAAAATGTCGATGACATTAGTATTTAAAGAAGTTTTTTTTTCTATTTCGGTCGATTGAACTCCTTGATGTTTAGGTTGTTGACACAACGTCTCAGCCGATCCATTCTATGGCCTTCTTCGGGTAGAATTTCTCCAGTGTTATCAACGCTATAACGTTGGATTCGGGTAAATGCAAAGTTCCACCCAATGTGGCTTCTGCTACTCAATAGGGACAAGGTAAGGTAACCCAGGCCCAACAAGGAAAGAAAAAGATATCACCCGAATCTAGAATTATAGCGTTGCCACCACAGGAAAAAATATGCTTACCATCATCCCATTTGGATAGTACAAAGAAGTCTGTAGAATAGATCGGCTGAAACGTTGTGTTAGCAACAAGGATCTCAATCGCCCGAAAAAAAAAACCCTTGAATGTAAATGGCCTCTCTCGAAACTGTGGGCAGTAAATTGACATCAGTATTGTTTAATGGATGTTTTTGAAGGCAAGCATTATTAGAAATTATGTGATTATATGTATGTAATCAGAGGCGTAGCTGATGACGATTTAATCGAACACCCCTGGCCCATTAATGGGAGGGGCCTCAAAAAAACTTTATAAATAGTACTTCACTTATGCCTTTGAATAGAATTGGTTCAACATTGTACCTGATAAATACTGGACATTTTAATTGCAGACGAAGTCGCTTGTAATGATCCTCAGATATGCGAAAGCGTTTGTGGTAATCCATCCGGTTGTTCGAACATAGCTTATCCACTTTTGGTTGTGCGAATCTTGGTTCCCGGTAAGATGTTTCAATTTCATCATTTCCTCTACCAATAGTTAAAGTTACTTTAAGGGCATGTTCACCCTAGAAAAATCAGCATTTGAAGTATTGTCTTTTTAGTTGGACCCAAACACCAACCTATAGCACCCTGTGGATGATATGAAACTATTTCAGCTACGAGGCTGGTCACGTTGATATTTTCTAAGCCTCGCTAAGTAGAGCACAAGGCCACTTATGGAAAGTAATTGGAAGAGGAGGATTGGTGCTACACAATCTTCTTAGTGGAGAAGGCGAACCTGCCTTGAGAAAATACCAACTTTCAGTCATTCCCTGCAACATTGCTATAGTATTTATATAGTAGTGTATATATATATATATATGTGTGTGTGTATATATATATATGTGTGTGTGTGTATAACACTCCCTTAGTTGAGCACCCTTTAAGTGAGGTAATTCGTTCATTATAAGCTTATGTAATGTTCTTCCAACTCCGGAATAGAGCATTCTGGTGGAATTCATGCTCGAGTAAATATATCGCTTAAATTCAACCTTACTGACCATCCAGTTCTGCGTAGGGCAGAAGTAAAATGCCAGCCTCTGGGTCTGAAGCAAAGGATTCGATCCCACCTCGTGGTACTGGATGGGATAATGGATAGTCTAAAGCCACACTGAAGAGTTGTAATGCAATGAAACATCTGTCTGTGGATGACATAATTATTTGATTATTATATATATAATATATATGTCGTTTTAATGATTAAAATGGCCTGTTTTCGCTAATATTCACCATTTCTTCAAGGTTATCTGTACACTGCATTGGCCCTTAAACCCAAAGATGGAAAAAGAGTTCCGTATAATCCTTGCATGAGAATAAACGGGTCTCCAACAGCTTTCAATACTAACCAAATATAGCACGAAGGAATCAATCCTGATCGAACAATGCTACGTTAGTTCCAAAAGTTTTATGGTCGAATTTTTAGTTTCGCACATCTAGAGAACAGTGGATGCCCATTTACGATTGAAAATGATCAATAGATGTTTATCGAACAAAACCCACACCAAAATGTTAGAAATGTCACAGATATTACGTGTTTGCATTGTGACAATATCGGATCATCGAAAGCAAACTGGTGAAGTGAAAAGGCCTGATAAGTGGGTTCTTGATGAAATCAACGAAAACCATTAGCAAAAAATAACCCCCCCCCCCTACATTGTTTTTCCGAATAACCTAATATTTGCCAAGCTCAGTATAGCACTAGGTTACAAGTGTGGTGTGGCCGGTGAGGATCGAACTCACAATAGTAGTAAGTCTGCCAGGCTAGTTTGTTAAGCATTACTCTACAGCATGAGTTCGTAGACTACGGCCCATGGTCTAGTTTCATCCAGTCCACTGACCTTATTGAATACAGAAATCCTTTATTTTCCTTATCTATCTTTGGTTAACGAAAAATAACATTCAGAATCGAAAATTAGGAAAAGTCTCATTTTTGCAGTTGCCTCAAATTAATCAATGTTTTTAAGCTAAAATATTTGAATACAACGCCAGCTGTTTCCGTGGCCTTTTATGACGATTGTTTCATTGTTTTATTTGTTTGGGCCTGCAAGATATAAAGACATTTCTAATCCAGCCCCCCCACCAAAAAAGTTTGCGACCCATGCTCTGCGATGTGGCGCTCAGGGCCGTTTACTGACTTGCATGTCTTTTTGCTTATTTATCGTTTATGGATTTGAACCTCATTTTTCACTCTCACAATATTTTTTCTATATAAACTTCAATAAATGTTAAAAGATTTTCAATTCAAAGTACCTACGACCAGCGTATCGTGTTTGGCAGCATTTAAGGCACTACCTTTTGATACATTTTCAAGAAAAAAAAAGAAAACGTAACCTTTGTTGTCCAGTCCCATATTGGCCAGACCTTGAGGAAGAGGGTTTATGCAGTAACCTTCGAACTGCAAGGTACAAGGCAAATTTTCTGGACTTGTTTCTTGGGTGGGGGACGAAAAAAACTGAAGAAAAAATAGCCTCTTCGACGCTGGAAAATACTGTACATGGTTTAAACGCCGTAATTCACTGGAATAAAATAATTTCAAAGTCTGGCAGCTCTCACCTGGTATTTTGGGTGTTTATTTAATAACCGATTTTTCCTTCTCTTTCTCTTTTATTTATTTATTTATTTATTTTTTTTTTAAGGTCTTCGTGGCATTATGATTGCAGCAATGTTGTCAGCCGTGATGAGTACCCTGACATCTGTTTTTAACAGTGCCAGCAGCATTTTCACAATGGATCTTTGGACAAGATTCAGGAAAAATGCTTCCAGTATGGAACTGCTTATTGTTGGACGGTAAATATGTGATAAGCTTCAAACAATAACTGCAATGTCTTTTGGGTTTGTTTTCTAAATGCAATTCTGAAATCAAGATGGTGCGTCAAGTGCAAACTTGTTCTTTTACTGTTATGTACTGATTCATTTGGAAACTGGTTTGAATGAATCGTTGAATGAATAGCAACAGAGCCTTGCCTTAGAAATCGCCGAAAATCTTTCTTCTCTTTTCGTATTTAAAAACGTTACTCTGTTTTTCAGGTTGCAATTATTTTCACTATTAGGTTCACACTGAAAGAAATATTTTGGTCTTTTTCGGCCGCTATTTTAATATATAACTCAGACTCTGATTTTTTTTCTTGTCTTGCAGAGTAATCATCTTAGTTTTGGCAGTATGTACCATAATTTGGATTCCTATTATGCAGTCTGGCCAAGCCAGTGAACTCTGGCAATACTGGCAGGCTCTCATGTCGGCTGTCAGCCCACCGTGGGGACTTGTCTTCTTGATGGGATTTTTCTGGAAGAGAACAACAGAGTCTGTGAGTCATTGTTTTTGACGGCTTTCTTTACTTAGACCCTTTGAATATAAACTTCAAACTAAGTATAACAGTAGAATAGATGCAAAAGAAATAGAAGCAAGACATATTTTACTATGAAGATATACACATTTAATTAAACAAAAGATAGAATTTGAGAAATAAAATCCAATGCATGATATTTGGTAAATTAAAGGCTAGTTTTTTATTTTTTTATTTTTTTTATGGGGGAAGCATTTCATTTTTAATCGGTATTTATGAATTTTGTATCGTTGTAAAATTTCGCTTGGCTGCGATGATCTCACCTCAACACTGCAACGTCTTTTTTCTCTTTAAAAAAAAAAAAAAGAGGAATTTTCCTTCGTTCACAAGTCTTAGAAATAAATGCCGCTCATATTCCAGTATAAAAAGCCTGGAAGATTTCCACTGACATACAAACAATCTCCTCCAATGGAACTTTTCTGTAATCCCTTTGAATTTACTAATATTCTGCATATTGTTTTTAAGCTTGTAATTTTTTTCATCATTCACAAAGTTATTTCAATCTGAAGAACATTTCAATTGAATCACGCTGATTTCTTTTATATAAAGAAATTCAAATTATAAAAAATACAGGTCTGGTTAGTCACTCAATAGAACCTGTCATGCAACCAATGTTGCCGTGTTGGGGATGAAAAATCAGGAAAACGGGTGATCAATGAATAAGTTACTTCTGTTACCTTTTCTTGGGCAATGATCACTGAAAAAGTCTTAATTTTCAAAAAACAAGCAAATGCAATCTAAGGGATCATTTTAGCATGAGCCTACATTGCAAATTGCCCCTAGTGCTGAAGACCCACAGGCACAATGTAGATAAACTTAGCGAGAAATATGTGCAACTATTTTTTCTGATCACTGAAATGATCATTGTTCCATAACAAATTTGGGGATATGTCGACAAATCTCTATTAGACGCTTTTCGGTCAGTCGGTCGCAGTTATGTCAAACAACTGGATGGCCATTTACGATTTACAAGTACTAAAAATATGTACATATATTTCTCTCCAAACAAAAAATCATTTCACTGGTGACCCAAACTACTTAATTGCTATAGAGAAATATTTCTCGAAGAATTCATCTTCAAAGGCCAAGCAAAACCGTTAATATGCAACATTCAATTTTATCAAAGGGTACATTTTAGTGCTCTCGCAGTAGATGAATGTTGGTCTTGATGCAAAAAAGGGAGGGTCATTCACAGAGAATGAATGGAAATCCTAATAACATCAACACTCAAATGCCTCTGCAGTCGAAAAAATCTAAAATACGTTTGAGCAATTAAGACTCTCAATTTGTGTTTTGTGCATTGGAAAACCGCATAGAGATTGGCCTGTGTATCAGGCAAACGTAGTTGGCCACCCAGGGTGGAAAGGTCCTTGGGACACATTCCAAATTTCAAAAAAAGAGTCGTCAGAATTCAACTGTGGTGTAATTATCAAGTCTTGCCTAAGGTACATGAGACCTGTGTTTTACTATAAAATTGAATTGAAATTGAAAAAGCCATGGAGCGTTACTGACAGGACAAGGTTATAACATGTATAATTTTTTATCAACTTTGTTTTTTAGGCTGCCTTTTGGGGGATGCTGGCAGGACAAGTGTTGGGCTTTGCACGTCTTATAATGACGTTTGCCTACAAAACACCAGCGTGTGGCTCAAAGGACGAGCGGCCAACATTCCTCAAAATTCACTTCCTGTATATTGCTGCAATGGAAACGGCAGTTTCAGCATTTATAATGGTGATACTTTCATTTATGTCCAAACCAAGAACTGAGGAAGAGGTTTGTAATCAAAGAATTATTCAAAGGATCATTGGTATTGATACAGTTTTACAAAACAATTCAAAACATCTTTTTTTACTTTTGATTTTTATCTTTTTTTTTTGCTTGATACGTTTTTCAATCTTCAAAAACGAATTAAAAGATGGAGACTAGTGAAAAAAAAAAACTCAAGAGATAATGGAACTACTTCATCTCACAAACTCAGAAGTACTTTAAATTTCCGATGATGAAAAAAGTGGTGTGGAGTGATCAGAATTAAGTATAAGCTCTGTCTAGACGTCAGTTGCTTAGTTCAGCAGGATTACATACCTTCCGTTCAGAAATTAAAAAAAACATCGCGAATCAAAATTCTTCAAGAGGAATTTGTTTAAAGCGAGTCCAGATTTTTTTTTTTATATAAAATGTTATTTTAAATTTTCTGCATGGTTGTAATTTTTTTAATTCTTTTTTTTAGGAGACTTTATCTCTTTATAATAAAAAAAAAACAAAGACCGATGCCCAGTAATTATAAAAACAATACAAAAGTCAAGTTTTTATTATAACTATATTTAGCAAAACGTCCATACTTTATGGCTGCACCTTTCGCGTTCAGAACCTGAATGGCACGATCTGTCAGCGTGTTTGCCAATTTAGAGAGTGCAAGTCGAAGGATTTTTCCCCCAATGCATCCATGACCTGTTTCAGCTCATCAGGAATGTAATATTGGGTGTTGTTATCGTACACATCTCCTTACTTCTATGGGACTGAGGTCCAGAGACAATCGTGGAATGAAACACTTTAGAAGTAAATCCTCCGTTCACTTACCTTTACACTATAATCTTCTGAGTAAAAAAAAAACCCTAATTCAACAAGAAATCAGTGTACAGATTGCTATACGACATCGTGTATGAATTACAATTATGGAATAATTACATTCATTAAGATACACTTTCAAAGTTTATTCGTAACACATTAAATAAATACATTTAAAATAATTTAATATCTACCTACATCCATACTAAGAGAATAATAACGAAAAAATTTTTTTACTCTAGAATGAATTATTAATACTTATATCGATGAATATGACGAGAGTGCAATAGCAAGAAACCTATTCTGTTTTTTAATTCTCCCGAAACAGGGATATGATGAAACAGCTGACGAACTCCATAATAAAGAATAAAATAACATAACGACTTTCTGCATAGAACTTGAATGAATTCACTATGGTTCACAAACATTGTATTATTGTTGTCAATTCAAATCTATGTTATTGTCATCTATTTGAATATATCGATTTATTAAGGTTATTGGTTTCGTATATTTTATTTCGAACTAGTTACGCCGAGTGACCTGGTGGACACGAATGGAACAAAAAGAGGAGTCACCTGACCCAGAGAATAAACCAGCACAAATGAGTATCGAAGATATTTGTAAGTATTTGTAACTCATTTACAAGTCCAATTTATTCAATGATATAATTTTAGTTGCATAACTTCAATTCACCTGCACGAGGAATGGGTCGGTGATTAAGTGAAAGGAAAAAAAATGACTGGCAAGTTCCAGTCGTATAAATATAAAATCAGTGTTGCCATTTCAGGAAATTTTTCCTTGAAAAAGCGTCGACAAACGTGAAACCGCACTAAAAATACAGTTAGGTTTTTAACGGCCATTGCTAGAAAATAGCGCTGAAAAATGGCTGAAAATTACCCTAAATGACGAATTTTCTCGCTGCCAAAATAAGGAACGCACTAAATTCATCGCAAAAAGCACTAGATTGGCACATTGTATAGAATGTCCTTCTTCCATAGTGAAAAATGCTGAAACATTTTTGTCATAACCAAAGGTATTAGTACAAACTGAATACAAATTCCTTCCTTCTTATTGGTTTATGATATTCCTTATTACATTTGCCTCTTCCAACGAAGATGGAAGAGGTATAAGTACTCACTCATCTCTCTCTATCAATTCGTTCACACATTATCTCCTGAAATTTCAATGAAATTTTGTGGAAGGGTGGTTCATCAGCTAAAAAAACATTTAATCAATTTTTGAGGTTGATCCAATAATTAC